>QGSO01000411.1:268440-408495 GCA_011037825.1 Carya cathayensis
GGGGGGAAGGGAAGAGGACCGATGTGGTAATATTGACAAAAAAGTGCAATATATTCTAATTGTTCTATTAGTTGGCATCAACTAAGGTCGTCCTCAAATCAGGACTCAATTGCATGCCCACTAGAAGCGGCTATTGGCAATTGTTTGAGTCCTACCAAAGCCGACTCATTATCAATGAATAATAGTAACTAAATCAAAAATGATATTTAGAATTTTTCAACTCAAGAAGGGAGTTCTACCTCGAAGCACATCACCAATTGTGATGCAACCATGAGTAAGTACAATAAAATCATAACATTTTTGTGCTTGGTTTCGTTTTGGAAAAGTCGACTGCCCAGTAAAATATAAATCAGACAAGAAATTTGAATGAACATACTCAACAATATTCAGAAAGCATGGACTCCAGTTAAAAAAAAAAAAAAAAAACAGTATTTAAGCAGAACCAAGTTTAAATTAAGCAACACCATAACAAAACATTTGAGCTGGTGCCTCAGAATAACTGAAGCACCTAGACAGACCATGACCAGGATACAAACACAAACTTTACGACTATACCATACTACTCATGCCACCGCCGATCAAGTATCCAATTCTGAGATGGGGTACCTAACCGCGAAAGCATATAACTTCGACTTGTAAAATAAAGCTGGCAACGTCCTAAAGCATTGCAAACACTGCCCAAGTTTCTTTCATAAGCATTATCAATATGATAGCAGGCATGATATGCCAAAATTTGAGGAACCTCCACGATTCACTTCTTCTTAGCAGCAGACTTGGTGACCTTGGCACCACTTGGATCCTTCTTCTCAACACTCTTGATGACACCAACAGCCACAGTCTGGCGCATGTCCCTCACAGCGAAACGACCAAGAGGTGGATACTCTGAGAAAGTCTCAACAACCATTGGCTTGGTTGGAATCATCTTTACCATCCCCGCATCACCGTTCTTCAAAAATTTTGGCTCCTTTTCCAGCTCCTTACCAGATCGCCTGTCAATCTTAGTCAACAGCTCAGCAAACTTCACTGCAATATGGGAGGTGTGGCAGTCAAGCACTGGAGCATAACCATTGCCGATCTGACCAGGGTGGTTCATGATGATGACCTGGGAGGTGAAGTTAGCTGCCTCCTTGGCAGGATCATCCTTGGAGTTGGAAGCAACAAAACCACGCTTCAGATCCTTCACAGCAACGTTCTTCACGTTGAAGCCAACATTGTCACCAGGAAGGGCCTCCTGGAGAGCTTCATGGTGCATCTCAACAGACTTAACTTCAGTTGTCAGTCCGGTTGGTCCAAAGGTCACCACCATACCAGGCTTTATGATACCAGTCTCCACACGTCCAACTGGGACGGTTCCAATGCCACCAATCTTGTACACATCCTGGAGTGGCAGACGGAGGGGCTTGTCTGAGGGCCTCTTGGGCTCCTGGATCAAGTCGAGAGCCTCAAGGAGGGTAGGGCCCTTGTACCAGTCAAGGTTGGTTGACCTCTCAATCATGTTGTCGCCCTCAAAACCAGAGATTGGGACGAAGGGGATCTTGTCAGGGTTGTACCCAACCTTCTTTAAATAGGATGAGACTTCCTTAACAATTTCATCGTACCTTGCCTTGGAGTATTTAGGGGTTGTGGCATCCATCTGGCATATAATTGTAAGCAAAAGCAACTCAAATCATATTTATCCTCAAATCACAATAACCGAGAACAGACAGAAAACTAATGTCAGCCGTATAGTATGACCAAAAGCTCACCTTGTTGCAGCAGCATATCATCTGCTTGACACCAAGAGTAAAGGCAAGCAAGGCATGCTCACGGGTCTGACCATCCTTGGAAATACCAGCTTCGAAACCACCAGTGGTGGAGTCAATAATGAGGACAGCACAGTCAGCCTGTGAGGTACCGGTAATCATGTTCTTGATGAAGTCACGATGTCCGGGGGCATCAATGACAGTGCAGTAGTACTTGGTTGTCTCAAATTTCCACAAGGCAATGTCAATGGTAATACCACGCTCACGTTCAGCCTTAAGCTTGTCCAACACCCAAGCATACTTGAATGACCTCTTGTTCATTTCAGCAGCCTCCTTTTCGAACCTCTCAATAACACGCTTGTCAATACCTCCAAGCTTATAGATCAAATGCCCAGTCGTGGTCGATTTTCCAGAGTCGACATGGCCAATGACCACAATGTTGATGTGAAACTTTTCCTTACCCATATTGTAATGTTAAAATGATGCTGCAGCAGAAGTGAGAGAACTAAGAGAGGAAACTAGACATTAACCAATGTGCAAAAGCATATACAAACAAGTGTCCTAAACAAATTGTAAACAGGGTAAAAATAAAATTGGGAAAATAGTGCAAAATCTCATGACAACTTTACAGTTGCACACATCGACCCAATATAAATTTCATGGAGGCTATATGAAACAGGCATACAACACCCATGACAAACAACGGACAATCACCAATCCTCTTCAATGTCGTCGTATTCAGTACCAGGCGTAGCAAAAGCTTGAAGGATAATTTCACTTACTCATCATAACATATCGAGGTAGAATTGGAAAAGTCATATGTTTAGATAACGGATTAAAAGATCGATTGGGCCACTATTGTGATCGAAATAGATCAGAAACAAAGAACAAACAAACCAGCATTTCCAAAGTTCAATGTTCACGAAAAACAAATCCCTGATCAACAACGAATAACAAATAATATGAATTAGAACAGAAAGAAAAAAAAATCGTACTAATTTAGGTTCCAGACGCAAAACTAATAAAAATACTCTCAGCTACAAATTTTTTTAAAGAATTTGTATAGTCTCTATGAGTAGAACAAACTGATATAGATCCCTAAGGCAGCACAGATTAATTAAAAAAACCATTAACAATAATCTTCTCGGGAATTTAGGACTTTTAGGACTTTTATGCAAATATTTTACCCGGTCTAAAACATTTAGGATTAACAAACCAAAAACAGAAATTCATCTGCTAACAAATAAAAATAAAGATAATGAGCAAACTTCCCAAATAAACATAGATTAAAACACACAAGAATCCGAGATATAGATGCATATATCTTCAACAACGACAACTAGCTGGAAACAACCCATAATCGAAAAAACAAAACAAACAAGAAAATCGATTAAAAAAGAACCATAGGAAATCAAAGCTTGCGAGTAGAACGCTCACCTTGACTGAGAGGGCTTAGCGGCGGGGCGATAAGGTATAACTGTAATGTATAAAGCAGTACGAGCGACACGAGACGCTTTTGCTTCCTACTTATAGTCGAGAGGCCATGTGAGCTAGGGCTTCGTTTTAGAGGTTTTACATACTATGAGATTACGTTTATACCCTTCAGCGTTAATTAATTGACTAAACAGGGTCACATCTCTTGTCAAACTTAAAGCGACGCGCCGCCGGCCGATCAATCGAACTCGATTTACATATGTTAAAGTTACGTTTGGTCAGTAAAGTGGTTTGAGAATATTTTATTATTTTTTATATTTTTTTATACAATTTATTAATATTTTATTATTACTTCTAAATTTTTTTAAAATTATAGTAACATCCAAATGTAGTTTCGGAGGACGCACTCCAAGTTAGGTTTCATTTATTTTTATAAAATTTTTAATCTCATCTTATTTTATTTAATTATTATAATTTTTTTTTAATTTTCATATAAAATAAAATAAATAATTTAATTTTTTCAAATTTTAATATTAAAATAAGATATTTTAATAGTATTATATTTAAATTTTAATTTTAATCTCAACTCATTTCATCTCATCTCTAAAAATAAACAAGCCCTAAATAATATTTACACATCTCAATGAGAATGTGACGTGTATGTAGCTCAGCATAATTATGGTAAGCGATTACATCAAAACAAATTCATATCAACTCTCTTTTCCTCCCTCTAGTTTCTCTCTTTCTCCCCTCTCTCTCCCTCCCTCTCTCTCTCTATTGCAGGTCGAAACCTATGTCCTATGTGCCCTGCTCTCTCTCTTTCTTCCCTCTCTTGCTCCTCAAGTTGAAACTGAGACCCTTTTTCTTAACAACTTGTATTATTAGTTTTATCGAGTTAACTTCCATCGATAACTCAAGAATCTTCAAGAACTTATTTGCAAAAGATGTTGAATTTGTTGTAATAATGACCAACAAAGAGATATAAGTTGGGAAATACCTATACTTGATCAGAAGAAGATCCTCCCATACCGGCACAAAGCTCAGCTCGCAAATACTCTAGGTGTCACAATTTTAGCATCTCATTCGACATGGGATCTCTATTGACCTTTATAATGATAAAACAAAGAAGTTATATAAATGGCACATCCATTGTTGAAATCATTTTAGTCTGCATTTCTCAAAAATAAGATGGAACTAGAAAAAAATAAGAAATAAAGAATACATAAAGAATGAAAGATAGATATAAAGAAATAAGAGTCAGTCCGGAAGACTTACAACAGACTTATTTTAGATGTTATGGACACGATTTGAGATGAGAGAGAGGCAACGAAACAGACTTACAACAAACTTACAAAAGGCTTCACAACGACGAAAGGTTCTAGTCTTAAGGGGAGAGAGCGGCCATGGGTTTGAGATGAGATAGAGAGAGCAACTAAAGGAAAGGGAGAGAATAGCTGAGGAGGGAGAAATAGAGAGGGAATGTGGGAGAGAGAGAGAGAGAGAGAACGAAAAAGGGTGATTATTTCCTTCAATCGATTCTACCGTAAATAATGGAAACCGTTTATGTGTCTATTTTTTATTGGAGGATGTAAAATAAAACTTTACACCGCATCCAGTTTGAAGTATTTCTCATCAATTAACTCGAATAGTTGAATGCATCATGGGTAAGTAGGGGCGATAATTCGTATTTGTGGTCATGTTCTTATTGTGTTAAATTATGGACATTCAACTGTATGGGTCAATCCAAACACAACCTATTAAGCTAAATAAGTTAGACCTTCAAATCCTAACATAATCCATTTAACAAATAGGTGATATAATACGACCCGTTTTATGTAAATAATGAGTTAATTGATTCGCATAACTCAGTTGATGCATAACTCATTTGACCTAATTAACATAATTTTACATAAAGGTTAACATCTATATGTAGTTATAATATTTAAAAAAAAAAAGAGAGAGAAGAATATCTATCAACAATAATTATCAATATTTTTTAGATTTTAACCTATAATAAAACTAATATTACAAATCTAACAATAACAAATATGAGCATAGGTCCAAAATTATAATTCCAATAATAAAAATATGAACATATTGAGAAATGCTAATATTATTACTAAACAATAATAAAATTTTAATTTTGAAATAAAATTTAAACAGGGTATTGTAGGTTAAGCGGGTTGACCTGTTTATTAATCGTATTTTAACAAGTCAATCCACTTTGACTCAAACCCACTTATATTAAATCCAAACTCATTAATTTTCTTTCATCTTCGTATTGGATTCACGGGTCGTGTTATATATTACATACAGAAGGCAACCTCTTTTGAACTCGATTAATATATTATATAAATTGAGTGAATAAGAACATTTTTTTAAAAATTGTGAAGGAAAATATTACCCCATAATTTTATTACTAACCTCCTTTATAGTGGAGAAAAACTTGTGATTACAATTATCACGTTAGTGGTTACATCATAAATTCCAAAATCAAGGCATAAAAGTCATAATCAATGTACTTATTACAATACAATAAATTTAATTCATTTATAGTGTAGATATGGAATATTAGCTTTGTCCATTGCTATATTTATGGGGAAGAAATACCATATTACAAGAGAAAATATATTTACAATTGTAAATTGTGTAATCACTGTATAATAATGAATCATATTTTTTTTCAAAACAATTATGCAATATTTACACACTTTACAATTATATACAAAATTATTCATATTCATCGCACTGCGAGTTACATCATAAATCCTAAACTCAAGGCATAGATATCCTTATTACGGTACAGAAAACTAAACTCATTTATAGCGGATAGATGGAATGCTAACTTTATCCAGTGCTCTAGCATCTCGCATGGAGCGAGTTAGCCCATTCCAAGTACAGAAGGTTTGAGATTCTCTTTGCGCAGTCGGAACCACATGCATCTAAAAGTGGGCGATGGCCACCCAAACTTTTAAAAAAATAAAAATATACCTTCGTTTTTATCCATAATTTTATAAATATAAAAAATTACTTCTCATAAAAATTTATAATCTCTATATATTCTATAAAATTTTAATATACTTAAAAATGTCTTTTCAATTTTTTTTTTTCTATAATCTCAAAATTTTGTATAATTCTTATATATTATTTATTTTCAAGAGTATGGTCTCACCAAAATTAAGTTTACGAGAAATAATAAATTTATTAATATAGATCCTAAAGTTTTTTGTTATATAATTTTAGGTTTCTTAATTTGAAATCCAAAATAAAAATATAAGAAATAAGAAAAATAATTTAAGATTGGTGATCTATATAGAAAATAATTTAGAGGTTTTATCCTCTAGATTTTATTGAGCAAGAAAAATCTTATTTAATGTCTCTAGTATAATATTATATACAATAATATTTCATGAAATAATATTAATCTATTATTATTATTTTTTTAATAAATTATTTAAAATTTATTTACTTCATATAAACTATCAAATAATTTTTTAGAATGTCATCTTTCATTCTAATATGTATGTAAGCTAGTTTACTAAGTTTTATATAAACTCTAGATATTTTCATGTCATATTAAGTATATAATATTATACTAGAGACATTAAATAAGATTTTTCTTGCTCAATAAAATCTAGAGGATAAAACCTCTAAATTATTTTCTATATAGATCACCAATCTTAAATTATTTTTCTTATTTCTTATATTTTTATTTTGGATNTACTCGCTGTCTAAAAAGTTGGTTGGTTACATCCATCTACAATGCATAAATGAGGCCAATTTTAAAAGAGTAATATTTATATAGAAAAATCTAGTTGCAAGTATAATTGTGTATTAATATGTACATCAATCTAATATAATTAGTCAAAAAGTAAATTTTATTAAAAATAGTGCCAATTTAAATTTTAAATATAAATAAATCAGTATTAGTACGTAGATTAGTACTTGACTTTATTTGTACGTAGCAAAACTCTATATGATATATGGTTATGGAATGTATAGACTTCTGACAGCCCATGTTCTCATTCACGCCTTCCTCAGTGATTTGAATTAAAAATCCATAACATTAATGACGTAGATGTGCAGTAATTCGAATTAAAAATATTGGAGGAAAAAATTGACATTCAAAGTTTTTGAATAAATATAATTTTATAGTACAATATTCAAGTTTATTGGAATACATAATTACGGCACAAATATTTCAATTTTCCTGATAAATAGAATAATCAATATTAGAATAATATATTTTCACAAAGACATTGATATTTTTAAGAATATTGAATACTTCTGTAGTTTGGGGTTTTATTAAGAAATTCAAAATTAATAAATTGGGAAAAAATATCTACTAGACTTTTAATACATATAAATATCTATTGCAATAATCAAAATTATTCTAATATATAATTAAAATAAAAAATTTCAAATTTCTTATATATAGAAAAATAAATAGGTCATAACTAGAATAATATCTTTTAATTTAGTAATTTTAATTTCTGGGAATACAGAGTAATTTCGGCTAACAAAAAAAATAATAATAATTGGGATTTAAAGATGTTTATGGATTTTTTTAATTAATAATAAATATTATATTTTTTTAATGAATTTATAACTATTACCCAATAATTATTAAATGATTTTCAATCATTGATAGGACCCATCATTTTATCAAATCTCAAAAAGTAAAAGCTACCACATCTTATTTCATTATCCAAGCACATACTTTTTCATAAGCTATCTCATCTTATCTTAATTCAAATATCTCATTATTATTCAAAAATTCATATCTCATCTCATCTCAGTTGCATATCCAAATGGGGCAAAGCTTGAGACCTTCAAAAATTGTTCAAATCTCTGTCTTTGTGTTGATACTTGTTTGATTATCTATATTCACTACAAGAAAACTATTTTTTACAAAAATAATTATTTTCCATCAAAATGAGTTTATTTTATTTATAAATAGTCATTTTTGTTGTAAATAACTCGTCCTAAATGTTTATTTTTCTTTAGTGATTGGGTGAATTGACCAAACATGAGATTAGGGCTGAGCAACCGGGTACCGGACCGGGTATCCGGGTATACCCGGCCCGGAACCCGGATTCCAAATCCGGGCCGGAGTCCGGCCCGGTATACCCGGGTTATGACCCGGGCTGGAACCCGGATTGATCCGGGTTTTTACAACCCGGAAATCCGGGTTCCGGCCTATACCCGGGTTTTTTTTTTTTTTTTTAACAAAGCCTGATTATTAAATTTTTTTCAGCAAATAAATATTGTGGCATATAACGTTTCTTTTTCTTATTCTTTTTCAGATCAACATTCCTCGAAAGAAGCTGTGTAGTATCAAAGATTATATAGAGTTGCCATAAATGATCAATGAAAGCTTTCGTTGGGGAAAGCTGAACTTGCCCCAAGAAACTAAAGAACTATAAAAGTAGTATCAATTACTTGCTCCTTATAAACTAAAGAACTATAAAAGTTAAACATTACATCATTTCCACTTCCAGATCTTGATCCGCAGACACAGCCATACCAAATCATGTAAGAACAAGTAGTAGATGCAAGGACAACACAGAGATGGCACATGCAACAGCATTTGCAAAAGCAAAAAACCTGCAAATACATGGTTAAATATATAAACAACAGCACATAATTATATTCTGTGCATGCAAAAGCATTACCAAATGTATAATGCATGCATGGTTTAGGCATATAATTATATTCTTTCCCTCGTGGACCACACTCAAATCATTCAACACTTCTTTTTCCCAATAAACTAGAATGAAAAATAAACATATTTGTAACAATGAAACAATATAAGATATCTTCCCAACTCTTCTTTGCAAGTGTAGCATCAAGGGGCTCTGCCTCATATAATATTCCAAGTCTCACTTCTCCAACCAAGATGATGAAGGACCTGCAAAACACCATGACCCCCATTCACTCATCTTTAGCTGAAAAAAATACCCCTTATCATCTCACAAAAGTCATGAGCAAAAGGGATGGGGGGCCAGAATTGATGGCAATTGTTTGAATGACCACAAATAATGTGATTGTAAGTAAGCTCATAAAAATTGTACAAAGCTCATTCTCACTTAGCCACTATGACGAGGTTCTCTTTACAGAAGAAACAAAACCTTGTAGACAGTCATGAAAGACATCTATTTTACTTATTTCAAGTCAACCATCAGACATTCCAGCCTACAACATGAAACTACTGTAGTAAAATTGACAATGTCCACTTTACAAAGAACAGAAAATTAACAAGATTAAATCATTGAAATCAGATAGGGTGCATGAAGCATGTATAGATGACAGTGACCATTGAGATCATGCCAAAGATCATTTCATTTCAATGATAATGCATGGACTAGCTATTCAAATATCTCTTAGTTCTTACATGTTTAGCAATTCAGAAAATTAGAAGAACATAAACCAAACCAAGTTTCATAGAACAAGTTCTCATGTCTTCGTATGGCATACATGCAGCATCACAGGAATGTATGACCTTGCTATTTCTTTTTCCCGCATTTTCTTTGATAAAATATGCAGCTGCATGTATGCCAACATCAGATTTATCATGGATTTTTTTTTTTTTTTTTGTGGCCAACAAGAAAATATTTATCTTTAGTATTGAAAACTAGAAGTTGCAGTATACATATGCAGCAACAATATATATATATATATGTGTGGATGAAGAAGGGGTTGGAAGAGTCCCAAGTTCCTCTACATCCAATGGAATAGACGAGGAGTCGCCAACCCCTTGGGTTATACCGACATTACAGCTCACAGAATCTTCTTCTATCTGTTAAAGTTACAACAAAAAAAAAAAATCTTAGAAGATATTGGGTTGGAAGAACATGGTGCCTAGAGTCCTAGACATTTTCATATTCATGCAGAAAACTCAGTCCAGGTGCCAAGAGTTTTAATTTTGAAGTATGATGTATAAGAGGTATTACCAGCTTGTAACAATAAAGCATAAACAGTGTACATTTCTCACTTCTCATAGATTTCTAAACTTAGTAAACCCTTAAGAACGTTCATGTATGATAATCTACAATTTTATGAATACTAGAGCAATTCTTTATGAATTCTTTTAGAATCCCTGCTTTTAGAAGAAGGGGGAATTTATTTCAATTCCCCCGGCCATGAAGCATTATTTATTTTCATGGAGTTAGAAGGGTTCATGTGTGTGAATATATATATTAGTAGCTAATAATATCTTGGAATTTATAATGCTGTGTCAGTCAATTTATACCCAAACAATGCAACTGGATATGCAATAAATATTATCGACAACCATATCAAAGCAGAAACTGTGCAAGTTAATGGACAACATAAATACCCATTAATGGAAATAACTCTTGTCCGATGACCCCCTTCATGGCTACCGATGTCATCCATCATGAATATATTATAAACAGGGGAAATATTATATTGTCTTCTTAAAAACACTCTACAGAATTTTGGTATGATATAGGTACAATATGTCAATTTTGCTGTAATAAATGTGGAGTTAGAAGGGTTCATGAAGCATTATTTGTTTTCATTAATCCATATATAATCCCACTTTATATTAGAACATAGATTTCTTCAGGAGGCCATTTCAGACAGAGGGATTACAATATACATGATATTTTAATCAGAACAACATACACTACACTTCGGCCATGCATGCATATAATGTATATGAGCCTATTTCACTATATATTATTTAGGGATTAAAGAAGTTACATTTCATCCAGCTGAGATACAGCACTGTTATGATACACAAGGCTCGCTATAATTTTGTGGTTTAAAAGAACAAAGAATACATACAGTACGTATTCGTGTTTGAGAGCTTGCTATCTCTAAAATGAAGGGGAGGCTTATATAACTTAAGAATCTAACCAGTACGTATACACTAGACATGAATAAAATAGGAGCAAAATTTGTACAAATCACACCCAAAATCAGAAACCCTAAACAAATCACACCCAAATCAGAAACCCAAAACAAATCACACCCAAAATCAGAAACCACACCAAACAAATCACACCCACTAAAAAAACCACACCATAAACTAAAGAAACCGAAATGGAAGAAGAGTTTATCAAAAACTAACCTGATTTGTAGTGTTTCTGAGGATGACCAGATGAAACGACGACAGGATTACGGTGACGATGGGATGACGGCGACGACGGGATGAAGGCGGCGACGGGATGAGTGGATGACGACGACGGGATGATTTGTAGGGTTTCGGGAAGATTCTTTGAGAGAGAGAGAGAGTCAGATTGGGGGGGGAATCGAGATGCCGAAGGGCGGAAGGGATATAACCCAGTGCCAAAACGGTGTCGTTTTGGTACTGGGTTTGGATTTTAAAAAAACTCGGGTACCGGATTTAAAAACCGGGTACCGGGTTTTTAATCCGGTACCCGGCCCGGGTGCACCCGGGTTTTAGAAACCGGGCACCGGCCCGGGTGTTTTCCGGGCCGGTGCCCGTAACCGGAACCCGGTTATCCAGGTTCTAGACCGGGCCGGAAAAAAATCCGGCCCGGTTGCCCAGCCCTACATGAGACAATATGATTCAAACCATTTGATTCATCAATTAATGTTAAAAAACAAATCATTAAGTTTGACTTTATACCATACAACTTGTTGTAACCCTTTTTTATTTTTTAACTGGAGTAACACATCTTTTGATTTTTAGAGATAAGATGTGTTACTTGGATTTAACGTACAGGTTATACAAATTAACTCGAAACCTTATTCATTTTATATTTTGCTTGCCAAGTACGCTGAGTTTGCACTTCATGTCCAACATTATTAATCTTACCATTAGCTTCATCATCCACTTTTATTCTTTACAATAAATTAGACAAAAAAAAAAAAAGAGAGAAATGTTCGAACTACATGCTTACTTGTTGACTCGCACGTGACGGTTTGTAATAAGATTTTAGACATGGATAAAAGTTGGATGCGAGTTAAAGATCAATTGGGTACAGATTATGTTATAATTTTAGACCTCTCATAAACAAATATTCAAATAACCAAATTAACGTAATTAGTTGTAATATGCAATTAATATTGAACAAGAGACAACCAAAATTTTAAGAAAATATATGATTAGCGTGATCAGTTTAGTTTTCTATTTTAAATACTTTAGAAATCCGAAATCACAATATATACCCATGCAAGATCAAAATAAAAGTAAGAATAATAAAAGAAACGTGAAATCAACACAAGAAATTATGTGGTTCGATTATGATGGTCTATATCTACAGAAGGAACAGTCTAGGAGTATTTATTATTAAAGAATGGATCAAAAACTTGAATTTACAATCACTTATAACCTTTGATCACCGTACAAAATATGGATTGGCTTCCTCATATTATCCTCCAATGAAACCACACCATAAAACACACTTGATCATTTCCTCAAGCTCCAATTTGATCTTGGTAAAATTAGGATTTGAAAACCCCTTATGTTTCTCTCCCATGATCGCGGCTTCAAACCTTTGGTAAAGTGAAATTGTGCTATGCTTTTCACGAAGGCACACTTGCCTTTATATACAAATCAAATATTTACAAATTTGCCATTAATCAAATATTACAAAAGTGCTATTACCATAATCAAAGAAAGTAAAAAGGCAATGTGTATATATCACTTTTAAAAACTTGACACATCTTCAATAGATTACAACATATACGAAGAAGCTGTTAAGAAATTCATGAAGTTTGTAAGCAATAAAGTTGATAGTAAGGGCAAATCAGATTCTCATGTCGAAAATGCAAGAACTTGCATTCTCATAAGATAGATATGGTGGGAGAGCATCTCTTTATCAATGGTATTGACTAGGGTTACACATACTGGGTTTTACATGGTAAACCATACCCAACATTGGAGCCTTGGCATGAGGCAACTGACATCGATGAAGGTGCACAAACAGGAGTTGGTGGTGATGACTACGGAGAGGATATGGAAGAAATGTTAGGTAACATTAATGCAAGAATGTTTATAGATAAAGGTACTATGAATATATTAACTGTAAATGATGTAGGTTATAACACTTTTGCATGCTTGTGGAAGGATTCATAGCATGAACTATATCCAGGATGCAGAAGGCATAATAAGTTGTCATTTACTTCACCGATAGTACGTATGCCATATAATTTACCACCATAGAAGTGCATGAATGATTCATATTTCTTGATGAGTTTGTTCATTCCTGGGTTGATATAACCGGAAAATGAGATAAATATACATTTACAACCATTAATTGTTAGTTTTAAATATATATGAGAAAATGGGGTACAAACATTTGATGCATCAACAGACAAGTCATTTAAGATGTATGTTGCAAAATTATGGACAATAAACAACTTCTCTACATATAGCAATTTATCATGTTGGAGTATTAAGGGGAAAATGACATGTCTAACTTGTAACATATATATCCAATCCAAATGACTTACATATAGTAGGAAACTATGCTTCATAGGTCATCGTCGATATTTATTTGTTAACTATAGATGGCGTGAAAACTAGAATGTTTGACAACATTGTTGAATGGGGGCACCCTCCACCATATTTTTCTGGGCAAGATGTACTTGCACAGCTGTTGGATGTTTTTGATAATAACTTTAGAAAAAAATGATGGAAGTAGAATCGAACTGCACATGAGTTGAATTGAACAAAGAATATCATATTTTTGAACTGTCATACTGGCCAATGTTGAAATTGCGGTATAGTCTTGATGTTATGGATACTGAGAAAAATATATGTGATTCAGTGTTGGGCACATTAATGTCAGTTGAAGGCAAAATAAAAGATACAACAAACTCACGTAAAGATTTAAAATGGTTGAGAATAAAATCTAAAATGCACTTGCAACAAAGTGGCTCATCTGTAAATATGCCAGCTACTTGTTATACAATGTCAATGAATGAAAGGGTTAGATTTTGCATGCGGCTAATAAGAATAAAATTACCATATGGGCATGCCTCAAATCTAATAAGGTGTGTGTGTACACATGATTGGAAGATCACTAGATTAAAAAGTCGTGATGTATCATGTTTTTTTACAACGTATCTTGCCAGATTGTATCCATGGTTACTTGACGAAAGGGATGTGAGCATGAGTTTGATTGAGTTAGGTGCATTTTCCAGATATCTATGTGATAGAACAATGAATGTAAAAGTTTTGGAACAAATGAAATGAGAAATTGCTATAATATTGTGTAAGTTAGAGAGTATTTATCCACCTATTATTCTTCAATGTGATTGTCCACTTAGCTGTTCATTTGTCACGTGAGACTCGACTTGTAGGGTCAATCCAGTATAGATGGATGTATCCTATTGAAAAATTCCTAAGAAAGCTGAAAATCACAGTTGGTAACAAGTCCTACTCAAAAGGTACAATTTCATAAGCATATGTTGACATTGAGTGGCATACATTTTGTTCCAAGTACTTATGTGGAGTTGACACGAGATTTAATTGGCAAAAAAGAAACTTTGATGTTGATCAATCTAGACAAATAAATGAGTTTTCTGTACTTTCTTAACACGTACGTCCACTTGGTGCAGAGTGTAGTTATAATTTATGTGAAAAAGAGTTTGAATATGATTTATGTGGAAGAGAGTTTGAAAAAACTCAATGGTACATCCTAAACAATTGTCCAAGATAGAGAACCATTTGAAGTAAGTTATTATTATTTGTCAATTAATATTATAATTTTCTTAAAAAACTATAAGATTCTAAATTATCTTGTAAAATCAACATGATCAATGAATAAGGAGTAATTGATATAAACTAAAAATATGAAGAAAAGTTCCCGAAATGGTTTGAACAATGGATAATGACATTACATATGCATTTTTTAATTATAACCTTGCAATTATGATTGTTTACATGTTGTATGTCTATACCATATTCGCGATGTAAGTTGTACAAATGCATGCAAGTAATCTGAACAATATCTCGGAAGAACTATATCATTTGCGCATCACCCAATAACACTCGTTGGTCAATGTTTTTCATATATTTTTAGGGGACGTAGGTATTACACAATAGATCAAGAACATTATTGAAAAACACAAAACAATGGTATCCTAGTCGAAGGAAGTTGAAAGCATTGACCGTTATAGGGTTATTGTTGATATAATTGGTTTGAAATATTTTGGGGAGCTTGTAGTATATTTGATTAAGTGTGATTGATAAGATTTAAAAAATCCTCGAAGGGTCATGCATGATGATGAATATTGTTTTTAATATTAATACATCACAAAAATAGTACGATAATGATCCTTTTGTTTTGGTTTCTCAAATATTGATAAAAGGTTAGAATTGCATAATAAAATTGTTTAAATGGGTAATTTATTTTATCAAATAAAGATTGAACACTTAATTATGCATCAAATTCTAATATTGAATGCAAATTAATTGATGTCAATATTTTATATACATAAAGTTCTATATTTGCCTTTGAAAGAAATATATTTTTTATGTACTGCAGGGCATTTATGAAAATACTAAAAGAGAATGGAACTCACGGCTGGAACTCAAGGGAGCAAGCAGAAAATCAGCACATGCAGAAAGATAGAAAGGCCACCCACTCCCAAGTTAGGCCACCCACTCATTTAATTGAGAGTTCAATTTCTTTTAGGATGCATTTTATTTAGAGCGTTTATTTTATTTGAGAAATCATTTTATCTGGAAGTTCAGATTTTTGGATTGGAGAACGCAGTCTCCATTTCCAAACATCAAGTTTATTCCTTACAATTCCTGTTTTTATTTAATTTCAGTTTAATGTCTTATATTTTCCGTGCACATTTAATTTCTGTCTATTTAAATTACTGTCATTTATTTTTTTTTGCACCTTTAATTTCTGTTTATTTAAATTACTATCATTTATTTTTCTCGCACTTGTAATTCCTCTATTTAGGTTAATGTCATTTATTTTCTTGCATCTTTAATTCCTATTATTTAAATTAATGTCATTTATTTTTCTTGTTCTTTTAAATTTCAGTCTATTAATTTCAGCAATTTTAATTTAGTTTCATGCATTTTCATTCCTTACTTTTCATCGCTGCATTCAAATCCGACAAACAAATCTAAAAACATGAATCTAGTCCATGACTAGTAAAATTTCCATCCATTGCACATACCATTTATTTTTTTTTTCTTTGTGAAGTTTTTCACAATTTTTCAACGAGTTTAAATTTTGAGTAAATTTTCCCTGAGGAGACGATCTAGGAATTTATTCCTTATTATTACACGACATCCTCCTACACTTGGGATAGCATTAATGCTACTCATTTTTGAGTGAGTCAAGTTTTTGGCGCCGTTGCCGGGGAAAGTAGTTTAAATTTAAACTCGTTTATTTTTTTTTGCTTCTCTAAACTGATGTTTCATGTCATGGGTAAGAGACAGTTCAAATAGGTTGCTTAGAGTCACATCGAGTGTTGAGAGTAGTATACACAGCTTGGAGATAGATAGCTCGCCTATCTTTTCTTTGAGTGAGTCAGGTGGCAAAATTGAAATTAAAACAGAAAACATGGCTGCACCTGCACCACGCACTCTTAAGGACTATTTGCAACCCACTCGTACCACTACACCTTCATGCATTATTTTACCAGAAAATGCACCCAATTTCTCTATTAAGCATGGCATGATGTCAGTGATACCTCAGTTCCACGGGATGGATTCTGAGAGTCCGTACCAGCACTTAACAGATTTTGAGTTGGCTTGTGCCACATTTATCACTAGGGCTGTTACTGATGAGTTCATTAGACTTCGTTTATTTCCTTTCTCTTTAAAGGATAAAGCGAAGATTTGGTTTAACTCTTTAAGACCCAACTCTATTTCTAGTTGGTCTGATATGCAGCGTGAATTCTTACAAAAAATTTTTCCCTTTCAGAGAACTCAATTTTTGCAAGAGCAAATCAGCCAATTCAATCAGAGACCTGATGAGACCTTTCAGGCCAGTTGGGAAAAATTTAAAGATTTGATGAACATCTGTCCACATCATGGTTTTGAATCTTGGAGGTTGGTGAGCTATTTTTACACTGGCCTCACTCCGGAATGCAAGCAATTTGTTCAGACAATGTGCAATGGGGAGTTCTTTAGCAAGGAACCTGATGAAGCACTGTCATTTTTTGACTACCTTGCTGAGAGCGCGCAACAGTGGAATACTCGTACTGATCGAGTTCCATCAACAGCACAACCACTGAGAGCTATTTCTGGAGGGGGTAGATACGAGCTTAAAGGGGACACTGATGTTCAAGCCCGAATAACTGCTTTAACTAGAAGAATGGAGGTCATGGAAATGGACAAAGTAAAGGCTGTGAAAGTAGCAGAGGCATGTTCTATATGTGCTGATTCAAACCATAAGACCAAAGACTGCCCGATAATGCCAGTGTTTCAAGAAAGTGGGTCGGAGCAGATGCAATCAACTAATTGGGTGAATAGAGCACAAAATCAGCCTTTCTCCAACACATATAATCCGGGGTGGCGGAATCATCCAAATTTCTCATGGAGAAATGATCAACCTGGTCGGTCCCCACCACCTCAACAGCAACCATTTCATCAGAGTGCTCCTCAGCATCAGTATCCGTCATATCAGAATCCTCAGAGCTATCCTCCTGTAGCTCCGCCTGGATTTCAACCTCATATGGCTGCACAGAGTTTTCAACCTTCATCATCTGCAAAGAAAACTCTAGATGATAGTATGGCACAGATGGCCAATACACTTCAACAATTCATGCAGATTCAGGCCACCACAAATAATCAAAATACTCAGGCCATAAATGAGTTGCGTGGCACTATGAACAAGATGAGCACAACCTTGAGCACCCTGGAGAAAGGGAAATTTCCAGCACAGCCTCAACCTAATCCTCAAGTATACAGGCAGCAACAACAACAAGTGCATAATGTCTCAGGGGACGTTATTGAGACAGCGAAGGCAGTCCTTACTTTGAGAAGTGGGAAAGAAGTTTCCCGACCAGAAATGCCTATAGACACACAGGAAGTTGCTCCTACACCTGAAGATATAACGGAGACTGATGAAATTAAGAAAGAACTAGAGGTAGTGAGACCAGAGTTGAAGAAGCCTGTGACTGTAGATGCTGAAACTACCAAGGGATACCAACCTGTGGTTCCTTATCCTCAAAGATTGGCGGCTGGCCAAAAGAGCAGGTATCACACGGAGATTCAAGAGATTTTCAAGCAAGTGAAAATCAATATTCCACTTTTGGATGCCATACAACAAGTACCTTCATATGCAAAATTTTTGAAGGACTTGTGTACAGTGAAGAGGAAGCTGAATGTAAAGAAGAAAGCCTTCCTGACGGAGCAAGTTAGTGCATTAATATTGAGCGAGACTCCTCAGAAGTTTGGAGATCCCGGCTCTCCCAACATTTCCATTATGATCGGCGAATCACGCATTGGGAGAGCTCTACTTGATTTGGGGAGTAGTGTGAACTTGCTACCGTTCTCAGTTTATGAACAATTGGGATTGGGTGAGCTGAAAAAGACCTCCATCATGCTACAACTGGCTGACAGATCAGTTAAGGTACCAAGGGGTATTGTAGAGGACGTGTTGGTCCAGGTGGACAAATTCTACTACCCAGTGGATTTTGTAGTTCTTGATATGCAGCAGCCAGCCTCCACTATTTACCAAGCTCCTGTCATCCTTGGAAGACCATTTCTAGCTACATCAAACGCTTTGATTAATTGCAGAAGTGGAGTGTTGAAGCTTACCTTTGGGAACATGGCACTTGAGTTGAACGTTTTCAACGCTTGCAAGATGCCAACACATTTTGATGACACAAGTGAATTGAATGCTGTGGAGAGTTTGACATCAACAGAGTCTATTTGCTCAACCTCTCCTTTCTCTGATGATGATTATATTTTTCAGACATCTGAATATTTACTTGATGAGAAAATTGATCATATCAATGAAAATGACTTTGAATTTCTTGATTATTTTGCAGATTCTTTACCACTTGAAGTACAATTTGCCGGAGCAAGATGGAAACCCCAGTTCGAAGCTTTACCACCACCAGACATGCTTAGATCTTCAGAGGAAGAAGTTCCCCGATTGGAACTAAAACCGCTTCCTCAAGATTTAAAGTATGCGTTCCTTGGACCTGAAGAAGGCACTTTTCCGGTGGTGATTTCCTCAAAACTAAATCAGAAGGAGGAAGCCAAATTGATTGAAATATTAAGAAAGCATCGAGGCGCAATTGGTTGGACAATAGCCGACATCAAAGGCATTGATGCCGCTATATGTACCCACAGAATTCATCTTGAAGACGATGCTAAACCAGTTCGTGATGCTCAACGTAGGCTCAATCCTACCATGAAGGAAGTTGTGAAAGAGGAAGTGCTTAAGCTACTCGCAGTGGGTATCATTTACCCCATCTCAGACAGTAAGTGGGTAAGTCCAACTCAAGTGGTACCAAAAAAATCTGGTTTAACTGTCATACAAAATGAGAAAAATGAGTTAATTCCAACTCGAATGGTTACTGGCTGGAGAATGTGCATTGATTATAGAAAACTTAATTCAGCCAGTAGGAAGGATCATTTTCCTTTACCATTTTTGGATCAAATTTTGGAAAGAGTGGCTGGAAATGCATATTATTGTTTCTTGGATGGCTATTCTGGTTATTATCAAATTGCTGTAGCGCCTGAGGATCAGGAGAAAACCACTTTCACCTGTCCTTTTGGCACTTTTGCTTTTACTAGAATGCCTTTTGGTTTGTGTAATGCTCCAGCTACTTTTCAGAGATGCATGATGAGTATTTTTTCTGACATGATTGATGATATTTGTGAAATATTCATGGATGATTTCTCTGTTTTTGGAAAAACTTTTGAAAGTTGTTTGCATAATTTGGCACGTATTCTCCAAAGATGTGAGGAAAAAAATCTTTTACTTAATTGGGAGAAGTGTCAATTCATGGTTACTCAGGGCATTGTTTTGGGACACATTGTTTCCTCTGAAGGTATAAAGGTCGACAAGGCAAAGATTGAATTAATATCTAAACTTCCTATTCCTAGGACGGTTAGGGATATTCGTTCTTTCCTTGGTCATGCTGGTTTTTATAGGCGGTTTATTCAAGGGTTTAGTTCTATTGCAAAACCTTTGTGCACTCTTTTACAAAATGACATTGAATTTGTTTGGACTGATGAGTGCCAAAAAGCTTTTGATACCCTTAAAAATTCGCTTACCACTGCTCCTATTGTGCGACCCCCGCAGTGGGACATTCCCTTTGAAATCATGACAGATGCAAGTGATTATGCCTTAGGAGCTGTTTTGGGTCAGCGTGTGGATAATAGACCATGTGTGATTTACTATGCTAGTAGAACCTTGAATGATGCCCAGAAAAATTATACCACTACTGAAAAAGAACTGCTTGCAGTGGTTTTTGCACTTGATAAATTCAGGGCTTATATTCTTGGTTCTCCTGTTACTATTTTCACTGACCACTCTGCTCTTAAGTATTTGTTGGCTAAAAAAGATGCAAAACCACGCTTGATTCGATGGATTCTATTACTTCAAGAGTTCAACATCAACATTAGGGACAAGAAAGGAGTTGAAAACGTGGTAGCTGACCACCTCTCTAGATTGTCATCTCCTTCTTCAAATGTCAGCCTCCCTCTTGATGATAGTTTTCCGGATGAGCACCTGTTTGTGGTAAATAAAGTTCCCTGGTATGCTGACATAGTCAATTATCTGGTGACTGAGCAAATGCCTTCTGAATGGTCAACCCAAGATAAGCGTCGGTTTCTATCTGAGGTAAAACATTTCTACTTTGATGACCCTTATCTTTTCAAATATTGTTCGGACCAATTGATTCGAAGATGCATTCCTGATGATGAGTTTTCTTCAGTATTGAGATTTTGTCATATGGGTGCATGTGGTGGTCATTTTTCAGCGAAGAAAACAGTGGCAAAAATTTTGCAAAGCGGTCTTTATTGGCCGTCTATGTTTAAGGATGCTTACAATTTTTGCAAAGCGTGTGCGTCTTGTCAAAAGTTAGGAGCTATTAGCAAAAGAAACATGATGCCCCTTTCCCCCATTCTTACTTTAGAAATCTTTGATTGTTGGGGAATAGACTTCATGGGACCTTTTCCGGTTTCCTTTGGAAACACATATATTTTATTGGCTGTGGACTATGTTTCAAAGTGGGTTGAGGCCATCGCTTGCAAAACCAATGACCATCATGTTGTATTAAAATTTTTACAATCTTTGTTTGCTCGATTTGGCATGCCCAAGGTTATCATTAGTGATGGGGGTTCTCATTTTTGCAATAAACCATTTTCTACACTTGTAAAAAAATATGGTATTACACATCGAGTTTCCACCCCCTATCACCCCCAAACAAATGGGCAAGCTGAATTGGCAAATAGAGAAATAAAACTCATTCTGGAGAAAACGGTAAATCCTAATAGGAAAGATTGGTCGATTAAGCTTCTTGATGCTTTGTGGGCATACAGGACAGCTTTTAAAACAAATCTAGGGATGTCTCCCTATCGATTAGTTTATGGTAAAGCTTGTCATTTACCTGTTGATATTCAGCATCGAGCTCTTTGGGCCATAAAACATGTTAACATGTCACTTGATGAAGCTTCAGGGTTGAGAAAATTGCAGATTAATGAATTGGATGAAGCTCGTCGGAATGCTTATGACAACGCGCAATTGGCAAAGGAACGGATGAAAATTCTGCATGATCAGAAAATTCATCCAAAGCATTTCACAATTGGCCAGGAAGTTCTCCTTTACAACTCTCGCTTGCATATTTTTCCTGGAAAGTTGAAATCACGATGGAGTGGACCATACATTGTAAAGACTGTTCATCATCATGGTGCGGTAGACATTGTCAATCCGAAGAATGGTAATAGCTTCACTGTCAACGGACAACGTCTAAAGTCATTTCTGAAGGATTTTGATCCACATGAAGAGATCTTGCTTGTGCAAGATCCCAGGGAAGTGTTTTGATTCGTTTCTCCTTCTGTACAGTTTTCTTTACTTGCATTTTCTTTTATTTGTTCTTTTGCATTTGATTTTATTTTTCTTGTTGTTTGTTTGTTTTGTTTTGTTCTTTTGCATCTTTCGTTCGATTCAGTGAGGACTATGTCTCTCACTAGTTAGGAGCGAAACCATGGCATTGTGTAAAAATAAAAAAATAAAAAAAAATAAAAATAAAAATAAAAATAGATAGATTTTATTTAAAAATGCTTTTACATAAACTTGAGGTTCTTAGCCTCAGATTGGAGACGCTCATTCTCTTCATACAAAATCATGTCAGCCCTATTCATAGGAGCTGGCAAGCGGAATGAAGAACTCAATAGAGATTTCAACTGTTTATTCTGCTGCCGAAGGATTCCTTCCCTTGTGTGAGACTCTTGAACAATGCGTTGAAGTACAGCAATTTGTTCTTTTAGCCTTTCAACCTCATGGTTTTTGGCTTGAACCCGCTGGGAAAAAGCAACAATAGAGGATGAGTAGCGAGTTCCGAGACTCACCAAATCATAGATAGCATCAGAGTCTGACTTATTAGCCATGCTATCATTTTCTTGCTGCAACATGGCACCAATGGCAGCTGCAGAAAGGACAGGAGGTTGAGATGTAGAAGAATGAGCCATTGAGAAAGGGATTGAGAACTTAAGGCGAGAATGTTGAAGGAATGCAGATGAGTTATAGAGATAAGAAGAGAACTTGATGCGGATTGAATGAACTTTGAGACTGATTTTATAGAGAGAGCATGAAGAACAAGTCCGGAGCCTTCAATCTCGTTTGTCAACAACATCAGGCGTTTATTTTCAAATCTCTAGCCACACTTGTCTGGTCACGGACGGATCCACCAAAAAAAAAAAAAAAAAATAGATTTCAGTAATCTCGTTAATTTCAGTTATCTTTTGCTAATTTTCTCGTATTCTCTTTTTGCAGGTACGATTTTTTGACGAAAAATGGATTAAGGAACATTGCTTTCATATTCATATCAGTTGGTAATCTCGTTCCAAAACTTTTTATTTTACTTTCTTGCTTGTTTTTATTTCTTTTGCTTTTTGTATCTTCTAACTTTGATAGAAATTTACTCCCTGTGTGCACTCGAGTATTTCAGGTGACATCTTTCCTCTTTACTCTTTCGTTTCAATATATGTTCTGCAGTGTTTATCTTGCTTAAATTCATGCCTGCATAACATATATCGTCGAACATTCATTTGCTGAACATTGAGGACAATGTCAAATTTAGTTGGGGGGAGAGGTTTCTGTTGAAGTTTTTTTTGTTGAAGATGTATTAGTAATAAAAAAAAAAAAAAAAAAAATGATTTGTTGAAGTAATGGAACATGTGGAATGTAGTGCAAATATGAGTATATGTCAAAAGAGGGACTTATCCATTTTATTTAGTTGTTAAACCAAGGGAAAGATGTTAAGAGTTTTGCTTAAACACACACAACACATACCCGGAAGGCCTAGAAAGACTACATTGAGTCATTGTTGGTTGATTTACACTTCAATTGTTTGAGACTCTAATGAACCATATCCTAATGGCTTAGGAAGAAATTTGAATTAAATGAGAAAAGGGACAAGCCAGGAATCAAAAAAAAAAAAAAAAAAAAAAAAAAACAAAACAAAAACAAAAATTACATTTGTGTACTGGAAAAGGCTGCCTATTACCGGGGTCCTTACAAAAGAAGTAGGCACCTTTCAAAGTGTAATAGCGTGAAAGCCGCCACTACAATGGTTTTGAATTAGAGTAAGACCATGTGGTTTTCTCAGATTAGTTGTTGTGATTGAAATTATTAATGCCTCTTGGTAGTCAATCTTGGAATTCTAACCCCATTTCCATGCACTTAAAAGAAAGCAAGCTTTGTTACATGTAATTCCCTTGGTTGATTAACTAAATTGTGTATAAATCTCTCAGTTGATACAAAATTCAGATTAATCTATCTCCAGTGTTCTTAAACTCAACAAATCTATTTCATGGCATATGATTCTCAGATTTTCTCAAGTTGGTAATTTCACCTTTGCATGAATTCATTCGCTTTATTTGCTAGAGTCTAGCAAAAAGCTAGTTGGGGGGTGTGATAAAAGGTTAGAATTGCATAATAAAGTTGTTTAAATGGGTGATTTATTTTATCAAATAAAGATTGAACACTTAATTATGCATCAAATTCTAATATTGAATGCAAATTAATTGATGTCAATATTTTATATACATAAAGTTCTATATTTGCCTTTGAAAGAAATATATTTTTTATGTACTGCAGGGCATTTATGAAAATACTAAAAGAGAATGGAACTCACGGCTGGAACTCAAGGGAGCAAGCAGAAAATCAGCACATGCAGAAAGATAGAAAGGCCACCCACTCACCATTCTTCAAAGTTAGGCCACCATTCTTCAAAGTTAGGCCACCCACTTCAAAGTTAGGCCACCCACTCCCAAGTTAGGCCACCCACTCCACCATTCTTCAAAGTTAGGCCACCCACTCCCAAGTTAGGCCACCCACTCTTGAGAAATGGTAGGATGCTCTCTCCTATAAATAGGAGAGAGCTCAGAAGAGAAAGGGCATCAAGGCAGTGGAGACGAAGGAGAGAAGACAGAACTTTAAAACTTAGCTTTCATTTTTCAGTTTCATTCTCATTTCATTCGGCAGTTGTTGTTCATTTTAATTCATTTTTCAGTTTCATGCTTCTGTTTTAGTTTTCATTCAGCATCAGTTTATTTTACAGCTTTAATTTGAAACTTAATGTCATTTATTTTTCTTGTTCTTTTAAATTTCAGTCTATTAATTTCAGCAATTTTAATTTAGTTTCATGCATTTTCATTCCTTACTTTTCATCGCTGCATTCAAATCCGACAAACAAATATAAAAACATGAATCTAGTCCATGACTAGTAAAATTTCCATCCATTGCACATACCATTTATTTATTTTTTCTTTGTGAAGTTTTTCACAATTTTTCAACGAGTTTAAATTTTGAGTAAATTTTCCCTGAGGAGACGATCTAGGAATTTATTCCTTATTATTACACGACATCCTCCTACACTTGGGATAGCATTAATGCTACTCATTTTTGAGTGAGTCAAATATCTCAAGTCTTCTATTTAGATGATCCTAATTTAGGAAATCAATGCCTCATGGTACAAAAGTTTTCTCTAAGAAATATATATGATTTTATCCCCAAGGTCGAAAGAGAAGACGAAGATCAAAAAGAGGGTGGTACAAAAGTCTTCTATTTAGATGATCTTAATTTATGGAATCAATGGCGGGTGGTAAAAAAAAATTCCTCTAAAAAATATATATAATTTTATCCCATAGGTCGAATGAGAAAATGAAGATCAATATGAGGGTCTCTCTACACAAGAAGCATACAAGAGAGTCAACTTGTCGTTAACTTGTTTATGGATTTTAGTTAGTATGATGTCAATCCTTTACATAGGGGAGATATTGAGGCTAAAATTGTTGATGCCATGGTTGAAGAAAATGTTGGATTATGTTAAGTATCTACAGATGAGGAGGGCAAATGGTCAACTGAAATTGATACAAATGAGTGATATGTTTTGTATTCACATAACACTTTATGATAAATTTTTTATGTGATCTATGTCTTAGTGCCTTTAAATCTTACCACCCAAGAGGAGGGAAGTTCGAATTCCATCTCTACCTGTTCCTAACTCTACGATTGACTCACTAGTAGAGATTAACTCTTTAGAATGAGGTAAAATATTGACAAAAATTATCTCAACTAAGGTAAATCATATGAATTAAACTTTTTCTAATGCAACATTTCCTTCGTTTCTACCATAAATATGATTTTCTTTAGAGATAATTGTACAGTCTCACCGAGGCCATCGAGGCACTATTAGAGGCGTCACATTGGAAAAATATTGTAAAATGGTTAAGATTAAAGTTGACATTCCTGATTATTACACTGGAGGTGAAGGAGAACCAGGTTGGCTTGTTTTACATGTAGGTGCTCATATATGAACTTATGCACATTTGGTTACACGTTGATGGCATAAAGTATCCCAAGATGTCAAAGATCTTATATCAAAAAGTGTTGTTTGGTAATGTTTAATTTATTTCTTAAATTATTTAATTTGTAGTAGGCAAAATTTAGAATATGCAAATGATTTATTTGTATAATAATTTTGTCAATAATGAATTTGACCTAAATTTTGATCAAAGAGATGAGCGTAAGACTGTTGATGAGTTCATGTGTAATGCATTCCACAAATATAAAGTGAGATATCATAAGCATTACAATTAGTTTGAGAATAAGGATTCTGCATGCCAACATCATTTTCAAGATGTTTGACCTTGCAAGTGGAAAAAACTGTGACATGTTTGAAGATCACGCATATGAGGTAAATGACTTATTTTACGTGTCATATTCTATTATTTTCTCTTCCTAATATTTACTAATTATTTGCAGGAGTGAAGTTCTATAAATAAAGCAAATAGATGAAATTCGAAGACTCATCATCATGTAGGCTTAAGATCATTTCATCATCTATTTAAGAAACTGGTAATGCTATTTTATATAATAGATTGCTCAAGTTTGTTGTTTGTCATATTCTAATAAGTTTATATCTATAAAATATGTGTCTTATAGTAAGAGTCAGATACCAACTATGATATGATAAAATTACATGTTACATCACATACTAATTGTAATGGAGAGTGGACTCATCCCGATGCACATGAAATTTATGTAAGCATACAAACATTTTTTTTTTGTGTAAATACAAATATATGTTTTAATTAAAATATTTGTATATTTGTGGCAATATTAATTCTTTTTTGCTTATGTGCAGGCAAAAATGGTTGCCATGAGTGTTGAATCCACATCTAATCAAAATTTCTCAACAAGTGATGTTGATATTTTTATAAAAAGTTTTGGGTTCACATTCAAGATTTTTGAAGAGTTTGGGTCGTTGCGTCAACCTTCTAGCTTGTCCTCATTATCCAATAATACCTCCAATATTTATAGAGTTTTAGAGGAAGCGAGGTTTGAGCTTGAACAATTGAGGACAAAACAATATGAGTTAGAGGCTCAACTAGCACAACAAGCAAATATGGAGATGTGATTAAAATAGCAAGAATAAAAACAGAGGAGTTTAAGAGAGAGATGCAACTCTAAATGCAGATGATGATGCAACAATTCAAGTCTCCTAGCAACTAATTTAATAATTTTACTATTGTTTGTGTATGATGAACAATGTTTCTTTATTTAGTTTGCACTTATAACACTATTTTTTATGTTTATTGAACTTAAGATATTATTTATGTGTATTTAAGGTTTTTCTTTATTAGATAAAAAAAATTCCTACTGTTCGGATCCCCAAAAAAAGTTCGAACATATAGTCAGTTTAACCATTCGAACAGGTACAAAGAACATTCAAACATAATATATAATTGGCGTTCGAACATAGATACAACGATCAAACATAAAGAACTTTGCTCTCAAATGTAATAAGCATTCGAATGATTTCTTATATCATCGAAAATTACATATACATTTGAACATTACATATATGTTTGAAGGCTATATTGAAGGTTCGAGTGCTTTTCCCTAATTATACGTTCGAACGTATTTGAATTCGATCGACCACTCAATGCAATGTGTTCGAACATAGTTGTATGGTCTAACATTAAATTTAACAGTTGAACGTTTCTATGTAACAACACGTTCAAATGTATTCAGATTTGATCGACCACTCAATCCAATGCGTTCGAATAGAGTTACGATTGAACGTAATGAATTAATTGTTCAAACGTCTATCTGGGATGAAATTTAGGCCTCGTTTGCTTCCGAGGATAAAACACAAAACTTCATAAACTTTTCAAAGTTTTCGTACGGTAGGATGATCTCTAAAAAACAAACACTCAATTTATATCTCAAGTTTTCACCTCCCCGAATCTCACCTTATTTTAATATTGTTCACTCCAATAATATATTTAAATAAACAGTATATTGACATGAATACACACTATAAAAAAAAGTAAAAGTTGTACCGAACGTGCCAAAACAATAAACAAAACAAATTGACCAAATGATAAAAAAAAAGGGTCAAAATATAGAAAGCATACGGTTAAACAAATAAAATACTATAAAATGTACTACAAGTACTTGTGGGTCCCATCATATTACTAACTATAACAAAGTCAAACCAATCTCATTTCATCTCTATAAACAAACATATATTTTATCTAATTTCATCTCAACATATTTCAAAAGATTTTATCTTATATTATCTCATTTTATCTAATTTTATCTCATCTCAACATATCCCAAAAAAAATCTTTATGTTTGAATGCCACCGATCGGTTCCATTTAATTTTGTCCTAAAAACTATTTTTGAGACAAAATTCAAATTTCATCTCATCAAATATTTTTGGACATTGATAATGAGTTGACCTTGCGACGATTTTGTTTTTCCTCAAAAAAATTTTGAGGCAAAATTGCTATTTGCTGTTGCAGTGATTAGATCAAAATTTCTAAAATAACCCTGTTGGAATCTTTTCCAAAAAAGCCACCCAATATTTTTTTTTAAAACTAGAAATAGAGTTGGTAAGCCACGGTCAAACAATACCCAACGGTAAGTGAGGGTAGTCCAGGCCACTGTGTTGCCACAATTGGGTGGCTTGCCACCACTATGGCCCTAGGGGTGGTCCCTCGTGGTTCTTCGGGTGGCCAATCACTGATCATTTATTTTAATAAAAAATATAACTTTTGAATATTTTAGTTTTGATTTTTACTAATTTTAATTTTAAAGAATAAGTGGCTCTGCAGCCACCGAGTCGGGACTCAAATTTGGGTCCCGATAAGTGTATTTAATCTCTTTTATTTTTTCAATTTTTTTACATGCATTTTTTAAACATATTTAAATATTTTAAAAAAATTCACAATAACATTAAAAATTATTTAATCACTAAGTAAAAAGAAAAAATTACATCAGGATCCAACTTCAGTAGATTTAGCATTACTATTAAAGAATATCCACGTGAGTTTTTAAATAGGAAAAATCTAGTTGCAAGCGCAACTACTCACTAATATGTACATCAATCTAATGTGATTAGTTAAAAAGTAGATTTTATTGAAAACAGTACTAATTTAAATTTTAAACATAAAGGAATCAGTATCAATACATAGATTAATACGCGACTTTATTTGTACATAATAAAACCCTTTTAAATATTTGTATTCATGTACTCAAATAATAGCTGCAACTCATTTTGACTTTGAGTAATAGCTATTTATGACCCATCAAACCAGACTATGAAAAGCTCAGCATATATGAATAGATATTTCATTCCATGGGTTATGTTTTGTAAACCAATTGTACCCTATGAGTTGGATAGATGTCCTCTCAACCATTAATGCTTTTAATATCATAAAAAAGTACAACGCTAAGAGCACTCGCATTCGGTTCCGCATCCCTTCCGCATCCTCATATTTTGGGGATATTTTTACCTTTTGATCTAAAACCTTCCTCCATCCGGTTCCCCAAAATGGGGATAAAGTTTACGGTTGCTACAGTAGGTCCCCATATATGGGGACCTACTGTACATCCCCAAATGTGATTTCAGTTCCCTCTGTGCTTCGACATCCCGCATCTTCTTCCTTGTGACGGTTGGCTGCTCTTCATTTTCAGTCCATTCGGCCCGGAATCTTGCGAAATCGGTATGGCCATTCCAGATTTTAGATTTTAGTTTCTACAATCATAGACCTAACTTCGAAATTCGTTTCTGTCTTCTTCATCAGTATGCCCATTCCAGATTTTCATGTTTTCTTCTTTCATCCTATATCAAATTTGTGAGAATAAAAGATTGTTATTTTCCTTGTTTTTGGTTAAATTATAGGGATTTCTCAAAGGGTTTTGGGTTAATGGTAATAAAACCCACGAATGAAGGTCCCTTGGGGTTTCGAATTTGGGGATTTTCTGGAAAATTAGGGGTTGCATTTATTTGGGGCATTTTGAAGTCTTTAACTGTGATTTGATCTATATACTGAGAACAGAATTGGTGTTTCAGTTTGGGTGGGGTTGTGATTATGCTTGGCTATCTTATTTTGACATTGATTTCGTTTATATTTCTTGTCTCTGTGATTATGCTTGGCTATCTTATTTTTCCATTGATTTCGTTTATAATTCTTGTCTCATTTAATATCTTGACCTGTGTATATATTTTGATCATTGTTGAAGATGTTGGCAATTTGCAGATCTTGTAATGAACTGTTAGTTTATGAAATTTAGCCATTTTCAGTTGGGATCCGAAATTTGCCAATGTTGTGACATCCTGTTTTGTCATTTCTGTGCATTATATTATGTAGGTATTGTGGTATGTATTGTTTTGATAGTTTTGTGGATTATGTTGGCCATTATGCTTTCCAGTTTTTGTGAATTATATATTGTTGAGTTGTGTGGCATGTATTGTTTTGATTTGTGTTGGCTTGGCAAGTTTATGAGCTACAACTTTAACTATAACTTGTAATTCTCCTTCTAGAACTAGGTGAGGCAGTCCCAATTCTATGCATAGGATCATAGCTCTTCTAAGAGCACATGCTTCAGCAATAATTGGCTATTAAAGCTTGAACATAAAGAACCTAGAATTGATTCAGCTTCTGAATTTCTGATTATTAGTCCTATTCCAACCTTATTTACTTTGTTATCTACAACAGCATCCCAATTGACTTTTAAACATGTTCCACATGGCTTCTTCCATTTTATTTGTTGTCTTACCGCAATACTTGGTTGATGATGAAGTTGCATATAGTTCTTGGCTGATTTGAAGTCTTGTAAATTTTTATAGCAGCCTAGAATCTCCAGTCTACCTCTGCACTTGATCATTTATTCACTAGACTATTAGTTTTAGACCATATATCTGTTGCTTTAATGGAATTGATATTTGAAGTGCCATGTATGGAAAAACCGAGTTCTATTACTCCATTGATTGCTGCTACTCGAGTTATATTTTTGGTGATGATCAACTATTTGTAATTATGTTGTTCTAATGATTGGAATTGTTCAAACTGAATGTTGTTTTAAATATTTGTTGCTCTAATGACTGGACATTATATAAATTGCCATGTCCTGTATATATATTTTGATAAGTAAAGAAATACATATTTATTGCCTTGTGTTAACCATATTGCCGTGACTATAAATAACATTACTTACTATACTTAACATATTGCCATGTTCTGTATGGAAATACATGGGGTCCTTGCTTAATGGAAAATATACCTAAAAGCTAACTATTATATCATATTATACATTATTTGCCTTGTTATTTTTTCACAAAATTTCATGCAAGTGTTAATTAGGCTGTGATTAACATCATATTGGGTCCCTTGCAGTGTTTCGGATCTGTTGGGGAAGGGGGACTATTATTAGGCAATGATGATGGTGTTGAGTAGCCATTAATTCACAAGTGTTAATGGGGTCCCATTAATTTTTGATATTTGTATTATCGTCAGTTCAAGTGATATTCTAGTCTTTTATTTGGTGTTGCCCCATTTTGCAGTGTTGCGTGACTCTCAGGGGAGGGGGTTTATATTAGGCTGTGATGATGGTGTTATAGTGCGGGTTAAGTCAGAAGTGTGTATGGGGCCCCATCGATATGGCAGGGTAATTCTCATCCGAATCGCCATATTGCAGTTTGTGGTACTTCCCACAAAAGGCAATCGGGGTTCGGATGAGATTTTGCAGCCATTCGATGTTGGGCTCCTTGCTTACACATGGTGTCAATATTTACACCATTCTGAGCCTTTTTAATTATTTTTATATTCAATATATTATATTCGCATGGCTGTACGATATATTTTCTATATCTCGAATATATAAGGGAACCGGATGGGGATGCTCGTATTTATTGTGCATTGGTTTTGCATGTTGTTTCTAATTATTGAATAATTAAAGTTAAATTAGTGTGTAAACTAACCCACAAGGCTGTGATGATGACAACCGTTTGTGGGGATACGGAAAATATATCGTTGGTTTTCCCCAATGGCTAGGTAATCAGGACGGCCAATGTGTATTGGCAACCGGTAATTCTAGCCATCAGTGGGCATACCAAGTTTCCAAGTTCATACCAAACGGTTTCTGAGTCATCAACCCGGACTAACACCCCAATTCTTCCAACCTTCATTTCTAACATTTTCAATTGCTTTTTAGAGATGGATTCACCAGACCCTGGACATATGTTCTTCACCAACCTCCTAAGTCAGGATCCTCAACTCGACCCCATTTATGGTGGGCAACGTGGGTCATCTCCAGTGACCCTTGATGACTCTCCACCCCTACCCCCTAATGAGCCTATCGGCATAAGGAAATCAGTGAGGGGTGCAAATTTCACCCCCGAAGAAGACAAGTTACTTGTCTCTGCATGGCTAAATTGTAGCCTTGATGCCGTTCAGGGAACAGATCAAAAACACTCCCAACTTTGGGAAACATTTTATGAGTACTTCCAGCAATTTAAGGAAACCACAAATGACCGGACAATAAAGTCTTTAATTCACCGGTGGTCGGTGATCCAAAAGGCCACAAACAAATTTTGTGCGAAACTAGCCCAAGTTGAAGGGTTGAATCAAAGTGGCATGACCGAGCAAGACAAGATAACGTTATCAAATCCCAGAGTCATTTACTTCACAATTTTTGTCAAAAATTGTTTATTTAACATTGGTTTCTTTTTCCCTCACAAGTTTGACAAAGCGAAGGTTATGTACCAATCGCTAGAGAAATGCTCATTCCAGTATGAGCATTGTTGACACCTATTGAAAGACCAACCTAAGTGGATTTGGCGTGCCACAAAGAAGGATCCATAGTGGAGGAAGACGATGTCCCCATTCCCGACCCCAACTCGATGTTCTGGAGCTACAGTTGATTCAGTTTTTGATATCGAGTCGGATCATGTGATGGAGAATGAAGTTATCGAGCCCGACCGACCAATTGGAAGGAAAGCTGAGAAAGGAAAACGAAAGGTCCAAGGCCAGCATGCAGAGGAGAACTTCCAACTCAGGAAGTTGAAGTATACTCTGTTGGAGGAGTCACGCGCTCAGGAGAAGAAGTTTTTTCGTCTTAAAGCCGAGAAGATGGCGCACGACAAGGAGACGGAGGCCAGAAAATTGAGTCAAGAGGACGAACGACTGCGGTTGGAGGCTGAGAAAGTGGAGCTCGCGAAGAAGGAATCAGATCAGCGCATTATGATGATGGATGTGAGTGTCATGCCAGAATTGCAGCGGCAATTTTTCCAACAACTCCAGAGGGAGGTCATGGCGAGACGCAGTCGGTCCGACGATTTGAATTGATTATTTTGTATTTGATTTTTTGGACATATGTTTGTAACAGTTATATATGTGTAAAAATACATGTAATTCACCATTTTTGTATTTGATAATATGGAAGTATGATAGGGTTGTGCAATTAATGACTCAATGACATTTTCATAAACAAACTTGATTACCATTAATATATTCGGGAAATTGATAACAATAACGAAATACAAATGCAAATCAGATTAACTTAAACATAGTTCACCAATTACATTAAGGAAATAATAAAATCTAAAGCAACCCCGACTAATGTTGTGAATACCTAAGCCATTGATGTTCGATTAGATCTTCTTGAAGCTGATGATGTACTGAGCTGTCTCTAATTTCATGATGACGCTGGATGAAGTCTTGAAGCTCAGTTGTATGATTGCGCGACAATTCGGGGAGATCATCATCAAGTTGATCATATTCAATGTTCAGACTCTCATTATCATCACGCTCGTCTTCAATTATCATATTATGTAGAATAACACATGCTTTCATTATATTTGTTAGTTCCTTCACTTTGAACATTCGAGAAGGTCCACGAATGATAGCAAATCGTTGTTGAAGTACCCCGAATGCACGCTCGACATCTTTTCTTGCGGATTCTTGTGCTTTCGCAAAATTTTTCTTCTTATTCCCACGTGGTGATGGAATCGTCTTCACAAAAGTTTGCCACTTGGGATAAATACCATCCGCAAGGTAATAACCCATCGTATAGTCGTTACCATTGATAGTGTAATTGACTTGAGGAGCACGCCCTTGGGCAAGTTCCGTAAAAATAAAAGATCTCTCTAGCACATTAATATCGTTATGTGAACCGGGCATACCAAAAAATGCATGCCATATCCAGAGATCATATGAAGCAACTGCTTCTAAAATAATAGTTGGTTCACGGATGTGGCCGGAGTACATACCTTTCCAAGCTGAGGGACAATTTTTCCACTTCCAATGCATGCAATCAATGCTTCCTAGCATTCCTGGGAATCCCCGTTGTTCACCAACCGCAAGCAATCGGGCTATATCATTAGCAGTTGGCGACCTTAGATATTCTTCTCCAAAAACACTTACTACTGTCTCAGTAAATTTTTTGAGGCTCTCCATTGCGGTGCTTTCACCAATACGTATGTATTCATCCATAAAATCTCCAGTAACTCCATACGCCAGCATTCTAAGTGCTGCGGTGATTTTTTGCATAGAAGATAAACCGAGTCGGCCGGCATTATCTCTTCTTTGGACGAAGTACGGCTCGTAAGACTCTACTTCATTTAGAATACGAAGAAATAGGGGACGACTCATCCGAAATCTCCTTCGAAATAGATTCGAGGGATATACTGGATTTTCAGCAAAATAATCACGAAATAGGCGCTCGTGTCCCTGAGTATGATCACGCCGAATAAACTTACGACGTTGGCTATTGCCACGTCGTCTGGATGACTGTCCATCCGCCTCCATGCTTTGAACATCGCTATCATCTTCAGAGGAAACGTATGTCAATAATTTGCGAAAGAAAGTACGAGCCATTTGATGAAAGGAGTAGGAGATCAAATGATACAATTTCTGTTTGGTTCTATGGAGGAAATGAGGCTTGAGTTTGCGTATTTATAAAGGAGTAAAAATATTACCGTTGGAGAGAAGACAAAAAAAGTTACCGTTGGAGAGAAGACAAAAAAAGTTACCGTTGGAGAAAAAACAAAAAATATTACCGTTTGAAAAAAGACAAAAAATATTACCGTTGGAGAAAAGACAGAAAATATTACCGTTTAATAAAATTAATAAATTTTATCATCAATACGTGAAATTACGGTTTTTCATTAGAGATATTGAGTATTCTTTTAATTAAATTTTCCATCACGTTACAAAATGCACTAATTAAAAAAAAATAGCTGATTTTTATAATTCGAATTTCAATTTAAATATAAAATATTGTATTGGATAGTCAAAATCTCCAATAAATATTTAGTAGAAAATGATATTTGAAAAAAAAGATAATAAGACAAAATAGTTAGTAGTTAAGATTGTAAATGGAAGAGAGAGAAAGAAGTAATAAAAAAAGATTAGAGAAATATTATTTAAAAGAATAGAGATAGGGATGGGGAATGAGATGTAGGAGGTTTTTAGAAGATAAACAAATTTTAGGAAAAAATTTGAGGAAATGAGTATTTAAGTTAAATTATAGGGATGAGGATGGGGAACCCAATGGAGATGCTCTAAATATGTTCATTTGTGCTATAAATATGACAGTTTTAAAATTGGAGTTTGAATAATAAAATAGACGATAAATAGTAAGTGAAAAACACACTACCCTTTACTAAGTTTATTCAGGTATAGTTCTAACTTTTGAGGAAAAAAAATTGAAATCAACGTAATTAATGCTTAAAGGGGAAAAAGTCAGAATACAACTTATAAAAAGAATTTAAAACTAGAAAAAAAAAAGAATATATATATTGCATAAAATAACTTATTATACTCTCCAAAAATAGTACAAAATAAAGTAACTTATTAAAACTTATTAAAATAACTTATTATACTTTGTATACTTTAAAAAAAAAAAAAAAACTGATATGAAGATGCATGAAATTTTAGTGATGTGCTGGCATCTTAACAATATGATGTTAACAAATGTATGTTTACAACTAACACTAATTCCTTGTTCTAATTGCTTTGTAACGCCAATTATGACACTGCAGGTGGCAAGGTTTGATAAGTAAGATGGGACAAAATTATATTATAAAATTTCTACACATTAGTACACATTACAAAGTTCAAACTTGTAATGTCTACTAACGTGTTGTAGGCTATAAAACGTGTTGCTATGAAGTGAAGTTGTCTCGCTAACCCACAATCAAACTTAAACAAGGCTAGTCCAGATGAGTGGAGTCATTCGATCTGATCTTCTGGCATGGCATGGCATGGCGTGGGCAACTTACCCTCTCGCCAATTCCGATCGAACCACTTAAAGGTGAGAATTTAAGTATTCAAATAAATCAGCTATTATTTTGAATGAACATGTTCAACAGTAATGAGAATCTAATGGGACCCTGTAAATCAGAAGTACTAAACTAAGCAAGAAAGAGTTCATATTCAGCAACACGAAAACAAAACTTTTGAGCTGCCTCAGAATTATCCGAAGCACCTCGACACATCAAGATTGACTGGGAAACAAACACAAACTTTGCAACCCCTTTTAATGCCACCGCCTATCAAACCCAACTCTGTGACAGGGTACCCAACATCGAAAGCATCAAACTTCGCCTCAAAAAATAAAGCATGCAACGTCCAAAAGCAGCACAAATACGGACCAAGTTTGTATAATAAGCTTTATAAATATGACCTGCTGAAATTTGAATATTATACTGCTGCCCGATTCACTTCTTCTTAGCAGCAGACTTGGTGACCTTAGCACCACTTGGATCCTTCTTCTCAACACTCTTGATGACACCAACAGCAACGGTCTGGCGCATGTCCCTAACAGCAAATCGACCGAGAGGTGGATACTCTGAGAAAGTCTCAACAACCATTGGCTTGGTGGGAATCATCTTCACCATCCCTGCATCACCGTTCTTCAAAAACTTGGGCTCCTTCTCCAGCTCCTTACCAGATCGCCTGTCAATCTTGGTCAAGAGTTCTGCGAACTTAACCGCAATGTGGGAAGTGTGGCAGTCAAGCACTGGAGCATAACCATTGCCGATCTGACCAGGGTGGTTCATGATGATGACCTGGGAAGTGAAGTTAGCTGCCTCCTTGGCAGGATCATCCTTGGAGTTGGAAGCAACAAAACCACGCTTCAAATCCTTCACAGCAACGTTCTTCACGTTGAAGCCAACATTGTCACCAGGAAGGGCCTCCTGGAGAGCTTCATGGTGCATCTCAACAGACTTAACTTCAGTTGTCAGTCCAGTTGGTCCAAAGGTCACCACCATACCAGGCTTGATGATACCAGTCTCCACACGTCCAACTGGGACAGTTCCAATGCCACCAATCTTGTAAACATCCTGGAGTGGCAGACGGAGGGGCTTGTCCGAGGGCCTCTTGGGCTCCTGGATCAAGTCGAGAGCCTCAAGGAGGGTAGGGCCCTTGTACCAGTCAAGGTTGGTTGACCTCTCAATCATGTTGTCACCCTCAAAACCAGAGATTGGGACGAAGGGGATCTTGTCAGGGTTGTATCCAACTTTCTTTAAATAGGACGAGACTTCCTTAACGATTTCATCGTACCTTGCCTTAGAGTATTTTGGGGTTGTGGCATCCATCTACAAATAAGAGACCGCAAAAGAAACTCAAGTCATATTTAACCTCAAATCATAATAACCGAGAATGGACGGAAAAACTAATGTCATCCGCATAGTATAAACAAAAGCTCACTTTGTTACAGCAGCAAATCATCTGCTTGACACCAAGGGTAAAGGCAAGCAAGGCATGCTCACGGGTCTGACCATCCTTGGAAATACCAGCTTCGAAACCACCAGTGGTGGAGTCAATAATGAGGACAGCACAGTCAGCCTGTGAGGTACCGGTGATCATGTTCTTGATAAAGTCACGATGTCCAGGGGCATCAATGACAGTGCAGTAGTACTTGGTAGTCTCGAATTTCCACAAGGCAATGTCAATGGTGATACCACGTTCACGTTCAGCCTTAAGCTTGTCCAACACCCAGGCATACTTGAATGACCTCTTGTTCATCTCAGCTGCCTCCTTCTCGAACCTCTCGATGACACGCTTGTCGATACCACCAAGCTTATAGATCAAGTGTCCAGTCGTGGTCGACTTTCCCGAGTCGACATGGCCAATAACCACAATGTTGATGTGAAACTTTTCCTTACCCATATTGGAACGTTATATAGATGCTGTAGCAAAAGTGATAAAACTTCAGGGGACATATATACCAATATGCAAATGCATACATATACATCTACAGGTCCTGGTCATATCGTAAACCAAATCAAAATATAACTCAGAAAGAAATTTCACCATCTTTTAATGGCAACTTGACAGTTGCAAACACCGAAAGCATAAAAATGTCTTGGATTCTATATAAAACAAGTATGCAACATAGTTGACGTACAATCACCAAACCTATTCAATCTAAAATCGATCAATTCCTAAAAGAGTACACGTTTGAAGGATAATTTCACTGACTCATCAGAAATCATGGGGGTAAAAATAGAACACTCATAAGATTAGATAACCCCATTAAAGGGTTGCTTGGAACACTATTAATAACACACCAGATCAGAAGCAAAGAATAAACAAATAAACATTTTCATGTTCAATGTTCATAGTTTATCCCTGATCAACGGCCAAATGTTTTCTGATAAGAAATCATCAACGAGTAATTAAAAACTAAACCAAAAAAGTAATAAAATCATACGAGATCCGCTAACAAACGCAGGACGAATAAAATAACTCTAGCTAAAAAAAATTCCCGAAAAAGTTGTACAGTCTCTGTGAATAGAGCAAACTAAGATCCTGAACCCATCACAAATCAAACACATCCCTTGACAATAATCTTCACAGAAAATTAGGATTAACAAACAAAACACATAAATCTGCTAAGTTATAAAAAAGAAAATTAAAATACTTATTCAATGACATAAATGAAAACGAATGATAATCCGACACATACAAATATTAGGATGAAAGCAACCCAGAACCATTTAATAACCAAAGCTAAAAAATCACTAAAGATAAATGAATCGGGGAAGTTCCAAACTAGCGAGTGAAACGCTCACCTTGGATTAGAGAGGACTCAGCGGCGAGGTGATAGAGTCTAAAAGCACAGTCGAGAGAATAGCAATGCTTTGCTTGCTATTTATAAAGACGAGAGGGCGTGTGGAGCTAGGGCTTCGTTTGAGAGGTTTTACACACGGTGAGATTACGTATGTACCCTTCAGAATTACCCAATTCACCGTAGGCCGCGTTAAACTAGAAGTTTAGAACAGAATTTTGTTAATGCGCGGCGAAAGTGAAGTTATTGAGAAATTAGGGTCAAAAATAAAAAATTTGTATTTCTTTTGTTAACCAGTATCTAGGCAGTAGTGAGAACCAATACAGAGCCAGCTTAGACTTAGAGTATCCTTATTAGATTAATCAACTGTATATTTTTTTTTTGAAAGGAAAACAGATTTCATTCATTAAGAATTAATACAACACTTATCAAACGAAATAATTGAAAGAATCTGTGGAGGACAATCCTCCAGCCACACATGCTCAGAATCTAAAGACAAGGTTAACTTGGCAACGGCATGAGCAGCTTTGTTACCAAATCTGCTGAAGTAAGACAGAAACCAACAGGAATGTGCAGACAGCCTTGACTTTATATCATTTGTGAGTTGTCCCAGCCAAGAATCAGATGTGACTCGACCATTAACTATATCAACAATAGTCTTCGCATCTCCCTCAAATTCAACCTGAGTCAGTCCCAACTCGTTAGCTAAAACAACAGCCCTTAGCAGAGCATAGCCTTCAGCTGCTACCGCTGATAACACAAATTGTCTTGGTGCAGCAAGAGTAGCCACAAGATTTCCTCTGCCATCCCGTATAACAATTCCTATTCCCATTTGTGAGCTCTGTTTGTCAAAAGCAGCATCTACATTAACCTTAACATATTCATTAATAGGCTCCTTCCATCTATGCAGTTGAGCTTGACTAGATGGTCTGGTGTCCAACTGATTAACATCTCTGTCCCCATGTTGCAATTGTTGAAATAATTCTAACTCAGCCACTGACCATTGCCACAGCATAGTAGGATCTTTGAATTTGTTATGAAAAACAAACTCGTTTCTTCTTCTCCATAAACTATACATCACTGTTGCCACCTGAGCCAATTTAGCATCCACCAATTTTGTCTGCAGAACTGCCCATAAAGAAAAGAAATCTGGAATAGAAGAGGACAGTTTTTGAACAAAGCTATCCGAGACCCCCCACACATCACCTGCAGCTGGACATTCCCAAAGGGCATGTACTACAGTTTCAACCTCTTGAAGGCATATTGGACACAGAGAGTTGTCTGTGATAGTACGTTTAAATAGCTTCTCTTTTGTTGGTAGAATATCAGTTAGTGCTTTCCAAATCAAATGTTTTACCTTTCCAGGAGTTTCCATACCCCCACACTTTCCTCCACATAGCAACATTCTGTCCATCTCGAGAAGATTGTCCCTGCAGAGCAAATTTATACTTCAAATCAGTAAAATATGCACTTTTAACAGTAAATCTGCCATTTTCAGTTAAACCCCATATGAGAGTATCATCGGCCCCACTGTAACTTAGAGGAATGCAACAAATTTTAAGAGCTTCCTCCTGATTGAAAATAGCTTGAACCAAATCTGATTTCCATGCCTTCAGCTCAACATCGATTAAAACATCTACAGTAGCATGAGGGTTCAAAAGTTGGATGGGAGACTGAATCTGAAAAGTACTAGGGATAGGAACCCAGTTATCCTCCCAAATACGAATACTCTTTCCATTCCCTACTCTCCAAAACATACCTGCCTTGACCAAATCCATCACTGATCTTAAACTTCTCCATATTTGAGAAGGACAGTAGCCAAGCTTAGCCTCAACCATAGTGCCCCTAGAGAAATATTTCTCTTTAAAAATCCTTGCAACCAGAGAGTTAGGCTATTTAAGTAGCCTCCATCCTTGCTTAGCTATAAGTGCCCGGTTAAAACAATTAAGGTCTCGGAAACCCAAACCTCCCATATTCTTAGAATAGCCAAGACTACTCCAAGCCTTCCAATGCATACCCTGTCCATCTCTGTTGTGAGACCACCAGAAATTTGCAATAATAGCCTCAATCTCATGAAGTAACTTCTTTGGCAACCGGAACACACACATGGTATAAGTAGGTATTGCCTGTAACACACTCTTGATTAATATCTCTTTTCCTGCAAAAGATAATAGCTTTGTTTTCCAGCTCGAAATTCTTTTCCAAATCCTCTCCTTAAGACCCCTGAAGGTATTGTATTTGGATTTACCTACAACAGTAGGTAATCCTAAATACCTATTGTAATTTCCACATGTTACCCCTCCAGCCATCTGAGTAATACTATGCTTTGTTTCAGCCTTTGTGTTGGAACTAAAAAGAATAGAAGATTTCTACCGGTTTAAAGTTTTACCTGAAGCCTCTTCATACTTTTTAAGAATCGATAGAACAATATACCATTCCTCCATTTTTGATCTACAGAGAATCACACAGTCATCAGCAAAGAGTAAGTGGTTGACTCATGTACCACCTCTTGCAACCGACACTCCTTTAATAATCCCCCTTATTTCAGCTTGATGCATCAGCATACTAAATCCTTCAGCACAGATGAGGAAAAGGTAAGGGGATAAAGGATCCCCTTGCCTCAACCCTCGAGTAGGAACTATAATCTCACCAGGAGCCCCATTTAGTAGGACTGAGTAGCTCACTGTTTTTACACAAGTCATGACCAGCTTTATCCAACCCTCACTAAACCCCAATTTGGCAAGCATAGCTTCCAAATAATCCCATTCGACACAATCATAAGCTTTGGACATATCTATTTTAATGGCCATACTTCCTTCTCTACCTTTGTGTCTTGATTGCATAGAGTGAAGAAGCTCATAAGCAACCATGACGTTATCCGTGATTAAACGCCCCGGGATGAATGCACTTTGGTTCCATGAAATGATTTTGGATAATACATGCTTCAAACGATTAGCCAAAACCTTTGAAATAAGCTTATACCATACATTACAGAGGCTAATAGGTCTAAAATCATACACAAATTTGGGAGAATCAAGCTTGGAAATAAGAGCAATAAGTGTATGATTCAAACCTGGAGGCATTTCTCCACTACGTAAAAATTGAAGCACTGCTTGAGTCACATCAGACCCTACAATCCCCCAATGATCTTGATAAAAACCTGCACTATACCCATCTACGCCAGGAGATTTGAAAGGAGACATGTGCTTTAACGCAATTTCAACTTCCTCGCGTGTAAAAGCCTTGTCAAGTTGTACACGCATATCCTCAGAAATTTTCTGTTGAACTCCCATAATACATTGCTGAATGGCACGACATGAAGGCTAAGAGGACCTGTAAACCTGAGAGAAATAGTCTCGGAAGCCAGCTGCAATATTTTCAGAGGTATGCAAAACCTGTCCAGCGCCATCCATGATCTTAGTAATCAAGTTCTTTTTCCGTCATTGTTTAACACATGCATGGTAGAACTTAGTATTCCTGTCTCCTTTTGCCAGCCAGTGTTTTTTAGCTCTTTGTTTCCAGGTTTTATCCTCTTGGTCCAATAGAAAACCCACCTCACTTTGCAATCTCTTCAACTCCCCCATATTTGCAACACATTCATTAAACTGAAGCTGTTTGATAAGCTTTGTCTTCTCCCTTATAGCTTGCCTTCTTTCTGAGAATAAATTCCTACTCCACAATTGCAATCTTTTTTGACAATTTTCGAGCTTCCCTTGTAAACCACCTATTGCTGTCGAAACACTACCCTGTCTCGCCCATACGTCCTGGATAACATCACTGCAACCAGCCTCCTTTGACCAACTTACTTCGTATTTGAACTGGCATCCCCTCCATATTCTAGTACTTCCTGCCTTCATGAAATCCAACAGGATCGGCTTATGGTCAGAAGCAATTGCAGACAAAATAAAAACTTTGAAACTAGGAAAGCAACTCATCCATTGACTATTTGCCAATGCTCTATCTAATCTCTCCTTAGTAAAAGTATCACCCTCATGCATATTGCACCACGTATATTTTGCACCCTGCCAGCCCAGATCAAATAAATGGCCTTCATCCAATACACTACGAAAAAGAGCCATCTGAGAATCAGCTCTCACCCGACCCCTAACCTTCTCATCAAGATAAAGAATTTCATTAAAGTCACCTATAACGCTCCATCCCATATGTTGAGGTCTAAAAGATTTAAGAAGCTTCCACACCTCCTTCCTCTTGGATGTTTCTGGATGCCCATAGAAATAGGTAAGCAGCCATTTGGTGTCACTATCCTCAGTTTTAAAATACATATTGATGTGCCGATTAGAGTAGTTGACTAACTCCAAAAAAACATCCTGTTTCCACATAACCAGCAAACCCCCACTCTTACCAGTAGCAGCCACGTCCACATAATTCTCAAACTGAACCTTCCTAACAACCTTTGATGCCTGAAAACTTGTAAGCCTTGTTTCCATTAAAAACACCACCTCGGGACCTTGTGCCTTTATAAGAGAATAAAGGCTTTGAACTGTACGGGGGTTCCCAAGCCCCCGACAGTTCCAACTCAAGATTTTCATGGTGCCCGGCGGGGCTGGCAACCAGCCTCCGCCGATACCTTATCAAATGGTTGATCAATAGCTTCATCAATCAAACATAGCTTCTTACCTCGTTTTGAGCCTTCCATACTTGCATCAATGTCCTCTATGGCACCCTTTCGACGTTTAGTTCCCACTCTAGAGTCGAATGACACGGTTCTTCCACGAGCTGCTCTCGCACGTCTCTTCCATTTGTTGTCCTCATTGCTAGTAATCAGTGGAGACACCTGCTCATGGACAACACCATGCTCTCTACATAGTTGTTGCAAAGAAACAGAGTCAAGATGAGGCCCAGAATCACTAGCATTCGTGACAATCTGATCCAATACTTGCGGCCCCTTGTCCTGGATATGAATTGCAGTGATTGTCCGCGTAACTACCTGCTTTGGCAATTTAAAATCAGCAGGACACCCCTTCGTTAAAACTGTATTCTGCAGTTGCGGAGCAGTTATGCCCAACTCCTTAACCCTTTCTTCCCCACTACACGTTCCCAGCACATTCATTGGTGCAACATCACTGATTTTCACTCCCGTACCACCACGCCTATGATAACTGTCGTTGCCTGCCATATTCCCAACGTACCCTTCCCCGGAATCCCCGAGAGAATTTTCTACTGCCGTACTGTCCGCCGAACCAGGTGTCTGAAAATGAGATGGCCTGGTAGTAGCGTCCAGTAGCGGAAGGTCTCTCCTATCACCAGACAAGTCTTCTGTAACCCATCCTAAATTGCGACGTCGAAAAGATTCCTCAGCACGAAGCCAGACACCAAATTGGGGATTTGCATTCGAAGTTCGTTGTCCAGCCATACATCCTTGTTCGCCATGCAAAATCCAGCCACATGCAAAGCAAATCTTTGGAAGTTTTTCATACTTAAAATGCACCCACTGTTTTTTCTCAATACCCATAATAATCCGACCACGTGCAATAGCCTGCTGTACTGGAAATTCAACCTTCACCCGAAGGAATTTTCCCCATCCAATCCCGTCCTCCGCCACGTCAATCTCATGCACAAAGCCAACCGACTCTCCTATTTGTTTGCCCCATTCTTTTGTCATAAACCCGAGAGGAAGATTGTGGATTTGCATCCAAAACGGTGCAGTTACAAACTTCATCTTGGCTGGCTGGGATGCTCCATTGTAGGGTTGAACCAGAAACAGAGAGTTATCAAAAAGCCATGGAGTGCCGTCCAATATCCGCAGACGGTCTGCATGGGTTGCAAAAGTGATGATGAAGACATTTCTATCAACCTCTTGAAATATAGCCTTCTTACTTATCCTCCATATCTTTCCCATCGTTGCAGCTATGGTATCCTTACTGACCATACGATCGGAACAGACCTTACCTACAAGACTTCTCTCCCCCTTACGCTGAACATCAATCTGATCACTAACTGGTGCGTGAATCAGCACTTCCTCCTCCTCCGATAGCCTGAGATTGTAACAAAGGTCCTCAATTTCCTCCATGAGGAACCGCCACTAGACCCGAAGACCAGACTGGCTAATAACCAAACTATACTTCTCCTCTAGCAATCGCCTCCAGAGAGAAGACTCAAACCAAGCACTTAGACCTAAAAGAGACTATATATATAATCAACTGTATATTTAAATTTTAGTTAATATCACATAAATTTATATTTGTCTATTATATTCTATTTTAATTTAATCTCGATATTGAATTAACCATTTATTATCTATATAATAATAAAATATTTTTTATTTAATTTATTTTTATCACATTTCGTAGTTCTACCAATTAAATGTTTAAAATAATTCTATTTGTTGAAGTGATAAAGTATTATTTTAATGTTTGTTGAAGTATTATTTTTATCACATTTTGGAGTGAGAAAATATTATTTTAATGTTTAGTGAATTTACTGTAGTCTTCCATATTTGGTAAATAAATGTAACTAACATCTAAATTATTTTAACAATGCCCAATTTAATGTGGAGTTTTTTTGGCACATATTATTCAAATTTTAGCCAAACCAATGAGGATGCTCTAAAAGTTCTAGCAATGGTGTAGACAAACTAATATTTAGCGAACAACCTCATTAAGTCCACTGTATTGGAAGAGCCAAATATAAATGTTCTACTTACAAGTTACAATGTCTTTACATATTTTGGTAGGATTGTTCATACGGGCCGAATAAAATCCGGCCCGGCCCGGAACCCGGATAATCGGGTGTCCGATTATGGATTTCGGCCCGAATTAAATCCGGGCCGAAACCCAGTTTTGTAAAACCGGCCTAATCCGGGCGGTTATGGGTATTACATCCGGGTACCGGATTTAAACCCCGGTACCCGGTTTTTATATAAAAAAAAAAATTTGTGATTCTTATTTCTTATCTCTCTCTCTCTCTCTCTCTCTCTCTCTCTCTCTCTCTCGTCCGAGCCCAACGACTCTAACCCTAGCCTTCGCCTTTAAGGTTTGCCGTCGTCTATCTCTCTCGCCGACGCCGCCGGACTTTAGATAGGTAGTCTCTCTTCTCTCTCTCTCTCTCTCTCTCTCTCTCTCTCGATCGATCCAGCAAAGTATGTTGATCTGTTACTTTTTGTTAAACAAGGGGCGTTTTTTTTTTCAAGTTTTTTAGATTTTCTATTTACGTTAGATCTGCATGTATCCTTTTTTTATGGGTTTTTTATGGTCAAATCTGTGCTAGCATCTCTGTTCAAGTTCAGATCTGCAGTAGTTTTTTTAGGGTTTATTTTCCTTCGAGTACTTTGTTGATTTGGGTCTGTTTTGTTTTCATTTCTTAGTACTTTATGCCTAGATCTAGGGTTCCTTCAGTTTTTGTTTCATATTTTTATTATCTAATCTGATTCGTATTATGTCATTAAATATAATTTCTTTTTTCATAGGTTATAGTTATAATTTTTAGTGATTAAACACTAAAAAAATTATTATCTCAGTATTTATAGATACCATCAATTGAAATACTAAGCTTGTATACTGCATGTAGGAACTTAGCTTGTTTTACCACTGAAGTTCAAGAGTTTCAGTTTACTGCAACGATTGAGTGTGTTTGTATGATTCTGTTGTTGTGACAAAGTTTACTTGCCATTTGCTTTTGATGATCTAGTCTATTCAATTAATAGATGAACTCCTCCTAATTCCTATGCAGTTTAGATAATTCTCTATTCTGATTGGATGTCATATGATTTATATGTTTTGGATTGCTTGATTGTTCTGAATTTTCATCAATTTTAGTGCTAGATGGCATTGAGAGCATTTTTCACATGGGTTTTGTTATTTCATAACATATAGTATCTGGGCTTCTATTAACTTTCGTTGTTTATGGGTTTTTTAGGGTCAGATCTATGCTAGCATCTTTTCAATTTCATATCTGCAACAGTTACTTCAGTTTGCTTATTTACTGAATAACAAAGTTCTTTTGAGAAAAAGATTTGGCTTGGTTTACCTTAAAACTTGTTTTTGGTGTTTTTCCATTGAATGACTTCTATGCCCATTATGCCACTATGACCATCCTCCTTTATTCTTATGTTAATGGATGGCTTTTGGGTTGCCTCAGCTGGCTGTTTATATTCAGTGGGTTGTTGGCCTTTGAAAACATCTTCAGCTTCATTCTCTTTCATACATTCTAACTTAAAAGTGAATTGGCTGTTTATTTTTTCGCCCAGATCTATAACCTGTTATGTTGTGGTAGTGCGTGAGTAGTATTTTGGTTGGCTAGATCGGCTCTTTTCTTTTTGGGTTTTATTTGTTAGAGTTTTGGTTAGCTTAGATTCTTTGTTGTTATTATTTTGTTAGTTGTAATTGGTTGGCTAGATCTGCAGATAGCATAGGTTTGAAGATTTTTTGTTTGTTTTGGGTAATATGATTTCATAGTCCAAGTTTATTTTAATTCTCAATTACTTGTTGGTTATGAAGTTGCAGTTTATTCTAATTCTCAATTACTTGTTGGTTTGTTCAACATAATTCTGCACTTGCAAAATCCTTTAATCTTCTATGGGAGATTTATGCGTGGTGAAGGTGATAGTAATGAATGTTTGTGTTGTAGATCGATACTTCTCAATTGACCTATTTGCTGCATGTTGTAGATTATTGTATACCATTCTTAAGCATCACAAAAGGTATGGTCTCTCACTCTCTAAGGTACACAAAAAACTTGGTTATAGCGGTTTGTAATTGGTTGGCTAGATCTGCAGAGTAGCATGTTTGTTTGAGGTTGTTAGTGAAAGTGTTGAACTAAGGTTGGGCGATTTACTCCTCAGATCAAACCAGCTCGTTTACACCTATGTATATCTCTTTTTTTTTGTTGCTGAATATTTGTTATGATAATGGTTTATAAAAGTTGCTAATTAATAATTTGTAATTTCTTGCGCAGAGGCTGTTGCTGATGCAAACAGAGCAATTGAAATGGACCCTTCGTTGGCAAAAGCATACTTGCGTAAAGGGTGAGTACAATACAGTAGACATTTGCATAGTGATGTCTATCACCTCTAATAGGTGTATTTTTTTTTTTTTTTGGTTGGAGAAAAGTAGAAAAGTAGAATACTTGATAGTTTTGTGCTTCAAGTTCTAAGATCTTACATGCATAGTGATGACAGTTTTATAGTCATAATTCCATCTCAAACTATGCGCATGATTGAAGCTTGCCTGCAGAAAGGAGCTATGTATTGAAACTATGTTGTGTTTTGTTCAAGTCATAGATTGAAATTTATCTACTAATACATGTACTTTTTCAAAAGAAGTTTTAATATGCCATGGTTTGTTGAATTAATGGGTTGATGGATGTGGTCTGTAATCGAAGCCTTTAGCTCCACAAATTATTACCTTATACATGATAGGGCATCAAAGAGACAGGTATTTGGCCAATGATCCATTCATCAATATTGGCTAGCTGCCTTGCCAACTGGGGTGTGGTATGATAATGGGAAGATGTTGCCAAGAGTTAGTTGATGGAATCATATCACATTATTTTGTTGTGCAGGCCCATTTCATATATTTATTCGTTACAAAAAGAGAAATAAAAACTTATCAAAAAAAAAAAAAATCCCTTGGTATTTATTTGGCTATGTTCCTATGATGATTGACTCTGTGGGCTGCGGTGGGGGACAGTAGTGGTTTAGGATGCATCTGTATCTATTTTTCTTTCCTGTTCATCAATATTAGTGGTTACCTAGCTCAATCCCTTGCTTGTTGCTTTACTAATATGCAATTGGCTTCTATCCTACTTCCAGGATTCCTATAAAAGCATATTTTGACTCTTATCCATACATTGTTACACACATGTATACAATTTTTATGCAGATTGAGGGCCTCAAGTAACATCTATGTTTTGATTGAACTTATAGCTTGTAATTAGGATTAGGGAAGTGGGCATTTATGTGTATATCAGAAGGTGATGTTCATCATTTGCTTGGGAAAAAGTGTCAATATCATGGAAAACATAATCAAATTTTCATTTTCATCTTCATCTTCATTTTTTGTTTGTTTTGGGTAATATGATTTCATAGTCCAAGTTTATTTTAATGCCCAATTACTAGTTGGTTATAAAGGTGCACTTTATTTTAATCTATTTTTTGCTTCTTATGATTGCATCTTTTACAAGAAACTATGATATAGCAGCCCAAGAACATTATTGAATACATCTTGCAGATAAGCTTGGACCAACAATGGCTGGAAGAATGCATTGATTGCATGAAGCAGACATATTATGTAATATATATTGGTGACTGAATGTAATCCATTTTTTATATGTAATTTCATATATTGTAATTGTGTTTTGTAATGTAATGTATAAATAACAAATAATATAATATATAGTGATTGTATTTTTATTTTTTTCATGCATTTACATGATCGAAATTAATTAATTTTTTTTCAGATGCATTTAGTTAAAAATAATGATTACTTTTATATATAAAAAAATATGCTTTTTAACCATTTTTTCTTGAAAAATTTGTAATAGAATATAGGCTTTAAGATAAAAATAAAATACTTTTAAAAGAAATTTAATAATACAGGTAAATATAGGTTTTTGTAAAAAAAAAAAAAAGAGGACTTGGGTTCAATCCGGAACCCGGAATCCGAGTTTTGAAAAACTCGGATTTATCCGGGTTCCGACCCATTTCTGATCCGGGTAAACCCGGTCCGGGTTCCGGTTTGGGTATAACTGGATTTCCGGGTTGGAACCCAGATGAACACCCCTATATTTTGGTAGGTATTGTTCACAATCTATTGATTATTTTATCACTTATTTCTCTCTCCTTCCACTTGCTCTCTCTTTCAATAGAAGGTAAAACAATAATTTAATTAAAAATAAAATTATTAATTAACATATGATTAGTATAATTGAAAAATATGAAAAAAAAAATTTTAAAAATATTATTATTAAAAATAATATTGTATTATTATTTTAGTTAATAAATGAATAATCCAATATGAAAATTTTTCTTAAATGACAAAGGCAATTTCTTATAGTTCCTTTGCCAAGAAATTGCTTTATCATTATATAACTTCACATTCAATTATCCATCTATTAGCTAAAATAATAATAAAATATTAAATTTTAATAATAATTTTAAAAAAAATTTATTCATAGTTTGCAATTATACCAACTGTCCAGCATAAAAAAAACTGTCCAACGTAAAAAACTGTCCAGCATAAAAAAATCTGCCTAACATATTATAACAATCCAAAAAGGTGAAAACATTTTCACACCTGGCACCACACATTGCACCAATTCAAGCAAATAATAACAATTCAAACCAACACATAAAGGAGAGAAACAGCCCAAATAATAACAACTAATTTAAGTACTTATAACATAACCATACACAAACCAGCCCACAATATATGCCATTTTGGAACTTAATCCATTCGTATACAAAAATTATCTTGTCATTTATTTATTTTTATCTCATATCATATAACATATTATTAAGTATGATAAAAGCTCTTCTAGGTATAGTTGGGCCGCATAACCGCTAGAGAGTCAGTCAAAATATATATATATATATATATTTTTAAAAGACGAAAATGAGAAGAAAGACATCAGCTCTTCGTGTGGGTCTTGGTTGTCATTTGGGTCTCTTGAAGCTCTTAGAGTTCATCTCATTTGGGTCTTCTTGTAAATGAAAAAGGCAACTCTTTAGGTCTTCATGGCCCATGGGTAGATAGAAAAAGGCAGCTTGTCTAGGTCTTCTTCGTGCCTGTGCATGATGTAGTCATGGCCAAGCCAGGGTGGGAGGTTGGGTTCACACAACAGCAGCAACAACAGGTGGAGTTCAATGTCATTGCTTTGCAGACTAAGATAGCTCTATAAAGAGATCATGCAAGTGAAAAAAAAGAAAAGAAAAACAAAACAAAAGGATGGGGAAAAGAAAAACTGCTAGGCTCTTTGTTTCTGTATTTATTTTGAGTCATAAACCAATCCATACCGTGGTGGTATGGTAAAGTTGTTTGATTGATTAAGGGGGAGATGGAAATTAGAACCCAACACGTAAGATAAAAAACAGAGAGAGAGAGAGAGAGAGAGAGGAGATGGGAGGAAACTTTGACAAAAAAGTTGGGTATTTTTGTATGTGAAGTGACTTTATTTCAATTTGCTCCATTTCGTGTGGGTTCGTCAAGTGATTCTTCATGTGTATTTGCTCCATTCTGCAAGAAGATGTGAAGTGATTCCCCTCTGTGTATTTATTTGCTCCATTCTGAAAGAAGATTTGTCTCCAGTCCCGAGCTTCTAACACTAGCTTGTAAGCTGCGAAGGGTTAGAAACCAACGATGGCAGTGATGTTGAGCTGGCAATCTTGCCCATTCTTTGCATTTCTAAGGCCCTAATTCTATACCTCACGTAGAGTTTGTGCTCTTTGAAGTGATGAGGATTTCGTGGAGAAAATGAAGGTGGAAAGGCAGAACAACTGATGGGAAGACGAAGGTGGGAAGAAGAAGGAGAGGCAAAGCTTCGTGGCTCAGAAGACTGAGGAAGGTAGAGTTCATGGTCTTCGAAGTGAGGAGGACTTTGTGGGGAAGACGAAGGGAAGGAGGCCAAAGCTGAAACGATTTGTTTTATCACTAAAATGAAAAGTTGCATTTCATTTTCCATGGGGGCACCGATTCCCTCGCGACTATGCAGGCTGATTGCATTAAGCATTTTTCTAATAAAAGACTATATATACGTAACATATACATGTCATTTCCGAACTTAAAACCATCCCACAATACATGTCACATTTGTTAACATAGAGTAAATACAAAAATGTCTACTACTCAGCATCTAATAAAAAAAAAATAACATCAAATTCCAACTACCATATCAAAAATTAAAACTAGCAATGTTCAATCCAAAAATCTAGTTACATAGTTGTTGTCCAGCCACATGTTTTGGAAGGCTAGGCAGCCACTGAAATCAAAACATTAGAATCATTACAACAGTTACAAACCTCCGTGAGGTGTGGATGGAGATGTAGATATAGCTCCAAAATAATTCTTTGAAGCCTAATAAATTTCCCTCTGAAAATTAAGGAAATCATTTTGCTGCATTGCATTCATGCTAGCTAGATCTAATCTCATAATCTCAACCTCAAACATTGTTTTATCAAGTTCAAGTTGTTGACTTCTATTGTGCTCTACCTTCATGACTGCTGCTCTCCTCTATACGCACAGGTTTCCATTTTCGTTCATTCAAGCTAAGGTATACTTGAAGTCAACATCATTGGATTCTCGAGACTTTCGCTTTCTCTCTCTTTCTTTCTTAACTTTTTTGCCTAGAGGTCTCTCACCAAGAACCTTGACGTTCTCCTACACAGTGTCATCGACAATTTTACTTGACTAGTCAATGGTTGGATGTTATTCTAGTTCTCCTCATATTCAATGTCATCATGTATTGTTACCATTTGGGTTGACCAACAGTGCTCCATTGTGTAGATTGCTTTGTCAATCTCTTTGTACATAAGTTTTATCTTTTCAATCTAAAAAGGCAAAGAAATATTGTGAGTTCTTAAATCAGTCCAACACAAATGCATAATTAAAGGAAAAGAGCACATACCTTATTTTGCTCCATAACACCACTTGGGTGCAATGATTCTACCTGTACTAAAAATGCGCAAAACTTATTTATGTATTTTTGGATTGAAGACCAATAATTCAACACTGACACTACAAAACGTTCAACAATGTTTGGTTTTTTATACTTATGATAAAAATCAAAAATTTTATTCCACATTTAAGTGGATTTTTTATCAATAACTCATATAACATCGATGCGAATGTTGAGCCAAGAGGAGATAAGGAGGTTGTCCTCCTCTACAGCGAAAGATGCATCTCTTTGAGATTTTTTAGTAGAGCGGTGCTACAGGCACTGCTGGTGGCTCCCGCTGGAGCCACTGTTAGGCAAAAAACTTTTTTTATTTTTTTTTCAAATCATTTTTTAATACTTTTAAATGTTTTAAAAATATAAAAAATTTATAATAATATTAAACAATTTTTTCTTAATCATTAAGGAAAAGAAAAAAATTTTTTTTTCTCCAGCGGTGGCCTTAGAGTTTTCCTTTTTAGTAAGTGACTTCTTTTCACTATTAACTTCTGATGCTTGGATCATAACATTAGAATTTTGCGTATACATTGGGGTGTTATTACAACATTGTCCACCACTTTATAAGAGAGTGGTGAAAAATGTATTATCATCAAATAATGTGTCCATCTTTGAAGAAATTATAATTATTAAGGAGTCAGATAACTTGAATACCAACTAATGAGTAATGAGCATAGAGCAAAGAAATATAACTATCCAACCATGAACATAGAGCAAAGAAAAAAAAGTGTCCAACCATGTAACTCAAAATTGTGAGCACAGAAAACAAACCGTCCAACCATGTAACTCAAAACTGCCTAGCCATGAGAATAGAGCAAAGAAAGAAAATTGTCCAACCATGTACTCAAAATTGTCCAAGAGCACAGAGCAAAGAAAAAGAAAAAAAATTGTCTAACCATGTAACTCAAAACTGTCCAGTCATGAGCATAGAGCAAATAAAAAATTGACAAAGCTTTTTGACTATAACAACACTTCACAAAAGTAAGTACTCATAACTTAGTTCTTCTTCATTCACTTTTTGTGTACAAGCAAAGAAAATACCTTGTAAAGGGCAAATTAAAGTGGATAACTCAACCTTGAAAATAAAGCAAGATATCAAAACAAGATAGCACACACAAACAGTTATTTTCAAGTGTCCATGTCAAATATAACTTCAATCAACAAAGTCCCATTTCAATAGAATGATTAATCAAGACATTGAGAATAAAGTATTGCTTAATTTGATAACTTCATCAGGTGATGGTGCAACTTTATTATATTGACCCTCCTCCTTTTTCTTTGCTTCTTTTTAGGAGTGGAGTAAAAGGTAAATATTAGTGTTTTTTGGGATTGAGGAGCATGGCTTTTGAGTTCTCTTTATTTTGGGGTTGACTATAACAACCAAGAATAGATTGTAAAAACAATGTTATCCATTTGCATTTAGTGGATCAATGAGCATGGATGCACAAAGCTTAACATGCAAAATGGTCTCACGTAGAGAACTATCCAAACGAAGTTGGTAATGGCCTAGCTAAATTGAAATTACTTCCCATTTATATAGAATTTAACAATTACATATCAGACTACAACAATTGTGCATTCTAAAAAAAAAAAAAAAACACAGCAATCAATATCCTTTTTAGAAAATTCGTTAAAATTTGAGCTTGGTGATTGTTAGAACCACTGTCTCTGCACATACTAGCTGCCATACCAAAGCACTAAATAGATGCCACAATGTTATGAATAACCAATTAGTAAACTAGCAAAACCCAAAGCAAGAACACTTTAATAAAACCTAAAATAAAAAATCCATCCAATAAATGTATGGCACAATCACTAAAATTAGCAAAATCACAACCAACAAGAATAAAGATCGGCACAAAATGAAGTAAGATCAAAGAAAAATTCCAGAAATTTTTACCCTTGCATATATCGAAACCGAAATAGTGGGTCTCGGAAACGTAGTCTAGGAGCAAAATTTGAAGATCTACACAGGGCGTCATAGTAAGGCCATTTGGTTATAGTTGCTAATTGTTGGTGTAGTTCGATTGTACCAGCTGTCGTTCGGTTATTCACCTAGGCCAAGATAGATAAAATCGCATAATGGACAATGAAACGGAAAAGGGAGAGAGAAAGGGAAAGAAAGGGATTGTCGGACTTGAGAGAAATGGAGAGAAAATGAGATAAAGGAAACTGTTGAAGTAGAAAGCGTGGGAAAAGGGTCCAGCCATTGGTGATTATTTATCAATAAAATATGTCTTAGATCAGTGAATAGTGACTCGCCAACTATGACTCTACTTTTTGATTTACTGTAGCTCATAGTCTCAACTGAAAGATTTTAGCTAGTCCAATGCAACAAACTTAAGTAAAAATTAGTCATATTTTTGGCTTAGCCAAATGCTAGTGTTTATAGAGGGAGAAACTTTAGCTTTTCTCTAAATCATTACCTTCAAAACTCATATCTTCCTCTTTTTCCCACTACGGGGAAGGAGTTCCTCTATTCCTCTTTATTTTCCAACCACCTCCACCCTATTTATAGGAGTCTCATGCATGCTTTTTTGTTTTGCTAGCATCCTCGAATGTGCCAAATCTAACCTACTCCACCTTCCATCAAATAATTCAGACCAACTAACTGCAATACAAATCAATCAACTGTAATGGGCCCCTTCAAGCGACTAAATTCAAGATAGTCAATCTTAAAAAGTAGAGAGAAATGAGGGAGAGAGAGAGAAGAAGAGGAAGAAGAAGAAGAAGATCTGTGTATTGAACTCGGGAGCCTTTTTCCCTCCATATTTCTTCGTTTTAGAACAATCTCTTTGAAACTATATGACATCGTAAGCATCTACTATTATTTACAATTTGGAACAACATTGTCCTACTAATTAAAACGACATCATTCTACTCACTATAACAATTAATCATACACGCTACATGACTTACAACATTTTCACACAACTAAATGACAAAATGCATTTTACTAGCTTAACTAACAAAATTGGCATCCTTCTTCTCCGAGCTTGCAGCTTGTTAATGGCTACATCACAACAGCTCCATTCCACTCACAGGCCATACCCTTCCCCTTTAAAACACATTGTCCACAAGGTGAGAGAACCGTTGACAAAGTTGCCAATAAGATTTCTATGTAGCATCTTCCACCTTTGCCCTTGGCCACTAGACAAGTACTTCAATTAAGGACCGATTATTAACTTTTCTGCTACGGCGTTGTAAAATTTCCCCTAGTTTAGTCATAAGTTCTCCATGCACATCAATTGGAGGGAGAGTTAATAGTGGAAAAACATACTGGCCAAGTTTTTTCTTCAAATAGGAAACATGGAATATTGGGTGAAGTTGAGCTTGTGAAGGAAGATCAAGTCTGTATACTACCTTGCCAATTTTGTTGGTTATTTGGAATGGTACAAAAACCTCAATGATAGCTTCGAATTGTGTCTTGCTACAGAGAATGTTGCCTATAAGGCTGGAGCCTAAAGTAAACCCAATCACCCATTGTGACTTCCCTATTTGTTTTGTGTTTATCATACTGCAACTTCATCCTCTCCTGTGTAGCAACCAAATTATCCTTCAGTGATGTCAAAATTGATCCATTGTCTTCAGAAAAACATCCATGGCCGGATTAGTTGTCAATCCTAGTATATTAGTTTGCAACTTGGTGGGAGGTACACCATAAACCACTTCATAAGATGTCATCTTGGTGGATGAGTGAAAGTTGTTGTTATACTACCATTCAGCTAATGCCAACCAATCAAGCCAAAACCTTGATTTTTCACTAGAAAAACATCTCAACATGTTTTCTAAACACTTATTAACTACCTCAATTTGGCCATCACTTTGAGGTTGATAGGTAGAAAAATAAGAGAGGTTGACTCCTTGCAGCTTAAACATTTGTCTCCAGAAGGTACTGGTGATTGTTGATACTCAATTAGAAACAATGCCTCTTGGCATACCATGAAGTTTAAAAACATTATTTATAAACGAAGAGGCTACCTGAGATGTTGTGAAAGGATGTTTCATTGCTGTAGCCTATGAAACGAGCATATTTGGATAATTTGTCCACAACAACTATGACCACAGACTATCTTTTTGACATTAGCAACCCTTCCATAAATCCATTAAAATGCCAGTCCAAATAGTTTGTGGAATAGGCAAGGGCTACAATAAACTTGCATGGTGAATGTTCTTTACTTTGTTTTGTTGACAAATTTCACATTCTTGAATGAATTTTTTCACCCCAACCTTCAAACTAGGCTAGTAACTGCTCTTACTCTTTTTAAAGACTTATGCAGACCAGAATGACTAGCCATGGGACTAGCATATACAAAATTTAAAATTCTCAACTTTCACCCAGAACAATTGGGAATATAAATTATGCCCTTCTTGAACAACACATTGCAATTCTAAGGTTAGTAACGCTAGTTGTTGAACCACACCATTAGACTATCTCTTTAAGGCTAATACCTATGTTTTCAATATTTTTAGTTGTGATTTAGTGGATTTCTTCAGCCCGCTCAACCTTTCTTGCAACCGGTTTATACGAGTACCCTCTGCCATGGTCGTGGTGGACTATTGTCGAGGATGACCAGCTTTGGTATCAATTTATTACATGGTTGTGGAAGGAAGAAATTATAGATCTCACTTCCAGGGTGAGCGCCTCCAAAAAGGAGAAAAGAGAGAGATATAGATAGAAATTGGTTTTGTATTGATTTGTTGCATAATGGAAGAGTTTCCACTATAATGCGAGCTATATGCTCTGACTTGTAACAAACTTTATTAAGCAAAGACAAAGTTACTGTGCTAGGCACCAAGTAGAACGACATACACCCTGTGAAGGGCTTACAATGCTACATAGATCGAATTTAACATGGGCCTAAGCCCTTACAACCCAAAAGCTAACTGAACTGACTATTTATTTCTACTAGTAGTCAAACTAAAAGGGCATAAACAAATGGAAGCTCATCGAACAATGGACAATTTAACCTAATAAGCTCTCTTCCTGTTTAGGTCTTTAGTTCTCCACTTTTTCAAACCGTAAGTCCCTCCCTCTGTGGCGCCACTCTAGTAACCAGGTCTATGCAAAATATGACATGGGCCTGCCCTGCCCGATAGACCCAATCCAACCCAGTCGATAAATGCAGGTTGAAATTAGATATGGGTTGGACATCATCCAACCTGCTGTCTATCGGACAAAATCGTAGCTTGAAGACTCAACATCGTTGCTTCCATATTCTTCTCTTCCCTAGTTGCTTCCATTTTTTCCCTTGCTAGCTTTTCTCTTCTTTACAGAAACCAACTTCTCTTTGTTCGATGAGACCCATTCCCTAATTTTCTACACCTAATCACCACAAAATTTCCCAAATCTCAAATCTCTCAAATGCAAATTTACTTTGAAAAGCCAAAAAATACTGAAAAAGACAAATAAGAAGAACAAGGATGTGTGGTGACCCACCAATTTCTTCTCAAACCCTAGCCGCCGTTCTTCCTCTTCTTCTTCATCGCTGCTATACCACCACCCACCAAAACTCATATCCTATGAAGATTAGGTAGAGGGAAAGGATTCTGTAAGCTTGTTTTTCATTGGGGTTGTCTTCTTTTTCTTCTTACTCTTGCCACAGAGAGGACAAATCTTGAGTGGGTTCCTCTTTCTCTGCATACAATAGTTGCAGAGGACTGTAGCAATAAAAACCTTCAAGTTTAATGGTTGACTCAAACAATGAGTCTGAAGGAGGCAGTAAAAGAGGTGGAAATGCACCAGCCAATGAGCTGTCACCATGAGAGCAGGATCGATTCTTGTCGATCGCGAGTGTGAGCTAGACTATGAAGAAGGTGTTGCTGACGAATGCGAAGATCTTAAAGGACACCAAGGAGATGGTGCAAGAGTGCGTGTCTCGAAGTTCAAAAGCTTCATCACCAGCGAGGCATCCGACAAGTTCCAGAGGGAGGAGCGAAAGATGATCAACGACGATGATTTGCTATGGGCCATGACCACCCTCGGCTTCGAGTACTACGTAGAGCCCCTCAAGATTTACCTGTAGAGGTAGGGTGGGTTTGGGAGGGGCGGAGTAGGAGGAAGAGGAAGATGAGAGAGAGACAATTTGGGAGAGGCATAGTTTGCATAAGTAGTGACTGCATTGGAGCAAGAGAGGGGCGTGGATCTACAAATGCAGGTGAATGATGAAAAGCAGAGTAAGAAGAGAGGGTTCGACCTGACTCGAGTTGGTGTGGTGTTCCCTTCGGGTCGGATCCAAATCTGATTTGAATGGATCATTGTGCAGGTTTACTGACAACCTCCATTGAGGATCCAAATCTGGTTTGAATGGATCATTGTGCATGCCTACTGACAACCTCCATTGACAGCGGCTTTAGAGTGTAAAAACTCTCCCTAGGTAATGGTTAACAAAAGAAAAAACAAACTATTTATTAGTAACCCTAATTTTTCATTAACTTCACCTTCGCTGCGCATCAACAAAATTCCTTTCTAAACTCCCAGTTCTAACGCGGCAACTGATTATAGTGAATTAGGCAAATTCTAAAGGGTATATACATAATCTCACCGTGTGTAAAACCTCTCAAACGAAGCCCTAGCTCCAGAAGCCCTCTCCTCTTTATAAATAGCAAGCAAAGCATTACCATGCTCTCGACAGCTCTCTAGACGCTCTCACCTCGCCGCTAAGCTCTCTCTCTTACGAAGTATGCATTTTAACTGCTATCTTGGGGCTTCTCCTACTCTTTTATCTTTAGTGATTTTGTTATTTCGTTTTTTTATATGGTTCTGGGTTGCTTTCATCCTAGTAATTGTATGTGTCGGATTCTTCTTCGATTTAATTTATGTCATTGAATAAGTTTGTTAATTTTCCTTTTTGTAAGTTAGCAGAGTCATTTATATATTTGGTATGTCAATCCTAATTTTCTGTGAAGATTATTGTTAAGGGATGTGTTTGATTTGTTATGGCTTCAGGAACTTAGTGTGCTCTTCACAGAGTCTATACAATATTTTTGAAATTTTTTTAGCTCAGAGTTATTTGATTTGCCTTTGGTAGCGGATCTCGTATGATTTTATTACTTTTTTTGTTTTTTTTTAATTACTCGTTGATGATTTCTGGTCAAAAACATTTTGTCGTTGATCAGGGGTAAACTGTGAACATTGAACAAATTATGAATGTTCTATTTGTAACCCGATATTTTCTTATGAGTCAGTGAAATTATCCTTCAAACGTGTACTCTATGGAATTGATCGATGTAAGATTGAATGAGTTTGGTGATTGTAGGTCAACAATGGTGTATACTTGTTTTATATAGAATCCAAGATATTTTTATGCTGTCATTGTTTGCAACTGTCAAGTTGCCATTAAAGATGGTGAAATTTTTTTCTGAGTTATATTTCGATTTGGTTTATGATATGACCAGGACCTGTAAGTGTATATGCATGCCTCTGCATGTTGGTATATATATGTCCCCTTAAGTTTTATCTCTTTTGTCACAGCATCTATATAACATTCCAATATGGGTAAGGAGAAGTTTCAAATCAACATTGTGGTCATTGGCCATGTCGACTCTGGAAAATCGACCACGACTGGGCATTTGTTCTATAAGCTTGGAGGTATTGACAAGCGTGTTATTGAGAGGTTCGAAAAGGAGGCTGCAGAAATGAACAAGAGGTCATTCAAGTATGCTTGGGTGTTGGACAAGCTTAAGGCTGAACGTGAGCGTGGTATTACCATTGACATTGCATTGTGGAAATTTGAGACAACCAAGTACTACTGCACTGTCATTGATGCCCCCAGACATCGGGACTTTATCAAGAACATGATTACTGGTACCTCACAGGCTGACTGTGCTGTCCTCATTATTGACTCCACCACTGGTGGTTTCGAAGCTGGTATTTCCAAGGATGGTCAGACCCGTGAGCATGCCTTGCTTGCCTTTACTCTTGGTGTCAAGCAGATGATATGCTGCTGCAACAAGGTGAGCTTTTGGTCATACTATACGGCTGACATTAGTTTTCTGTCTGTTCTCGGTTATTGTGATTTGAGGATAAATATGACTTGAGTTGCTTTTGCTTACAATTATATGCCAGATGGATGCCACAACCCCTAAATACTCCAAGGCAAGGTACGATGAAATTGTTAAGGAAGTCTCATCCTATTTAAAGAAGGTTGGGTACAACCCTGACAAGATCCCCTTCGTCCCAATCTCTGGTTTTGAGGGCGACAACATGATTGAGAGGTCAACCAACCTTGACTGGTACAAGGGCCCTACCCTTCTTGAGGCGCTTGACTTGATCCAGGAGCCCAAGAGGCCCTCGGACAAGCCCCTCCATCTGCCACTCCAGGATGTGTACAAGATTGGTGGCATTGGAACCGTCCCAGTTGGACGTGTGGAGACTGGTATCATAAAGCCTGGTATGGTGGTGACCTTTGGACCAACCGGACTGACAACTGAAGTTAAGTCTGTTGAGATGCACCATGAAGCTCTCTAGGAGGCCCTTCCAGGTGACAATGTCGGCTTCAACGTGAAGAACGTTGCTGTGAAGGATCTGAAGCGTGGTTTTGTTGCTTCCAACTCCAAGGATGATCCTGCCAAGGAGGCAGCTAACTTCACCTCCCAGGTCATCATCATGAACCACCGTGGTCAGATCGGCAATGGTTATGCTCCAGTGCTTGACTGCCACACCTCCCATATTGCAGTGAAGTTTGCTGAGCTGTTGACTAAGATTGACAGGCGATCTGGTAAGGAGCTCGAGAAAGAGCCAAAATTTTTGAAGAATGGAGATGCAGGGATGGTGAAGATGATTCCCACCAAGCCAATGGTTGTCGAGACTTTTTCAGAGTATCCACCTCTCGGTCGTTTTGCTGTTAGGGACATGCGCCAGACCGTGGCTGTTGGTGTCATCAAGAGTGTAGAGAAGAAGGATCCAAGTGGTGCTAAGGTCACCAAGTCTGCTGCTAAGAAGAAGTGAATCGTGCAGCAGTACAATCTTCAAATTTCAGCAGGTCATATTTATAATGCTTATGATACAGACTTGGTCAGTGTTTGTACTGCTTTTGGACGTTGCTTGCTTTATTTTATGAGGCGAAGTTTTATGGTTTCAATGTTGGGTACCCCGTCTCAGAGTTGGGTACTTGATAGGCGGTGGTATTAATAGGGTATAGTTGCGAAGTTTGTGTTTGTTCCCAGTCTTGATGTGTCGAGGTGCTTCAGATATTATTCTGAGGCGGCTCATAAGTTTTGTTTTCTTGTTGCTTAATATGAACTCGTTCTTGCTTATTTCCAGAGTCCAATTAGGTTCTCAAAACTGTTGAGCATGTCCATTCAAATTTAATATGTGATTTATTTAAAAACTTAAATTCTCACCTTTAATTTTTGGTTGGATAAGAATGGGCAAGAGGCTATGCTCTCATGTGGAAATACTGATTTCAATTGATTGAAAAATGGCTTGACAGACGGAATCTAATAACAATTGTTAACACCTGCTTGTCCTAATTTGTGCAGGATTTCTAGTTAATACCGTCGTAGGAGATATTATCATATTAACACTTATCTTTCTACATTTTCCGTTACCTCTGATGTTGTTTACTCTGTCCTCCAAAATGTGCTCATTTCCATAAGATGCCATGCCATGCCAGAATAACATATCATGTCACTTTTTGTCCATTTTAATTGTTTGATCTTAACAAGTTGGAGAGTGGACGTAACAAGGAGAGAACGAACAAAAAAACAAAAAATAACTCTTTTATCTTCTCAACCTTAACAATTGTTAAATATTGTCTTTTGCTAATGGTCATATTTCCAGTTTATCGCCTGTATATCTTTGCTTAGACTTTGGCCCCGTTTGGATATAATAACTGTTTCATCTTATCTCATTTCATTATTACAGTTTTATTAAATTTTTATACAAAATATAATAAGCAATTAAATTTTTTTAAATTTCAAAACAATAACAATATTAAAAAAATAATTTTTTAACAATATTTTATTCAACTTTCAACTCATATCATTTCAACTCATTATTCAAATTACACATTTGTCCACAAAATCTTCCCCGAAAAATGCAACGAAGGCATGATTGGAGACATACAATGACCACCTTGACGCATAAACAACTAACACAGTGCGCATTTCTTATTATAATCGGTGTTCCAAAGCAATTCGAGCAATGCGTAGAAGTGTAACAGGTCCAGTTTTGTACATTTTTGAGAATCAAACTGGTACACACTTATAGTGAACTGTTCTATTTCGCCCGAATTCCTTCGGGAGGGGGATGGGTCTCTGTTTCGCACGAATTCCTTCGGGATGGGGATAGGCAGAACCGATTCACTTATTAGTGAACCTAGTTTGCCACCTAAGTTGTGGAATAGGGGTGTACAGAAAATCGTAAAACCGACCTCCACAGACTGAAACCGATCGCCAGAACTAGCGAAGAATCGATCTGCTTGGATAGAAAATTATGAAAACCGACTTCAATCGACTCGGTCCCGGTTCAACCCCACAAAAAACCGCTGAACCAATCGGCCATCTAATTTTATATATATATATTTTTTTATATATACCTTACATAAAACGGGCGTCGTTGCTCTCTACAGGTTAGGGTTACTCCCCCTCCCCCCTCTCATTTTCCCTTTTTTCTCTTCTTCCGTTCTTTGTCTCTCACTCTCACAAATCATTTCAACACTGCCCCTCAATTTTCTCTCGCTCTCTCTTCATCTCTCACTCTCTCGTGACCTCGTCTCTCACTCCCATTCAACGGTGCCGCAGACAAACCCTCACGCCTTCGTGACTCCCTCCATGAGCATTCTCTTCTCTTTCCCTCTCATATATAAATTATATATATATTAGATATATAATCTGTTATTGTTAACTTGTATTTTTTGATTTATATATATTGTTAACTTGTATTTATTGTTAACTTATATATATTAACGTATATAATCTGTTATTGTTAACTTGTATTATATATATAATTTGTTATTGCTAACTTGTATCATTTTTTTTAATGTCTATGCCTGTGGGCTGTGATTTCTAATATATTTTTTGAATTTGTCTATGACTCTAGAATGTATAAAAATACACTATATCTATGACTTTGTATGTTTAAAAATAATTCATATAAATTGAGAGAAGATGATTGAATAACCTAGATTAGAGTCGTTGACTTGTGATGTTTGTCATGTTACAAACTAGCTGCTGTGTATGGGATCTTATAAATTATAAACATATAACATTTATATTTTGTTTTATAATTTAGATGAATTTTTTAGTCTCCGATTGATGTTGATAGAAATGAACCTCAAGCAACAATTAACTAGGAAGATGATGTGAGAGAGACCCAAACATCAAAACCTCCTAGGGCCCCTACTAGTAGTACTTGTCCATTACCTAAGAAACGGAAAGGAATGAACAAGTCGATTAAATGAGATCATTTTACAAAAGTGTATGGTTGTCCTGTAGATGATCCGAAAGCTAACTGTAATTTTTGTGACAAGATGTACGCTTGCCACTCAAAGAGGAATGAAACTTCAATGATGCAAAATGATTTTCCTTCATGTCATAAAAATCCTCATAAATGTGGACCTTTAGATAGGTACCAAAAAATATTGACATGTGAGGCATCACATGAGGAGGGGGTTGGAAAGAGTGATGGTAATACATTAAGGACTCTTGTAACCCACAAATATAGTGAAGAGATTGTGAGGTTGGCTATTGCAGAAATGGTAGTTATTGATGAGACGCCATTTAGGGTTGTTGAAGGATAGGGATTTAGAAAATTTGCAAGGTCTCTTGAACCTCGGTTTAAAGTGTCGTGTCATGTTATGTCACAGTTGCAAGAGATTGTATGAAGTAGAAAATGAGAAACTTAAAAAAGTGTTTAAAGATGGTGGCATGAGGATTTCGTTGACAACAGATGCATGGACATCGATACAGAATTTGAATTATATGTGTCTAACTGCACACTTGATTGATAAGGATTGGAAATTGCAGAAAAAAATAATTAAGTTTTGTTTAATCCTTAATCATCGAGGGGATATTATTGGGAGATACGTTGAGTCATGCTTGCTTGATTGGAGCATTGATAGAATATTTACTGTAACTGTTGATAATGCAAGTTCGAATGATATTGCAATTTCCTATTTGAAACAATTTTTGATAGGGAATTTGTTGGGGGTAAGTATATGTACATGAGATGTTGTGCTCATATATTGAATCTTATTGTGAGTGAGGGTTTGAAAGAGTGCAATGACACCATTACAATAGTTAAAAATGCAGTTAGATATGTGTGTTCATCCCCCGCAAGATTAGACAAGTTTAAGAGATATGCAGAAAAAGAAAAAATTGATTATAAGAAAATGTTATGTCTTGATGTACAGACACGATGGAACTCAACCTATTTGACGTTGGAGGCGGCTGATAAGTTTGAGAAGGCTTTTAGGTGGATGGAGAGTGAGGATTATAATTTCCTCTTTTACTTTGATGATGGGCACATAGGACCTCCTAAAGTTAGGGAGTGAGAGACAGTGCGGGTACTTGTCAAGTTTTTGGAGATGTTTTATGAAGCTACTACTAGATTTTCTGGATCTTTATATGTGATAGCCAATACCAATTTTTTAGAGATTTGTGATCTTCAAATTGAAGTGATTATGCTGAGCGAGAGTACTAATAGTTGTTTGAGGAGCATGACCATAAACATAAGAACCAAATATGATAAGTATTGGGGTTCATTAGATAGGATGCCCTTGTTCATGTAAATTGTTGTTGTGCTTGATCCACGAAGCAAGTTAGGGCTTCTTACTTTCCACTTGAAAAAAATTCATGATGAGTTTCATGTTGAGGAGTTGGTCTCGAATGTGAGACATGTATTAGTAGATTTGTATGTGGAATATAATGCTACATTCGATTCCACCACGAGTATCCAAGTTTCTCAACCCCCTCCAACATCTAGATCCATGAATGAAGGTAATTGTAAACGTGAGACCAAATGGTTCCAGGAGTGGTATAGAGCATCTTCCGCCATGAGATCTAGTACTACAAAAACTAAAGTGAATCGATATTTATTAGATGGTTGTGAGGTACTCAACGCATCGTTTGACTTGTTGACTTGGTGGAAAATAAATGAGGCTAACTATCCTATACTTGCGAGGATTGCACGAGACTTATTGGCCATGCATGTTTCCACAGTTGCGTCCGAGTCAGCATTTAGTACGAGAGGTCGTGTGCTTGATCCTTTTTGGAGTTTGTTGGCTTTGAGAACTGTTGAAGCACTTATTTGCACTCAAAATTGGTTAAGGCATCCGTCAATACCCATTGATATATGAGAGGCTATGGATAATGTGGAGAGCTTTGTAGTAGAATTGAATAATGTTTTCTTTATTTTCAGTGTAATTTAATTTAAGTATTTTTCATAATCTGAATTCATTAACATTTGATATTTTATTCTTATAGAGTTGGCCGCACAATCGAACGTGACAACTATTGACAATTGAAGATTGAAGGCTTGAAGTAGCAATGAGCGAACATGAAGATCGATATATATATATATATTTTTTGCATTGTTGCTATGTTTAAGTCTTTAAGACAATTTGTTTTCATTTATTTATGTTATTTTTTTACTTACATTTTTGCTATGCTTAAGACAACTTGGCTTGTTTTGTAAATTTGTAATATGTAATATTAAACATTTAGTGAAGTTATTTTTATTTATTTTTAATTGTGTAGTAAGTAATATAGTTATTAGTTAGTTAATATGATGAATGATGAATGATGAATGCTTTAGTTATTTATTTATTTTTAATAAGATGAATGATGAATTTACAAGATCTTGGATGATGAATTGAATGATTAGTTGAGAACAAAAGCTTAAAAAGATCTTGGATAACGAATTGAAAAAGAAAAAAGAAAAAAAAAAGCCCAAACCGACCAAAAAGAAGCGCAAAAATGTAATGAATAAAAGGCTGATAAAAGGTTACAATTGCATGATTAAGTTGTTTAAATGAGTGATTTATTTTATCAAATAGGGATTGAACACTTAATTATGTATCAAATTCTAATATTGAATGTCAAATTAATTGATGTCAATATTTTATACACATAAAGTTCTATATTTGCCTTTGAAAGAAATACATTTTTTTTATGCAATGTAGAAAATAAAGAGAAGCAACCACTCACGGCTGAAACAAAACTCAACACATGCACATGCAAAAGAAAAAGCAGCAGCAGCATTCACATGCAGGAAATATCACTCGGACAGCAGTGCAGTTTTACAGGAAAACATGGCAGCTCACTCACACATGCAGCAGCTCACACACACATGCAGAAAGTGAAAACACACATGCAGGAAATAGCACTCGGACGTGCAGCAGCTCTCATCACACATGCATCAGAAAGTGGACAGCATATGCAGAACACAGAACAGCAACCAAAAAGTGAAGAAAACACATGCAGAAAAGCTAAGCACATGCATTACTCGGGCAGCACCTCAAATGCAGAAAATAAAGTGTAAAGCAGCCCACGGCAGAAAGCTTACCTCAATGCAGAAGCTGGAACTCACGGCAGGACAGCACATGAAGCAGAAAACTCTCGGCACACATGCAGAATTCTCAAACATCACATGCAGCAGGAAAACAAGCAGCCATGCACATGCAGAAAACAGAAAAGGAAGAAGCCACTCACGCACATGCAGAAAGTTAACACTCAAACCAGCACATGCAGTAGAGCTTTAACCTGAAAGCACACATGCAGAAAGCTGAAGCTCACACATGCAGAAAGTTGACAGCACATGCAGAAAACAACTTACAACTCACGGATGGGAAGCTCACTCACACATGCAGACCCTATAAAAGAGAGTACCAGACCACACGGGAAGGGGGAGTTTTTTTTAGTTTAGACGAACTGTTTTTCTGGATATTACGTAGAGTAGACCGAAAGGGGGAATTAGTTGTAGTTTTCTTTCTTTCCTGTATTTCTTTCTTTCAGTCGGCAGCTTCTTTCTTTGTTTCATTTTCAGTCTTAAGTTTATTTTTTTTGTGGAAGACGTGTTCTACTAGTTTCGGTCTTAAGTTCTACTTATTTTATTTTCAGTATTGGTTTCGTTTTGGTAGAGGGGACTCGCTCGCTTTTATTTTCATTCTCGTTTTTGATTTACGGTTACTTCGTTTAGCATTTTTTTTTCTTTCTTCTTTCGTCCAGTTTAACATTTAATTTACTTTACTTTCCGTTTTCATTTTCATCTTGTTCTTGGAAAGTTTAGCTTTAGTTCTCTTTCGTTCGGCGTTATTCTTTTTTTTTAATTTCTTTTTACAGATTTTATCATGACTCCACTTAGATTTATTTTTGTTACTAAAAATATCATGTGTAACTAATTTTTAAAGCTTGGGTTGTGGAATGAGATTTAATTTATTTTAGATTCTAGTTTGATGCAACATTTTGTTGTTTAATGTTGATTTCACTAAGTTACTAGTCGGATTTTAATAGAAAATAGATTGCGGCTCTTGCTCTTGTTTTGTTGTTGACGTAAGGCACAACAAAAGCTTGAAATTATCAAGGCTTCTTTCGATTGATTATAAATATAAATTTGGCTAGTAAATTAGAGAATTTCTTGAGAAAATATTGCAAAAACTTGAGCTTAACTTCTTATCTTCCGATTATCAATACCTTGATTGGGTTGTTAATCAAAAAATTATCTAGAATCTGAAATAAAAAGAGTCTCATACCCAACCCAAGTGTTTGTTAATTTGCCTTTTTGATCAGAAACTCTAATTTCAATTTCTATTATTTTTTGCATTGCATTTTAATTTTATTTTCATCTCTCATACTCGATTCATTTGTTACTCACAAATATCTTATACACTTTGATAACCCTTTGTCCTTGTGAAATACGATCCTGGACTTATCCTTGATACAACTTGACACTTCTACACTTGGAAGCACATTCAAAACCGAGTCAAAGGCCCAAAACAGGGCCCAAAAAGAACGGCCCAAATCGACCATGCAACTGAAACCAACCGCGACAGGCCAGCAAAGGAACTAGCCGGGTTTCTCCACCTTACACAGTTGGTGTCGGGCAGTTTCCACCCTCAAAATAGATAAATCGGTTGGTTTCGGTTTAGGCAAAAATCGAACCGTATAGGTCAGTTTTTAGCCCTAGTGTGGGATGTGGGGTTTGGAACAGTGACTGTTGAGAAGATTTATTCATTCAGAATTGGACAGGTACATTTGTCAATTCTTGTAGTTGTCAAAAGTATAAATTTTATTTGTAATTGGAGAGTGGGAAGTATATTTCCCTTATACTATCTTATTGTCCAATATACTAAGCTATTTTATGCAATATTATATATATACTATTCTATTATAATAAGTGGGTATCTAACTGTAAACAGTAATTTTTATTATTTTTTCGTTACTTTTATTGTTTCCGTTAAGTCCCCGTTTGTATTGTCCGTCTGTATTCTAATATTATCTCTTATCGCTTTATCTGTAGGAGCTCCTTTTAGGAAACAAGAACCATGGAAGACCAGAGCCCAAACAGAGTGTACTCAGGTTCAAGTGGAATAGATGCTTGACTCCTTCAAAGTTTGAGAGTTCATGGAGACAAAGTGCTTCAATCTTTAGAGTGGAGGATGAAGAGGACCAAGGGATTAGAAGTGGAGTGGACTCAGAGTGCTAGCAAAACCGACACCCAGCATTTTCGGGATTAATGAGAAGTAGAGAGGACTAAAACAAGTTGAAAAGAGCCTCGGTCCCCACTAAATTTCAGAGGAAAATGTTTTCATTCAACGAAGAGTTTAGGATTGATTTCATAAACGTTGGTTGGTTTGGTTGATGTATTATTATAGCTATGATAGAAAGAAAATCATAATGTTGCGTTTGGTTCTCTAGAAGCTAAACTTAAAGTCGTCGTGGCTCAAGGTGAGGAACCACCTGTTTCAAAAAAGAAAAACCCATCCTAGAGGATTGAAGATATGGCTGCCATTCAAGAAGTTCAAATGACTCCTTCAGTTTGGTGGTCACTAGGCGTGAGAAGTTGACGACTGAGGTTGAGAACTATGACTTGGTTGAGTTTCTCTGTTTGCATGAACAAAAACAGAGGTTGGTTCACAGTGTGGCATTGCCGTGAAGGTGAGATCCTTGTGCAGCTGGGTTGATTTTGATGGTTCTCGTTGGCATAATGTTGGCTGTCCGTGGTTGGTGAGTTGAAGGATGCAACGGTTGGGACTCACGTGGGCATAATGTTGGCTGTCCGTGGTTGGGACTCACGATGGTTGCATGGCATTGGCTTCACGTTGACTGGACAATGACTGGTTGAGTGCTAGGCGGAGCTTCACATGGTGATGGTCTGGGTTGGGTTGATTTTGGTGGTTCCCGTGGGCGTGATGCTGGTTGTCCATGGCTGGTGAGTTGTAGGATGCAACGGTAATGCTGTTGGGACTCACGATGGTTGCACGGAATTAGCTTCACATTGACAGTACAGTGGCTGGTGGAGTGCCAGGCAGAGCTTCACATCATCGAACAGTCGACGTCTCTAGGCTGTTGGCATAAACGAGTGGGAAAAGAAGGCAATCGACTGCCTACCTCATCATTGTAAAACAACAGGAGGATGAGAGTCTGAAGGCTTACCTCTTTTAGTTCAACAAAGAACGTGTGAATTCGAATGACCAAGATGAGAAGATTACACTGACAATGCTCCTAGGCAGCATCTAGCCCGAGAGTCCCTTTATGGCTGAGTTGGCGAGAAAGACCCCCACCACGCTACTAGAATTCATGGACCGGGGCGAGGACTTTGTTAATGCAGAGGACATCTTCCAGCCTTAACTGCCTCGAGAAAGTCTGAGCTGGAGCAGGTTGAGAATGGGTCCAAGGGAACCACTGGCAGTAGAAGTTGAAAAGAGGATCCCAAGACGAGAAAAGGACTATACGACAAGAGGAAGGATGATGAAGTGCAGTCCAGGAAAAAACGCAAGTTGAGAAACAATCTAGGGGTGGTGGTGACACAAATGAAGGATCCATAAATATTGCACGTATCACAACAAGGAAGGACATTGAACAAAGGATTGTCATCACTTGAAATGGAGAGGATAGAAGAGTTACAATAAAAGGGGACCTCGGACGACTCATTGCTCAACATTCCTTGCCGCCTAGATGGAAGGAGGAAAGGAGACCTGAAAAGGAATGGAGGCCCCACAAAAATGAGAGCTCAAAGAGAAGAAGGGAAACAACATGAAGTGTGGAGCATCCCCCCATAGAAATCCAGATAATGTTTCGTTAGGCCAAATCCAAACCATTGTAGGAATATTTGTTGGGGGTGACTTGTCCACCTTTAGTAGCAAGGCATATGCCAAGAGGGTGATATATGAAGAGGTTGATATATGAAGAGGTTTTTAGTGTCAGGAGATAGGCCAAACAGGTGCAAAGCCAGAAGGCTGTGGTGACATCCTTTGATGAAAATGATTGTGAAGGGGTAATTTATCTCCATGATGATGCCATAGTGGTAACATTGTTAGCTTCCTACTTAAACACCCGAATGATACTGATAGACAATGTGAGTTCGACCAATATACTTTTTTTGGAGTCATTCGCAAACATGGGAATTGACCAATATTGAACCCAAGGTTTCAAGTTTCGTTTAATTATAAATCTACACATGAATTTTGATGATAACAAATGAATTCAAAGAATAAAGGAGTCTCAAGCTCAAGTTGTCCACACAATGGAATCAAACACATCAAGGAACCAAGCATGAGAAGGAAGGGAACAAGTTCACATTAAAGTCATAGAATAATGTTGTAAATATCTTAAAAATTCAAAATTAAGATTAAGGTTCAAAATTAATATTTTATCATAAAGTATTAAAATACATTTTCCACATGTGCATGAATTTTTTAAAAATTAAATTTGAAAATTTTGAAAGATGATTGATTGTCATCTTTCACATGTGCATGACATGATTAAAGGTTTGAACTTTGAAAATATTAAGATGATTGATTGTCATCTTTCACATGTGCATGTTTTATTTGAATATTTTCAAAAGTGATAGATGCTTTTCTTGACTTATGCAAAAGGTAGATGTCTTTGTTTGAAAAATTTGAAAAGTAAAGTGTGCTCCTTTTGTCATATGCAAAAAGTAAAAGATTAGGTTTGAAATTTTTGAAAAGTAAAGTGTGCTCCTTTTGTCACATGCAAAAAGTAAAAAGATTAGGTTTGAAATTTTTGAAAAATGAATGATGATGTCTTTGACATGTGAATCTTTTTAAATTTGAATATGAAGTCTCATATGCCTATAAATAGATCATTTGAGAGCTTCACATTTACAACACCAAGAGCATACAACATTCATTCAAAGCTTTCATTCTCTCTTCTCTAAGCATTGAGCCTTAACCCTTGTTCATTTTGAAAGATATAGTTTGCCCTGTATTGTTCTTATTTCACTCATTGAGGAGTGTTTTCTGATAACCCCTCTTGTATTAGTAAAAGGGTGTGTATAACTCGTGTGTGTAGAAATTATTTTACACAAGGAATAGTTGAATCACTACGTATAAGGTGATTGCAAGTGTAGAGGGTGTTCTACACAGATCCTTTGTAGCAGTGTTGTTCAAAGGTGTAATAGGTTTCTATCTCCACCTGAATGAGGTTGAATAGTGAATTCGGAGATTTTCAAGGGGTAGCTTGAGGCGAGGACGTAGGCAGTGGGGCCGAACCTCGTTAACATACTGAGTTTGCTTCTCTCTTACCCTTACTCTTTATATTTATTGTTGTTTCATATTTTTTTTATATTTTATATTGTATATTAGAATTATAATTGTTATTTTCTTAAATACAACTCAATTCACCCCCTCTTATGTTAGTCATCTGGGCAACAACCAAGGCCGGTTGCACCCATCGTCAACACCCCTAAAGGGATTCTCGGGAGAGCCTGTACAACCCATGGGTTCCATAACCCTACCGGTGAAGGTCCGGATAGATACATGCAAAGCTACCACCATGACAGACTTTCTATTGGTCAAAACTCTCTCCTCCTACAACGTAATCATCGTCCGACTAACCTTGAACAACTCAAAGGTAGTGACTTCTACATATCACCTGAAGATGAAATTTTTGACCGAAACAGGAGTAGGAGAAGTGTGTGATGAGCAAGTGTTGTCAAGAGAATGTTATGTTCAGGAACTTAAAGAAGGGAGAAAGAGTTGCATATGGTAGAGCTGCTTGCAACTAAGCCATAACCACGCCCCCACCCCCTGAACTCATAGAGTGGGAAGTGGAAACCCGAGATGAGAGTAATTTGAAGTAGGGAGAAGCCAATGAACCCCTCGAGGTGGTTTCACTTGATAATACTTACCTAGAGAGAAGGGTGAGGATATGAATAAGGCTGAAGCCCTAGATGAGATCACAGTTGATACGACTACTCATCGAACACCAGGACATCTTCGCTTGGAGTCATGAAGACATGCTCGGAATCGATAGAGGTGTGACCAAACAATGTTTAAGAATTGATCCCAATGCCCAGAAGATTTAACAAAAACAAAGGAGTTTCAGTACTGAAAGTACGCTGCAATGGCAAAAGAGGTTGTTCAACTACTCGATGTGGGGTTCATTAGGGAGACACACTACCCGAAATGGCTCTTGACTCGATTTTGAATGTGCTTCCAAGTGTAGAAGTGTCAAGTTGTATCAAGGATAAGTCCAGGATCGTATTCCACAGGGACAATGGATTATCAAAGCGTATAAGGGATTTGTGAGTAACAAATGAATCGATTATGAGAGATGAAAATAAAATTAAAATGCTATGCAAAAAAATAATCAAAGTTGAAATTAGAGTTTCTAATAAAAAAAGGCAAATTACCAAACACTTGGGTTGGGTTTGAGATTCTTTTTATTTTGGATTCTAGATAATTTCTTGATTAACAATCCAATCAAGGTATTGATATTCGGAAGATAAAAATTAAGCTCAAGTTTTTGCAATATTTTCTCAAGAAATTCTCTAATTTACTAGCCAAATTTATATTTATAATCAATCAAAAGAAGCCTTGATAATTTCAAGCTTTTGTTGTGCCTTACGTTAACAACAAAACAAGAGCAAGAGCCGCAATCTATTTTCCATTTGAATCCGAGTAGTAACTTAGTGAAATCAACATTAAACAACAAAATATTGCATCAAACTAGAATCTAAAATAAATTAAATCTCATTCCACAACCCAAGCTTTAGAAATTAGTTACACATGTTATTTTTAGTAACAAAAATAAATCTAAGTGAAGCCATATAAAAAACTAAGAAAATACAAATAAACCTTAGAATGAAAAATTAAAAGTCTATAAAATATCAGCTCAAAGAAATAAGACAAACTAGATTAAATAAATAAATAAATTACGAAAACTAAAACGAAGCCGCCATGCTCTAAGTTAACAAGAACAATAAAATAGCAGAAAATTAATATCGCAAAAAAAACTAAAACTGCCGTGCTCTAAATTAACAAAAAAGAGAAATGAATAAAGACCTAAAAGAAACAGCTGCCTTTGTCTACCCGAACGAAAACAAGTGAAGTAAAAAGAAAAAAAACAAAGCTGACTGAAAGAAAGAAAATACAGAAAAAAAACTAAAACTAACTGCCTCCCATCCGGTTTGGTCTACGTAAACTGCAGAAAAACAAGAAATAAATGAAAACAGAACAAATGCCTCTACTCTACTCTACGTAATATGCAGAAAAAACAGTATATCTCTGCCCATCCAGCTCTGCCTTTTTATAACCGAAAAGAATAAGCTTCCCCGTAGACCATGTGCATGTGAGTTGCTTGTGTGCTGTCATTCCTTCTGCATGTGTTTCTTCTCTGCCCGAGTGATGTTTCTGTTTGTTTTACTGCATGTGTGTTTCTTGCATGTGTTTCTGCTTTGTGTCCGAGTGTTGCTTTCATGCATGTGCGAGTGAGCTGTTCTACCCGTGAGTTTCCAGCTTGTTTTCTTGCATGTGTTTGTTCATTTTCTGCTTTCTGCATTGCTGAGCTGCATGTGTGAGTGCTGCATGTTTTCATCCGTGAGTTGCTTTACACTTTATTTTCTGCATGTGTGTTTCTGCTGCTGTTTTCATCTTGTTTTCCTGCTGTTGCAAGTTGCTGCTGTCCAACTTTTCCTGCATGTGTTTCTGCTGCTGTTTTCCACTTTCTGCATGTGTTGTCCATGGGTTCCAACATGTGAGCTGAGCTGCACGTTTTATTTCTGCATGTACTGGTTGATTCCCTTCTGCAAGTGTGCTGCCCGAGTGATGTATGTGTGCTGCTGCTGTGTGTTGTGATTTTCTGCATTTCTAATTTGCGTGAGTTGCTGCTGCATGTGTACGTGAGTGCTTTTATGCATGTGTGCTGAGCTGGTTTCCTCTCCTCTGCATGTGCTTTGGTTTGCCGTGAGTTCCAGCTTGAGGTGCTGTGGTTTTCCTGCATTTCTGCATGTGTGCCGTGAGTTCCAGCTTGAGGTGCTGCCCGAGTGTTTCCTCTCCTATGCACTCCATGAAAAATCTGAAATGCCCCTTTATCTTGTGTTGATTTCCTCTGTTGTCCTACTCCTCATCCAGCTGAGTTCTATTCTCTTTTAATATTTTCATAAATGCCCTGCAGTTCATTAAAAATGTATTTCTTTCAAAGGCAAATATAGAACTTTATGTGTATAAAATATTGACATCAATTAATTTCACATTCAATATTAGAATTTGATGCATAATTAAGTGTTCAATTCTTATTTGATAAAATAAATCACTCATTTAAACAACTTAATTATGCAATTCTAACCCTTTATCAGCTCTCCAATGTGATCTTGGTCCGAAAGTCGAATGACAAGTAGACAATGTGCATCCACTTCACCAACTTGAACAAAACATGCCTCAAAGCCAGCTTTCCCTAATCAAGTATCAACCTAATCATGGATTGAATGGTCGGGCACATAATGCTGAGTTTCATTGATGTTTATTCCGGATATAACTAAATCTAGATGAGTCCTAATGATAAGAAAAAAAAAAACGCTTTCATAGTTGACCGAGAACTATATTGCTACTCGGTAATGCCTTTCAAACTAAAAAATGATGAGGCAACCACTTAGAGGTTGGTAACCTAGATGTTTAAGGAAAAAAGCAGGCGTAACATGGAAGTTTATGTGAAGGACTTGCTCATCAAAAGCAAAGAACCAGAAAAACACACTAGCAACTTACGAGAAGCCTTCACAATTCTCTGAAAGTACAAAATGAGACTTAACCCCTCGAAATACACTTGGAGTAAAGTTGGGAAAATTCCTTAGCTTCATGGTCTTAGAAAGAGGCATAGAGGCCAACCTAGAGAAGATTCAAGCCATTATCAACATGAAGTCCCCCAGGACCCTCAATGGGTACAGAAACTGACGAGAAGAACCGCAACACTCAACAAGTTTGTTTCCTGGTCGACAGACTAGTGCCTGCCATTTTTCTAAGTGCTATGAAAGGTCCACAAGTGAAACAAAGAGTGCGAATAAGCATTTGCTCGGCTCAAAGAGTACCTGTCTAACCCTCCCCTTATGAGCCAAGCTATCCAAGGAGAAGTCTTATGCCTATACCTATCTGTCACAGTGGAAGTTGGGTCAGCAACATTGGTGTGAGGAGAGAACAGGACACAAAGGTTGGTTTACTACACCAGCCGGCCATTGAGAGGAGTCAAAACTAGATACCCACCGATGGAACTGCTAGCGTTTACATTAGTAGTAGCACCCCCCGATTGAGGCCCTATTTCCAAGCGCACTTGACAAGGGTCTTGACGGAAGCCCCACTCAAGAAGGTCCTACAACACCTAGACACATCCGGACTCCTGGTGAACTGGTCAATCGAACTCAATGAGTATGACATTGACTGCATCCCTTGAACCACCATTAAAGGATAAGCCCAGGAAGACTTCGTTTCTGAGCTAACAAATCTGCCCAAAGATGTACCCGCCTTACCTACCAATAGTCACTAATAAGTTTACATTGACAGCTCATCCTACCAATTAAAATATGGGTGTAGGGGTACACATATAATATCAAACTTCGGAGAAGAGACCTATTACTTGATATGGCTCGAGTTCAAAACCACTAACAATAAAGCGGAATACGAGGCTTACTAGCAAAACTCGCCATAGTAAAGGTGACTCGGTTTTGAATGTGCTTCCAAGTGCAAAAGTGTCAAGCTGAATTAAGGATAAGTCCAAGATTGTACTCCACATGGATAAAGGGTTATCAAAGCATTTGTGTCATTTTTGTTATAAAAAATGTATCGACTATGAGAGACAAAGATTAAAAAAAAGAAAGAAAGTGAAATGCAATGTGAAAAGTATTGAAAATGAGTTAAGAAAAAAAGTATGAATTCAATTTCTGCAAAAATTTAATCAAAGCTGGAATTAGAGTATCTAATCAAAAAGGCAAATTAACAAACACTTAGGTTGGGTATGAGACTCTCTTTGTTTCGGTTCTTAAATAATTTTCTCAATTAACAATCAAATCAAGGCATTGATAAACGAAAGATGAAAAGTTATGCTCAAGTTTTGTAATATTTCCCTAACGGATTCTCTACTTTACTAGCAAATATACATTTACGATCAACTGTGAGAAGTATTGATAATTTTCAAGTTTTTGTTGTGCCTTATGTAAACAACAAATCAAGAGTAAGAGCCACAATCCATTTTCAATTCAAATCCAACTAGTAATATAATGAAATCAACAAAATATTACACTAAACTAGAACCCAAAACAAATTAAGTCTCATTCCACAACTCAAGCTTCAGAAATTAGCTACACATGATATCTCTAGCACCAAAAAATTAATCTACGTAAAACCATATTAAAATCTGAGAAAATATCTAGATAGGATAAACCCTAGAGTGCAAAACAGTAGCCTCTTAAATATGCAGGAATTGAAGAGGAAAAGAATACTCCAAAAATTAATTAACTGCCCAACTGAAGAAGTTGAAGCCCCAAAATAATAAAAAACGGAAAACAATTAGAAGCTGCCGCCGCAAAAAAAAATTAAAGCCAAGAGAAAATGAAGAAGAAGAGACCCATCTGCTTCCGTAAATGACAAGGGAAAAAAAGAGAGAGAGAGAGAGAATGTTGCCAAACGGAAAAATAAAAACCTAAAAAAAAAAAAAGAAGTAAAATGAAGGCCCAAAAAAATAACGAATGGACTCTCTCAAAAAGTAGAACTAAAAAAAAATAAGAAAAGAAAATCAATACAAAGCTGTTGTCCCAAAGTAAAACTCGGAAAAATGAAGAAAAGAGAAGCCGCCACCGTCCACGTGAAGAACTGAAAAACAAAACCACGGAACCGAAAAAGTGCAAGAACGCCTCTTAGTATAAAATGAAAATTAGGTTTAAATTATTTATTATATTTTATATGAAAATTAAAAAAATTATAATAATAAATTATGATGAGATTTTTAATTTTGATTAACCAAACAAGTCAGAAGGCTGAAATCCAAAATGAAAAATGAAAGGAAATGAAAAAAATAAAAGGCTGTGTCTAACCGAAAACAGAAAAGAAAAGGAAAACCAAGAAAATTAACGAAGAAGAACAAGCACGCCGCAGTCCAGAACTAAAACTAAGAAAAAAAAACATCAGCCGAATGTTAAACGGAGAAGAAGCTGCTGTGTCCCAAAGAAAGAAAACAAACTGAAAAATAAAGTCCAAGCGAAAAGAAACGGAAACTAAGAAAAATAAGAGAAAAAAGTCTCGTGTACAAACGAAACTAAGACTAAAAAAGAACTAGAAGAAAACGCTGCCCAGAACCGGAATAAAAAATCAAGGAAAAAAAATGAAAACTGCAGCCCCTCTGCGTGATCTGCTCTGCGTTGAGGTCCCTCCTTCACGCCTGCACGTCCCAGCTGCAGCACCTGGCGTGCGGTGTTTTTTTTGTCTTTTAGTTCCAGCCTGTAGCACTAAAAATGTGTTCTTGATGCTGGTTCCTTTTTATTTTATTTTCATTTTCCTTTTAGATGTCGTGCTTTGTCATTAATTAAAATCAATCTCCACCTAGCCTTCTAAAAATATCTCATTTGCAGTTCATGTGTTCTTTTTTTTTTTTTAAATATACCTTGCAACATATAAATAAGATATCATAGGAGTAAAATTAGAGTATTTATTTTGATGTAAAATCACTGCATTATAAATCTTTTTAAGCACAAAAATATCATAATTTATCAATTGACTCAAGTATCATAATCTACTGCATAATTAAGTATTTAATTGATTTTTGGTTAAACAATTTATTACTTAAATAACTTAATCATGCAGTTTTAGTAGATCAAAAGGTACTAGGCGTCACGAACGTAGAAGTTAGGGCAGACTCCTAAGTGGTAGTGAATCAAGTCAAAGAGGAGTATGTGGCTAAAAGTGAAAAACACTAGCCCTATTTACAGTGAGTATGGGAAAAATGTGATCATTTTACGAGCTTCACCATCGGGAAAATTCCCCGAAAGGACAACTTAAGGCAAATCGGATAGCACAAAAGCATGGATAACATGGCAGTACTATTGCTGTGGTCACCAAAACATTAGAGACTCCTGCCGTTAGGCTTGAAGTCTCATAAGTGGGGGAAGGATTACTCGAATGAGTACATGAGATAACCAGGTTCTTAACCACCAAGGAGTTGTTGAATGAAAAAGAAAAGGTGAGGAAGGTGAAGATTAAGGTTGCTTGATTCATCCTCTTGGATAAAAAAACTATACAAACAAGGATTTTCTTCTCCTCTCCTAAGGTGCATCTCCCTAGAAGAAGCCTAGTATGTAATAGTAGAGATACACGAAGGACTATGTGAGAACCACTTGGGCATGAGAACCTTGGTGGGAAAAGTAACTAGAGTCGGTTATTATTGGCCCTAAGTGCTCAAAGATGGGGAAATGATTAGTTAGGAAATGCGCAAAGTGCCAAATACATGCACTGATTCCACATTGTTCGCCTGAGGAACATAAGTTGATTACTCCCTGTGACCCTTCGTGCAATGGGGGTTGGACATCGTAAGACCCATGCCCCTGGGAAAAGGATGTGTGATTCATCATAATAGTGGTCAACTACTTCTCGTAGTGGGTGGAAATGGAGCCCTTTGTGACAATAACGATTTCCAGTGTAACAAGATTTTTGTGGAAAATCCTGGTATGCCAGTTCGAGTGATAAAATGCTAAAACTGCTTGATTAAGTTACTTAAGTGAATGAATTGTTTAATAAAAAAATAATTTAAGTACTTAATTATGCAGTAGATCACAATAATTGAGTCAATTGATAATTCTAATATTTTGAGTGCTTTTGAAGTTTTATAATGCAATTATTTCATATGAAATAAAAATTCTAATTTTATTTCTATTATAACAGGAAATAATTTAAGCAAATGCACAGATAAAAAAATCCAATGGAACGTCACGTAAAGGAGCAGCTGGCTTCTTTATTTTATTGGATCCTTTTTGTTTCACGTAGAGAGAACAAGCTGGAAGCTCACACAAGTGGGCACCGAACACATGCATCAAAACAGCCAGAACCCACGGAGTGATCTACGGGGAAGCACATGCAGAAAGAGCACCGAACGAAAAGGAGCATCATCACTCACGGATGGAAAGCAGCAGAACGGGAAAGCTCATGGTCTACAGGGCTCCAGTTCTCTTTTTCTTTATCATTGTTTTGTTATTCTTTTGAGCTGGCTGTAAGCTTACAGACCTTATAAATACTGGGGGCTTGAAGCTTATGGAACATCACTCTTTCTTTTCTTTACGTTGCAGATGGGAAGTTTTTTTTCTTCTGTATTTCTTCTTTACGTTCAGCATCTGTATTTTTTACGTTGGTTTTTATCTCTTCTTCATTCGTTTAGCATTTTTTTTATTCTTCTTTCCGTTTTTGACATCTGAAGTTAAGTTGTATTTCCTAGTTTTTTTAGACGGAACTCTCTATTTTGTGCTTCATTTTCTTTAGAGAAGCAGAGGAGGTCTAGTCCGTAGGAAGGAGGCGGCAGCTTTATTTTTGTTTTACATTTTTTTTGCTTGCTGTAGGGAGTGGGAGTGGACGGCGCTCCAAACTGAGGCTTTTAGTCTTAGTATTCTTCTCTTTCGTTTTACAGAACTCATGGGACGGCGGAACAGCTCTCTATTCTCACGTCTTTAGTTTAGTTTCTTATTTTCTGTTTTTCGTTTGACAGTTCCAGACCTCGTTTAGGAGGCGGCAGCTTTAGCTTTCGTTTTATTTTCGTTTTTACAGAACATAGGCAGGAGCTTTCTTGTTGCTTCTTCATATTATTTTTTTCTGCAGTTTTATTTTAACAGACTAGTGATCGGCGTTTTTTTCTTTGGTTCAGCATTCTTGTTTCCTTTCTTTTTTTTTTTTTTTTTTAGTTGTCATTTGACTAACTGAGTCTTTTCTCTCCTGCTACGTCGAGTCGGCGTGAAGTTTGTAGTTTTATTTATTTATTTTTATTTCTTCTCACAGTTTTTTTATGGCTTTGTTTAGATTAATTTTTGTTACTAAAAATATCATGTGTAACTAATTTCTAAAGCTTGAGTTGTGGAATGAGATTTAATTTATTTTATATTCTAATTTGATGCAATATTTTGTTGTTGAATGTTGATTTCACTAAGTTACTAGTCAGATTTAAATGGAAAATAGATTGTGGCTCTTGCTCTTGTTTTGTTGTTGACGTAAGGCACAACAAAAGCTTGAAATTATCAAGGCTTCTTTCGATTGATTGTAAATGTAAGTTTGGCTAGTAAAGTAGAGAATTTCTTGAGAAAATATTGCAAAAAAATTTGAGCTTAACTTCTTATCTTCCGATTATCAATACCTTGATTGGGTTGTTAATCGAGAAATTATCTAGAATCCGAAATAAAAAGAGTCTCATACCCAACCCAAGTGTTTGTTAATTTGCCTTTTTGATCAGAAACTATAATTTCAATTTCTATTATTTTTTGCATTGCATTTTAATTTTATTTTCATCTTTCATACTCGATTCATTTGTTACTCACAAATCTCTTATACGCTTTGATAACCCTTTGTCCCTGTGAAATACGATCCTGGACTTATCCTTGATACAACTTGACACTTCTACACTTGGAAGCACATTCGAAAACCGAGTCAAGTTTTTGGCGTCGTTGCCGGGGACAACTGGTGTTTATTAGAGCATTCATCTACTGCTGAGAGGACGTTTGTGGAGCTGTAAACCTCTTCACAACCTATTGAGTTTAAGAACACTGGAGATAGATTAATCTGAATTTTATATCAACTGAGATATTTATACACCATTTAGTTAATCAACCAAGGGAATTACATGTAACAAAGCTTGCTTTCTTTCTAGTGCATGGAAATGGGGTTAGAATTCCAAGATCGACTACTAAGAGGCATTAACAGTTTCAATCGCAATAGCTAATCTGAGAAAATCACATGGTCTTACTCTAATTCAAAACCATTGCAGTGACGGCTTTCACGCTATTACAGTTTAAAAGGCGCCTACTTTCTTATTTAATAAGGACCCCGGTAATAGGCAGCCTTTTCCACTACACAAATGTAAATCCTTTTTTTTTTTTTTTTGAGATTTCCTAGTGGGGGAATCGGGCCTATGAATGTGCGCCTACCCACACTTTCACAAGTCAGCCCTTACCACTAGTCTACCTAAAGGAAAATTTTTTTTTTTATCCTTGGCTTGTCCCTTTTCTTATTTAATTCATTTCAGATTTCGTCCTAAGCCATTAGGATATGGTTCATTAGAGTCTCAAACAATTGAAGTGTAAATCAACCAACAATGACTCAATGTAGTCTTTCTAGGCCTTCCGGGTATGTGTTGTGTGTGTTTTAGCAAAACTTTTAACATCTTACCCTTGGTTTAACAACTAAATAAAGTGGATAAGTCCCTCTTTTGACATATACTCATATTTGCACTACATTCCACATATTTCATGACCTCAACAAATCTTTTTTCAGTTCACTTTCTAGCATATAAAATTCAAGAATAGGGAATTTACTCTGCTTTCAACTCATTACCAGCACTCCCCCAAGGTGGACCAACATATGTGTAAGGCATGCAAACAGAAAAATAAATTTTCTTCCACCCCCCAACTAGATTGTAGCGTTGCCCTCAATGATGCAAGAGAAATGAAGGAATTTACACAAAGAGAGAAGTTAAGGGGCAAAACAACTAAAAGAAGAACCGAACATTCAAAGAAAAATTGAAGGAAAGAGGGAAAGGAAATACCTGGACAGCTTTGAAAGGAATTCAGCCAAAATAAAAATAAAAACTGAAGAACAAAAGAAAACAAAGAAAAGAAATTGGTGATCAAGAACCATCAATTAGGATCAAGCAAATGTAGAGTAGATTCCTCAGGTGCAAAGTTAGAAATAAAAGGCTTGAGCTTTTGACCATTAACCTTAAAAGCATTTCCATTTTGAGGATTGACAACCCCAATAGCACCATGAGGGAAAACTATTTTAACCAAATAGGGGCCACTCCATCGGGATCTTAACTTACCAGGGAACAAATGAAGTTGAGAATTATAGAGTAAAACCTGTTGATTAGACTCAAATGATTTTCTTTGAATATGCTTATCATGGAAAGACTTTATGCGTTCCTTGGACAGCTTAGAATTATCATAAGCATCCCTCCTAAGTTCCTCTAATTCACAAAGATGTAATTTCCTCAAAGATCCAACTTGATCAAGATCAAAATTAAACTTTTTGATGGCCCAAAATGCGCGGTGTTCAAGCTCAACAGGGAGGTGACAAGCCTTACCATAGATTAATCGATAAGGAGACATACCCAAAACAGTTTTATATGCAGTCCTATATGCCCATAATGCATCGGTTAATTTCAAAGACCAATCCTTTCGGTTAGGACTCACAGTTTTTTCCAAAATTGTATTAATTTCCCTATTAGCAAATTCAACTTGGCCATTCGTTTGAGGGTGATATGGGGTAGAAATTTTGTGGTGAATGCCATACTTATGCAAGAGGGCAGCAAAAGGCTTGTTGCAAAAATGGGTGCCGTTATCACTTATGATGGCCTTAGGCATGCCAAATCTAGCAAAAATATTTTCCTTCAAAAACTTAAGCACCACCTTATGGTCATTTGTTTTACATGGTATGGCTTCGACCCATTTTGAAACATAATCAATGGCCACTAAGATGTACAAATAACCAAAAAAAGAAGGAAATGGTCACATAAAATCAATTCCCCAACAATCAAAAATCTCAATGACCAAAATGGGTTGTAAAGGCATAATGTTCCTTTTAGTGACAGCACCTAATTTCTGACATGACTCACAAGTTTTGTAGAAACTATATGCATCTTTAAACATATGAGGCTAATAAAAACCACTTTGTAAAATTTTTGCAACTGTCTTGTGTGCAGAAAAATGACCCCTACACGCCTCACTATGGCAAAAAGAAAGGACAGCTTGTATTTCATGGTTAGGCACACATTTTCTAATGATTTGATCAGGACAATATTTAAACAAATAAGGATCATCATAAAAGAACGATCTCACCTCATGCATGAATTTCCGTATATCTTGAGAGCTCCAATGAGGTGGTGTTTGTCCTGTCACCAAGAAATTAACTATATCCGCAAACCAAGACAAATTTTCAACTAACATAAGATGTTCATCAGGAAAAGAATCAAGAACATGTGTCGGTTGTTCAATTTCAGCAACTGTGAGCCTAGACAAATGGTTAGCTACCACATTCTCTACTCCTTTCTTGTCCTTGATGATAATATTGAACTCCTGGAGTAAAAGTATCCATCTAATCAACCTTGGTTTTGCATCTTTCTTTGTCAATAAATACTAGAGAGCTGCATGGTCAGTAAAGATGACTATAGGAGAACCAAGAATATATGCACGAAACTTCTCTAAAGCAAATACCACAGCAAGTAATTCCTTTTCAGTAGTAGAATAATTTTTTTGAGCAAAATTTAAAGTTTTACTTGCATAGTAAATGACATAAGGAAGTTTGTTCCTACGCTGTCCAAGAATAGCTCCTATAGCAAAATCACTTGCATCACACATGATTTCAAAAGAAAGTGACCGATCAGGAGGTTGAAGAATAGGAGCATTGGTTAGCAAAATTTTAAGCCGACAAAAAGCTTCTTGACACTTGGGTGTTCAATCAAAATTTACATCTTTCATCAATAGTTTACATAGAGGCTTAGAAGTAGAGCTGAAGTCCTTGATAAATCTCTTATAAAAACCCGCATGTCCAAGAAAAGATCTAATGTCTTTTATTGACTTAGGTGTAGGAAGCTTAGAAATCAACTCAATTTTTGCTTTATCTACTTCAATTCCTCTAGATGAAATAATATGTCCCAGAACAATGCCCTGTTGTACCATGAAATGGCACTTCTCCCAATTAAGTAGCAATTGCTTCTCTTCACACCTGGCCAAAACAGGTTGTAAATTGGTTAAACAACTCTGAAATGAATCACCAAATACAGAAAAATCATCCATAAACACTTCTAGGATGTTCTCAATCATGTCACTAAAAATGCTAAGCATGCATCTTTGAAAAGTTGCTGGTGCATTGCATAAACCAAAAGGCATTCTCCTAAAGGCAAATGTACCAAAAAGACAAGTAAATGTGGTCTTTTTTTGATCATCTGGTGCTATTTCTAATTGATAGTAATCGGAGAACCTATCTAAGAAACAATAAAAAGTCGGAAAATGATCTTTCCTAGTGGCGGCATTCAACTTCCTATAATCTATACACATGCGCCAACCAGTAAGAATTCTAGTAGGAATCGATTCATTTTGCTCATTTTTAACAATGGTAAGCCCAGATTTTTTTGAAACTACATGAATGGGACTTACCCACTTGCTATCCAAGATGGGGTAAATGATACCCACATCAAGCAATTTTAGCACCTCATCTTTAACCACTTCCTTCATTGTGGGATTCAACCTTCTTTGCATTTCCCTAGAAGGCTTTGCATCACCTTCTAAATAAATCCTATGGGTACACTCCAAGGGACTTATACCTTTTATATCAGCCATTGTCCATCCAATGGACCTTTTATGCTTCTTAAGGACATCTAGCAATTTATCTTCTTGTTCACTAGTTAAGTGAGAAGAAATTATCACAAGGAAGGTGCTTTGTGGTCCTAAGAAAGCATACTTAAACTCCAATGGAAGAGGTTTGAAGTCCAAAGTTGGGGATTGCTCCTCCGAAGGCTTGAGGGTTGGTGTCAATGGTGGAAGTTGCTCAAATTTTGGCCTCCATGGTGGTGGAACTTGCTGACCTATTGAGGAAATAAGAGATGAGTCATTAACATTATCAAATATTTTCAAATCTTCTTCAAATTCCTCTAAAGAATCAATAAGTTGAAAGTAATGTGCAGAATTTTCATCAATGAAATTTTCTAGCAAATTCACTTTATGAACTTCCTCAACTTCTTGTGGTTGCCTGCAAAGATTGAAAATATTTAGCTCCTAAGTTATATTTCTAAAACTCAACTTTAAAACTTCACTTCTACAATTTATGAGTGCATTAGAAGTAGCCAAGAAGGGTCTTCCTAAGATTACAGGTGCTTGGAAAGTAGAATGAGTAGTCAATTGCATGTCGAGTACCACAAAGTCTACCGGATAGTAGAATTTGTTTACTTGAGCCAAAACATCTTCTACAACACCTCTAGGAATCTTAATAGACCTATCAGCCAACTGCAATGTGATAGAAGTAGATTTCAACTCACCCAATCCAAGCTGAACATAAACATTATAAGGCAATTAGTTCACACTGGATCCTAAGTCTAATAATGCTTGGCCTATTTTTGAGCTCCCTATAATGCAAGCTATGATAGGGGATCCTGGATCCTTGTATTTGGGAGGAGTGTTGGTTTGGATAATAGCACTAACCTACTCAATAAGAAAAGCTTTCTTTTGCACATTCAATTTTCTTTTTACGGTGCATAAATCCTTTAAAAATTTAGCATAGGTAGGAATCTGTTGAATAGCATCTAACAATGGTATATTAATCCTAACTTGTTTAAAAATTTCAAAAATTTCAGCGTGATGCTTATCTTTGTGCAAAGGGGTTAACCTTTGAGGAAAAGGTGAAAGTGTAGTGCTTGGGACACTTTCAGATTCCAAAGGATCATGTGCCTCATTTTCAGAAAGAGGTTTAGAAGTGTTACCATTCTTTTCTACCTCTTGAGCTAGAATGCCAATCACCTTACCACTTCTCAAGGTTGTAATAGCCTTGACTTGCTTGACATTTGAATCTCCTGCCACACTTTGAAATTGCTGGTTGTGGCCTTGGGGATTAGGCTGAGATTGTGTAGGGAACTTCCCTTTTTCTTGAGCACTCATAGTTGTGGTCAACCTTGTGACTGACCCTCAAATGTCAGCGATAACTTGTGAATTTTGACTGTTGATAGCAGCTTGGCTTTGCATGAATTGCTGAAAATTGGTGGACAGCTGCTGGAAGTTGGTGGATGGCTACTGGAAGTTGGTGGATAATTGCTGGAAATTGTCTTCAAGGTTCTTTTTCTGAGCTGGGACCATGTGATTGACATATTGAGATGGTCCTGAATCTCCTGGGGTTGTGTAGGGCACAAATTGTGAAGGACCAGCTATGTTGGGTGCAGGTACAGCAGCTTGTTCACCCCTCCAATTGAAATTAGGGTGATTTCTCCATCCCGAATTGTAAGTGTTGGAATAAGGACCTGAAAAAGATTTAGCAACCATATTAACAGCATTAGATTGATCCAAAAGAACTTCTTTAAAAGCTGGAATGGTTGGGCAATCATTATTTGAATGCCCTTGGCCCTCACAAATATTACAGCTCAAGGTAATCTAAGGTACAACTTGTACTTCATTCACTTTCTTTAGTTCTATGGTTTCTAATTTCTTAGAAATCATAGCCAACCTAGCATTCAAATCATCTACTTCCCTTAGATTATATTTCCCACCCCCTGAAATTGTCCTTGAACTTTCCGACCTATCATGAACATTAGATGTATCCAATGATTGTGCATTTTCAGCTAGATAATCAAAATACTCAAAAGCTTCCTCAGGTTCTTTGTTAAAAAACTCTCCATTACACATGTCTCCACAAATTGTCTCATCTTTGGTTGCAACCTCTCATAAAAAAAACTAATGACCCTCCAATTCTCATATCCATGATGAGGACATGCATTTAAAAGGTCTTTGAATCGTTCCCAACAATGATAAAATGTTTTCACATCCTTTTGGCAAAAATTCATGATTTGTCTTTTCAAGGCATTGGTTCTATGCATGGAAAAAAATTTCTTTAAAAACTCAGTTTGCATTTCTTGCCAAGTCTCAATGGATCTTGGTCTTAAAGAATTCAACCATGTCTTAGCCTTGTCTTTTAAGGAAAATGGAAACAGTTTCAATCTTGTGACCTCATCAGTGTATGTTCTATCCATGAATGTGGAACACACTTCTTCAAACTCTTTGATATGCAAGTAGGGGTTTTCAGATTCCATACCATGAAAGTGTGGTAACAATGGAATTATCCCGGGTTTGAAATTAAAAGCATTTGCATTAAGAGGTAAAATGATGCAAAAAGGTGTGCTAGTCCTAACAGGCTGAAGATATTCTCTAAGTGTCCTGTTCTGATTCACTATTTCCCTATCATTGCTCATTTTCAGCCATGATGTTATCAGTGTCAGATGATGATTCAAGAGAAGGTGATGCAGAGTTAAAAGATGTCAATGATTCTGTCCTAAACAGTCGAGATGTATGGTCTCTAGTCCAACCAGTCATACAAACAAGAGTAGAAAATCAAAGACAATGAAAAATAAACAGAGAAAAGAGAAAAAGATTAGACGTCACCCAGGTTGTGAAGAGGTTCACAGCTCCTCAAATGTCCTCTCAGCAGTAGAGGAATGCTCTGATAAGCACCAGTTGTCCCTGGCAATGGCGCCAAAAACTTGACTTGGTCTCGAATGTGTTTCCAAGTGTAGAAGTGTCAAGTTGTATCAAGGATAAGTTCAAGATCATATTCCACAGGGACAAAGGGTTATCAAAGCGTTTGTGAGATTTTTTGTGTAACAAGTGTGTCAACTATGAGAGATGAAAATAAAATAAAATGCAATGTAAAAGAAATTGTAGATGAAGTAAGAAAAAAAAGGTACGAATTTAATTCCCGCAAAAATTTAATCAAAGTTGAAATTAGAGTTTCTAATTAAAAAGGCAAACTAACAAACACTTGGGTTGGGTTTGAGACTCTCTTTATTTCGGATTCTAGATAATTTTCTCGATTAATAACCCAATCAAGGCATTGATAATCGGAAAATAAAAAGTTAAGCTCAAGTTTTGCAATATTTTCCTTAGGGATTCTCTACTTTACTAGCCAAACACACATTAACAAACAACTGAGTGGGGCCTTGATAATTTACAAGCTTTTGTTGTGCCTTACGTCAACAACAAAACAAGAGCAAGAGCTGCAATCTATTTTCAATTTAAATCCAACTAGTAACGTAGTGAAATCAATATTTATCAACGAAATATTGCATTAAACTAGAATCTCAAAATAAATTAAGTTTCATTTCACAACCCAAGTTTCAGAAATTAGCTACGCATGATATTTCTAACAACAAAAATTAATCTAAGCAAAGTCATAAAAAAATCTATGAAAAGAAATAAATAAAACAAATAAAACCAAGAGCTCCACACCGGCTCAACCCCAACGTCCGGAATGTAGACGTCAAACGTAAAGTAGAAAGAAAACAAAACCAGCCGACGTCTATGGAAGAACTCAGAAACTAAAAACCAAAAAAAGACTCAAAGAAATGATAAACGAAAAGCAAGACGAAAGAAATGAAGAGGCCGCCCACCTGCATCTAAACTAACCAAGAAAGAAAAAAAAAAAAGGAAATCCAGCCGACTCACACTTATCTCTAAAGAAACGAAAACGTAAAAAGCATGAAAGAAAAATAAAAACCAGCCGCCTAACCAACGATGTCTGCAACCCTAAAACAAGCTAAAGAAAATAACAAAAAAAATAAAATTATATCCAGCCGTCTGCGTCAGGTCTAAGTACCTAAACGAAAAATGAAAAAAGGTAAAGCTCCCCACCGAGAGAGAGAAGCCCGAAAGGTCTGAAAAAAAAATAAAAGCAATAATATCAACCAGCCGAACAAAATGGTTTGAACTAAGAACGAAAAAAATTAAAAGCTGCCGCCTCTTCAGTTCCCTACAGCAAGCAAATGTAAAATAAAAAAATAAAGCTGAAATCCTAAAAGCAGAGCCAAGAGAAGCTTTAGCTGCCGACCTACGTCTAAGCTAACCAAAACCAAAAAAAACAATAAACAAGCCGCCCCCTCCTGTCAACCCTACAGCCCTCCAGAAAAGCTAAAAAGAATTAAAAAGCCCACACACTTTCCTGGTTTCCTTATGAACCGAAAATAAAACTAAAAAAAATAAGTAGCGAAATCAGCCGGCCCTTTTGTCTTGCATCTTGAGTTGAGGCCCAGAAATTCAATCTCCATACTGTACATGCTCTATTGTCCATTTCCCAATGCATCTTTTTATTTATTTTTAATAATATCCTGAAACATTCAAGTGGTAAAATTGGGATATTAATTCTAATGTGAAAGAGCTACATTATAAATCTTTTTAAGTGCAAAAACATCAAAATTTTGTAAATGAGTCAAGTACTAAAAATCAATGCATAATTAAGTACTTAATTCACTTTTTGGTTAAACAATTCATTCACTTAAATAACTTAATCATACAGTTTTAGCACTTTATCACACAGCGCCAAAGCCAAGCTTTGTGCTTCCCCTTGCGATAAAGAAGGAAATAACTTTCTTAAGCAATTCCCTCATCACCTCTAGCTTGGTCGAGTCTATCTCATGCCTAGCTCTCAAAGCCAAGCTCTACGCTCGCACCAGCAATAAAGGAGGAAACATCTTCATTAAGTATTTCACTCCTCACCCCTAGCATGGTCGTGTCCGTCTCCCATCTAGCCCTCAAAACTAAGCTTTGCATTTGCACCGACTGCAAAAGAGGAAACGCCTTCCTCAAGCAATTCCCTCATCCCCCCTGGTGCGATCGAGTTTGTCTCTGTATAGTTCTCAAAGCTGAGCTTCGCCTTCACATCAACGGTGAAGAAGGAAACATCTTCCTTAAGAGTTTCCTACCTCTGCCCCTAGATTGGTTGAGAACATATCTCGCCTAGCTCTTAAAGCCGAGCCTAGACCTCACACAAACGAATAGAGGAGGAGACAACTTCCTTAAGCATTTCCCACCTCACCCCTAGTGCTGTCTGTTGAACCTAAGGTTTCAAGTTTTGTGTAATTATATATTTACACATGGATTTTGATGATAACAAATGAATTCAAAGAATAAAGGAGTCTCAAGCTCAAGTTATCTACACAATGGAGTCAAGCACATCAAGAAACCAAGCATGAGCAAGAAGGGAACAAGCTCACATTAAAGTCATAGAATAATGTTGTAAATCTCTTAAAATTCGAAATTAGGATTAAGGCTCAAAAATTAATATTTTATCATAAAGCATTAAAATACATTTTCCACATGTGCATGAATATTTTGAAAATTAAATTTGAAAATTTTGAAAGATAATTGATTGTCATCTTTCACATGTGCATGCCATGATTAAAGGTTGAACTTTGAAAATATTAAAGATGATTGATTGTCATCTTTCACATGTGCATGTTTTATTTGAATATTTTCAAAAGTGATTGATGCTTTTCTTGACTTATGCAAAAGGAAGATGCCTTTGTTTGAATATTTTGAAAAGTAAAGTGTGCTCCTTTTGTCATATGCAAAAAGTAAAAAATTAGGTTTGAAATTTTTGAAAAGCAAAGTGTGCTCCTTTTGTCATATGCAAAAAGTAAAAAGATTAGGTTTGAAATTTTTGAAAAATGAATGATGATGTTTTTGACATGTGAATCTTTTTAAATTTGAATATGAAGTCTCATATGCCTATAAATAGATCATTTGAGAGCTTCACATTCACAACACCAAGAGCATACAATATTCATTCAAAGCTTTCATTCTCTCTTCTCTAAGCATTGAGCCTTAACCCTTATTCATTTTGAGAGATATAGTTTGTGCTTGTATTGTTCTTATTTCACTCATTGAGGAGTGTTTTCTGATATCCTACCCACTATCAATTCTTGTATCAGTAAAAGGGTGTGTACAACCCTTGTGCGTGTAGAAAGTGTTCTACACAGGGAATCGTTGAATCACCACGTGTAAGGTGATTGCAAGTGTAGAGGGTGTTCTACACGGATCCTTTGTAGCGGTGTTGTTCAAAGGTGTAATAGGTTTCTATCTCCACCTGAAGGAGATTGAATAGTGAATTCGGGGATCCTCAAGGGGTAGCTTGAGGCGAGGACGTAGGCAGTGGGGCCGAACCTCGTTAACATACTGAGTTTGCTTCTCTCTTACCCTTACTCTTTATATTTATTGCTGTTTCATATTTTGTTTATATTTTATATTGTATATTTGATTTATAATTGTTATTTTTTTTAAATACAACTCAATTCACCCCCCCTCTTGTGTTAGTCATCTGGGCAACAATTGGTATCAGAGCTAAAGCTCTATTATAAGATTAACTATCTTTTGAGTTAAGATCTTATGGCTAACATTGCAGCTTCATTTGGTGAAGGTCAATCTAGCAGTCGGCCTCCACTCTTTTGTGGAGACAATTACTCATTCTGGAAAGTTAGAATGAGAATATTCCTTCAGGCTCAAGGTCGAGAAATCTGGAAATGCATTGTAAATGGACCTTATATTCCAACAAAAGTGGTTGATGGAGTAAAGGTCAAAAAGGAAGAAGAAGAGTTTAATCGTGAAGACGATAGACTTTATACTTTGAATTTAACTGCTATGAATTTATTATATAATGCTCTCAATGGTAATGAGTTTAATAGAGTAATGACTTGTGCTACGGCAAAAGAAATTTGGGATAACTTGGAAGTTACTTATGAAGGAACTTCTCAAGTTAAGGAATCAAAAATTTATATTCTTACTCATGAATATGAAATGTTTAAGATGAATGATGATGAATCTATTTCTAGTATGCACACTCGTTTTACTAACATCATAAACAGCTTGACAGCTCTTGGCAAAATTTATTCCAAAGTGGAGATGTAAGAAAAATTCTCAACTCTCTACCAAAACGTTGGGAATCAAAAGTGACAGCGATTCTTGAAGCTAGAGACCTCAAGAAGCTCGAAGTGAATGAACTCATCGGGTCACTTATCACCCATGAGTACACATTGAAAAGAGGAGAAGAAGAAGGAAAGTCAAAGAAGAGCTTGGCACTTAAAGCTGTTCCTCATGAAAGTGAAAGTGATGAAGATGAGGAAAATGACGACAAAGATGAAGAAGTTGCGATGATAACAAGAAGAATTCAGAGATTCTTAAAGAAAAATAAAACTCCTCCGAGGAAATCCTTCAAAAAGTTTTCCAAGAAAGATTCAGGTAAAAATGATACTTTAATTTGTTATAAATGCAATAAGCCTGGTCATATCAAGCCAGATTGTCCTCTGCTAAAGAAAGATCGAAACAAAGGCAAGAAAGCAATGAAAGCTACATGGGATGATGATTCAAGTAGCTCAGATAGTGAAGCAAGCAATGAAGAATCAGCAAATCTCTGTCTTATGGCTAAAGATGACATTGAGGTAACAAATTTTGATAATATTGAAAATCCTTCATATGAAGAATTGCAAAATGTTTTAGAAGAGGTATATGAGGAATTTGAAAAATTGGGTATCAAATATACTGCTTTGAAAAAGAAAAATTCTTCTTTAACAAACGAAATTGATATTTTAAGAAAAGAAAATATTGTTTTGAAAGATGAAAATCTTGAGTTGAAGAAGAAAAAAACTGATTTAGAAAATATTGTTGAAAACTTTACGAATGGAAAAAGAAATTTTGAAAAACTTCTTGGTAGTCAAAGATGTGTTTTTGACAAAGCAAGCTTGGGATATATGCCAAAACAAAAATTCAAACCTTATAAAAACTTCTTTGATAATCCTTCTACATCAAAGTCTAATATTCAAAATTCTTTTCGTAATAATTTTGTCAAAAAGGGATACTATTATAATCACTCAAGTTCTTCATATATGCCACATGCTATTTGCAATTTTTGTAATAGAAATGGTCATAATTATCATGCTTGTCCTATTAGAAGAAAGCATACAATGACTATTAGGGCCATATGGGTACCTAAAAATCTTGTTTCTTCTAATACTAATAAATAAAGGACCCAAAGAACTTGGGTACCAAGAAAAATCATTTTAATTGTTTTTATAGGTATGCATGAAGTCCTCCACAAGCAAAAACAAATGGTTTTTAGATAGTGGATGTTCAAGACACATGACGGGAGATAAGACTAAGTTCTTTGATCTAAGATCTAAAGAAGAAGGACACGTGACATTTGGAGACAACTCGAAAGGGAAGATCGTTGGGCTTTCTTCAACCTGTAGACATGATTATGATATTTTGGATCCTTGAAACCCTTTGGTTGTTCGACATAAACTTCTTCTTGGAGAATTCCATTAAGAAAGGCACTCTTGATATCCATTTGATAGAGCTTAAAACACATATGGCAAGCAATGCTCAACAATATTCAAATTGATTCAAGTCTGGCAACCGGAGCGAAGGTCTCATCAAAATCTATACCTTCCATTTGGGCATACCCTTGAGCAACTAATCTTGCTTTATTTCGCACGATTATTCCATTCTCATCTGACTTATTCTTGAAGATCCATTTTGTGCCTACCACATTGTGACTTTCTGGCCTTGGCACCAAGTACCACACATTGTTTTTCACAAATTGATTTATTTCATCATGCATTGCATCCAACCAATTCTCATCATTCAAGGCTTCTTCGACCCTTTTTTGTTCAATTTGTGAGATGTAGCTGGAGTGAGCCAGTTGATTTATCACTTTCCTTCTTAGTCTCATCCCTTCATCTATGTTTCCAATAATGTTTTCTTGTGGATGATTCAACTTTACTCTTGAAGAAGGCTCTTTTTGACTACTCACCTTTTCATTTGAAAAGAACTCCAAGTTTTCTTTTAGACCATCAGAATCTTTTCTTTCAGTTTCACTTGTTGAGTGAGATGGCTCATCCGTATTCAATTTTTCTCCAGGAGCATCATTCACTATCACATTTATGGACTCTATTATAGTTTCAGTGCGCATATTGTAACATCTATAGGCATGACTATTCCTAGAATATCCAAGAAAAATCCCTTCATCACTTTTAGGGTCAAACTTAGCCAAGTTTTCCCTATCTCTCAGAATGTAGCATTTGCTTCCGAACACCCTGAAGTACTTCACATTTGGTCTCTTTCCTTTCCACAGTTCATACGGTGTTTTGGAAGTGCTTGGTCTTGGATAGACTCTGTTCACAATATGACATGCTGTGTTTACAGCTTCTCCCCAAAAGTGAGTAGGAACAGTCTTACTATGTAACATGACTCGAGCCATTTCTTGAATAACTCTATTCTTTTTTTCGACCACTCCATTTTACTGTGGGGTGATAGGGGCAGAAAATTCTTGACTGATGCCCTCTTCATCACAAAAACTCTCAAGATTTGAATTGTCAAACTCTCTTCCATGATCACTCCTAATTCTGACTATCCCCTTTCCTTGCTCATTCTAAAGTTTCTTGCACAAGGTTCTAATCACATTAGGAGCTTCAGCTTTTTCTCTCAGAAACTCTACCCATGAATATCTGGTAAAGTCATCCACCATTACCAGAATGTATTTCTTTCCTCCCAGGCTTTCAGTTCTAGAAGGTCCCATAAGGTCAATGTGCAATAACTCCAATGGTTGTTCGGTTAGGATAGCCGTTGTTTTCTTGTGGGCTGTTCTAACTTGTTTTCCCAATTGACATGACCCACACACATGAGTCTCCACTTTACCCAGCTCAGGCATTCCTACCACCATCTCTTTCCTGGCAATTTTGGACAGATTTTTATGATTCACATGTCCAAGTCTTTGGTGCCACAAGTCTGTAGCATCACTCTTAGCACTATTGCAACTATACTGAAGACTAGGACTTATGCCATAACAATTGTCAGACGTCCTGGTTCCCTGCATCATACAGTTTCCATCCTTATCTGAAACAATGCATATTTCTTTTGATAAACGAACTTCAGCACCATTATCACACATTTGACTTCTACTGAGGAGATTTGCTTTTAATCCATCAACAAACAGCACTTCCCTCAAAATGGGTAGTCCAGGTATTTCAATTTCACCCTTTCCAATTATATCAGCTTTTCCATCATCTCCAAAAGTTACTGTTCCACACTTGTACTCCTCAACAGCTTTGAATAGGCTTCTATCACCTGACATGTGACCTGAACATCCACTATCAAGATACCACACATAGGTGTCTCTAGCCTTTAGAGCAATGTGTGCCACATGACATGTGTTTCTTTCTCAAGTTCTGACCCACATCTTTCTAACTTTTCGAGAACCACCCTTTTTGGTAGTCGACAGTTGGTCTAGCTTGACATTTAGCATCTCATTCTGCCTAGTTAAGGCCATGACTTGACTCCAAAGATTCAGATGCCCTCTTTTTGGCTGTCTATCTCCATTTTTCATGGGATTCTTCTTAAGCTCATAGCAATTTGCTCGGATGTGACCAGCCTTACCACAATTATGACTCACCCGGTTTTCTTTGCTGTCTCTTTGTCTCCTGAACAATGAGGTATCCTCATACTTGATGAATCTTTTCAGCTTAAAACACTCCGTTACAACATGACTTGTTTTACCACAGTGGTGACAAATAGGACTTCTAGCTCTTGGTTTCACGTGAGACACAGCACCCATTTGGATATTTGAGGATTTCTTGCCATTGTCAGATGGGTGAGTCTTCCCATTGACGATTGATTCACGAACAAACACAGTTTTCTTCTCCTTTTTATGGGAGACCTTTGAACTGGTTGCAACCTCAGATTTTACTGGATCATATCCTAGTCCACTCTTGTCACTAGGGAGCTTTCCAAAACTTAGGATTTCATCCAACTTTTGTTTCCCATTGAAGAAAGATTTCAGTTTTTCCTTCAGTAAAGTTATCTCACTTTCTTGAGTTTTTAACTCATCTTTCAGAAGCACCTTCTTCATTTTAAACTGATCAGCTAGAACAATGGCTTCAGTTAATTTGCCTTGAACCTCTTCATTTTCTTGTTTAATGAGGTCTATCTCTTAAATGTGAACTTTGTTGAGTTTCCTCAATTTGACACATTCCTTGTATAGTTTCTCATATACTTCTTGCAACTCATCTTCATACTCAGATTCATTTCCAGACATGTTCTCATCATCCGACACATTTTCACTGTGTTGACTTTTGCTATCTACCGAGACAGTGAATGCCATGTAATTCAGATTTCTTTTTGGGGAAGAGTTCCCTGAGGAATCACTTGACTCCGACTCGCTCTCACTTAGGGATTCCATTTTTGCTCTTTCTTTTGCCTTTTTGTAGTTTGCACATTCCAGCCGAATGTGTCCAAAACCATGGCATTCATGACACTGCACACTAGACTGACCCTTGTCTCTATTTGTTCTAGTGTGCTTCTCAAAGTTTCTATCATTGTTCCCTGAACTTGAGCCTCTATTGTATTTTTCAAACATTTTCTTTTCAAAACTCTGATTCTTCTTATTTCTAGCCACAAACATTTTCCTGAATTTCTTAGCATAGAATGCTATTTCTTTGTCACTCATAGCCAAATCATCGGATGACTCATCTGACTCCTCTCTAATAGTATTGAGAGCTACGGACTTGTGATTCTTGTCTACTGGAAGAGTATGTTCATATGTTTGGAGGGAGCCTACCAACTCTTCAATTCTCATAACGTCCACATCCTTGCTTTCTTCAATAGCTGTGACCTTAGGACGAAATCTCTCAGGAAGAGATTTGAGAACTTTTCTCACAACTCTATTCTCAGGAATCTATCCCCTAGATTAAAGCGAGAGTTGACGATATCATTTAGCTTAGCATAGAAAGCATCAAATGTTTCATCATCCTTCATTCTTAATTCTTCAAAACTAGTGGTCAACATTTGAAGCTTAGAGTTCTTTACAGCCTTGGTACCTTCATGAGTGATCTCAAGAATATCCCAAGCTTCTTTGCAATTTTGACATATTGATATCCGTTTGAACTCTTCTTGGGACACAGCCATGAAGATCGTATTCAGCCCTTTGCTATTCCAACCACACTCACTTATTTCATCCCTGGAATAATTTTCCACACTTTTGAGAGTTTGAACTCCATCAACAATAACCTTTGGTTCCGTTCAACCATTTGTTATGGAAAACCACACTCGTTCATCCACAGATTTTAAGAAAGCTCTCATTCGAACTTTCCAATAAGCGTAGTTGTTTCCATCAAAATATGGTGGAGATGTGAGTGATTGAAACCTATCCATTTTAAACCACTACAACAGGATCACACTCAGGAACTGAATCCTAGCGAAGTGAACCCGCTCTGATACCAATTGAAAAAGCAGTGGTTCTACACAACACTACACCTAGAGGGGGGGTGAATAGGTGTAATCCGATTTTTCTGGTCTTTTAAAAATATTGTTAAACAACAATTAATCAAAGGAATAAATCACACAAATAATCAACACAAGATTTTGATCACGGAGTGGAAACTCATTTGAAGAACGTCTTCAAAATCTAAAACCACTCGGGTGTAAGACACCACCTCAAATCCACTATAGAAAATTTAGTTTGTTACAACTAATTTAGAGACACTCACAAAACCTTTGTAGTAGCTAAACTTGGCTTGCAACACCATGAGCGACCCACTCGATCTCTACACGCATGTAGTGTCGGAACTCCGACCTTTCTATAGCTTCCCACGAGAACCTCTCAATCTCTGCATCAACAGCAGCTCCGGACTCTTCCGGCCAATGAACTCGTCCACTCCAATGGATTCATATGAAGATTGATGTTGAATGTAGTGTGGTGGAGATGTGTTTATCCAAGAGAGAATCAACCAAGTGGAAAGAGGTTGTTCTAAAAGATCTTGGAGGCCCTTAGGGTTTTTGCTCTGATTCTCCACCCTAAAACAGAAGAGAAGCTGTTCTATTTATAGTTCCACTCAAAGGAGGCGCATGAAAACCCTAGGTTTTAAGTCATCTGGAACATTCGCTCGAGCGAAGTGTCGAGCGCCACAATCTGTCTGATTTCGCTCGAGCGAAGTGTCAAGCGATGGTCGAGCGGAACAATCTGCCTGAGTTCGCTCGAGCTCAGTGTCGAGTGATGGTCAAGCGGTCAACTCTGCCTGAGTTCGCTGGAGCTCAGTGTCAAGCGAGTGTCGAGCGGTGCAATCTGCCAAAGTTCGCTCGAGCGCCATGTCGAGCGAGTGTCGAGCGATGACATCTGTTTGACCAGTTATCAGCACATTTCAATCCTTTTCGCTTCAACACTTGTTACAACACTATTTTACACAGGTTTTCACAAGAAGATGCCAATCAACTCATTTTTCCCTCAACAATTATAAAAGAGTTGCAAGTGCATCATTACTTTTTTTTTCTTTTTCCCTCTCTACATGATTCTGATTCAATGGGTTAGAGTTGGATTGAAGGCCGCTTTTTAATTTGTTGACACTTGCTATGTGATTAATATATAAAACTTGCGTATGTTGGAAATCTCCCGACCTTCATTTGAAAAGAAATTAAGCCCACACTCAGAAACTATATCTAAGATCCTTTGAATCTTATAGCTCTAGTAATACTACTTTTAAAACAATTTATCCTCTCTCTATGCACAGAGTGGAGGCTTTTCTCTCATCTCTAGTACAAGGTTAACATGATGGCTGACGTTTTGGATGAACTCTATGCAAGTTTGTCCTTAACAGAGAAGGAGAATGAAGCGGTTTCAGTGGAGACTAGTAGATTGGACGATGTGTTGGAACGAGGAGAGAAATGTCCGATTATGAAGCTTCTGATTAGGAAGCATTATAATCATGAGGCTTTCAAGCAGACGATGAGGAAAATTTTGAGGATTGTGAAGGGGGTGAAGTTTTGTGATCTAAATACTAACCTTACACTGGTTGAATTTGACGATGCGCAAGATAAGGCAAAGGTGTTGAACGAGGGTCCTTGGGCTTTTGACAAACACATGGTGCTTTTGAAAGAGTTCAATAATTTGTTGCAGATTAGTAAACTTGAACTAGTGTATGCCCCTTTTTGGGTCCGTATAAATGATTTACCTTTGATAGCTCGTAATGAGTACATTGGTAAACTGGTTCGGGATGCTTTGGGGGAGGTGTTGGAGGTTGATTTAGAAAATAGAGAGATGGAGTGGGGGGAGTATATGAGAGTTCATGTGATTCTTGATGTTTCAAAGCCCTTTTTACGACGGAAGCGTCTGAATGTAGGGGAAGGCATGTCCTGTTGGGTTCGTTTCACCTACGAGAGATTGCCAAATTTATGCTATTACTATGGGCTGTTGGGACATATGCTAAAGGAATGTGAAGTTGTTGATGCTACTAAGATTGATCATGCCAAACCTCCATATTGTCAGTGGTTGGGAGCGGGATTTGCGACTAATCGTAGGGGAGGGAAGAGAGAAATTCCTAACTCAAGGCTATCAAAAAGTGTAGTACCATGGACGACGGTCGAAGTGGTGGGATCTGAATCACTGACAAGTAGTAAAGTTGACGGTTATACTGCTCCGGTTGTTATGGAGCCAGTATGGATAATCAATGTGGGGAGGTGGGGGCGAAAGATCAGGGAACAGTCGTGGTGGAGATAAATGAGGGAATCAATCCCTTTGTTGCTATTGAATCTCCTGCTGATTTAGGGATAACGGCAATTGTGGATTATGAGCAGTTGGTTGAAGTTAAATGCATGGATTCAATTAAGGCGAGGAATGGGGCTGGTGGGCTTATATAAGTCCCTATCTTGAAGGCCTTAAATTTGGACTTGGGCTTAGGCTTTGGCCCAACTGGTAATATTTTGGGTTTTACTTCAACTCTATCTGGCCATGACTCGATACATCCTAAGACTAAGTTGAAACAGAAGGGGCAATTATTGGGAATTAGGGCACGAAAACCAAGGTTGACTCAATCAAAGGGGAAGACGATCGCTCTGTTCAATCTCAGCGAGGGGTTTCTCCATTGCACCAAGGCAAGAAATGAAAGGGGAAGTTAATGTTGGAAGATGACATGAAATGTTTTAAGTTCAACTCTGTTTATGTTTTAGAGGATTAATATCGGCAATGACTGTTGGACAGCCCCACGAGTCCCAATGAAGGTGTTAAGCTGGAATCTCCTTGGGCTTGGAAACCCACGGAGTATTCGTACACTTCGTGATCTGATCACAAAAGAAGCTCTCGATTTTTTTTTTTTTTTTTTTTTTTGCAAGAAACAAAATTGAAGTCTTAGCGTTTGGAGTTTTGTAAGTTTAAGTTGGGTTTCTATAATTGTTTTGGTGTTGATTATATAGGGCGTAGTGGTGGGCCTGCTTTGTTATGGACAGATGATATTCAACTGTCTATTGTTAATTCTACTAAAAATCATATTCATGTTGTTGTTACTAATAGTGATGGGGGGAAGTGGCTGTTAACAGGGGTGTATGGTCATCAGGACTGTAATTTGCGAGGGGAAGTGTGGCGGTTGTTGAAGACATTGGGTCGTGAGGTTATTTTACCGCGATTGGTTTTTGGGATTTCAATGAAATCCTAGATCATTCTGAGAAGTGTGGAGGTAATTTTAGAAGTGATTCACAGTTGAGGGTGTTTAAGGAAGTGTTAGCATCTTGTGAGCTTAGAGATTTGGGTTTTATTGGTGCTCAATTTACTTGGAATAATCGAAGGGAGGAGGTTGGTTTAATTAAGGAGAGATTGAATAAATTTCTTGCTAATTTTTTGTGGTGTGACATGTATCCAAATCTAAGGGTTCAACATGGGGTGGCGGCTTATTCTGACCATATCCCTTTGTGGTTAGATACTGATGGGGTTTTAATTAGAAAAAATGGAATGAAGCTATTTAGGTTTGAGGTCATGTGGGTGGGGGAGAAAGAATGTTCATCTATTATTGAGAAGGCTTAGAGGCAAGTAGATGGTCCTCATTCTTTGGGTTGTGTTATGGGGTGTATCTCTACCTGTGCTGAGGATTTGGGAAGGTGGAATCAGACTTCTTTTGGTCATGTACAAAAGGAATTAGCTAGTGCAGAGTTGAGATTGAAGGGTTTGCAAGAAAATGATCCAAGCTGTTATTTTCTAGAGGAGGATAATAAAGCACTTGAAGAGGTCCAAAAATGGCTTGAAATTGATGAATTAATGTGGAAACAGAGGTCTCGTGTGATGTGGCTTAGAGAGGGGGATAGTAATTCGAGATATTTTCATTCAAAAGCTTCTACTAGAAGAAGGAAGAACAGTATTGTTCAGTTGCAAGATGATTCTAGAAATTGGACAACAGGGGATTAAATGGAGCTTTGATTACATTTTATTTTCAGAAGTTATTCTCAGCTACTGACAGAGTGGATATGGAGATGTTTTATCAAGAATTGAGGTGAAAGTAACTGATGGGATGAATGTGGAACTTGTCAAACCTTATGTGGCTGAGGAAGTGGAGGTTGTACTCAAACAGATGCACCTTCTAAAGCTTCTGGACCAGATGGAATGTCTCCCATTTTCTTCCAAAAGTATTGGCATGTGATAGGTAAATATGTTACTCATGCTTTGCTCTTAGCATTGAATTCTGGAGAAGTTCCTACAAGTTTGAATCATACTTTCATAACCCTAATTCCTAAGAAAGCCTCTCCTTCTAAGGTAGTAGATTTTAGACTCATTAGTCTTTATAATGTGATTTATAAGATTTTATCAAAAGTCATTGCAAACAGACTTAAGAAAGTTTTGCCAAAAGTGATCTCAGATACTCAGTGTGCTTTTGTTCCTGGTAGACAAATTACTGATAATGTGTTGATTACATATGAGTTGTTGCATCTTTTGAGAAATAAAAGGTATGGAAATAAGCGGTTCATGTCTCTTAACCTTGATATGAGCAAGGCTTACGATTGTGTAGAATGGGTGTTTTTGGAAAAAAATAATGGAGTCACTTGGATTTGCTAGAAATATGATTAATCTGGTAATGTAGTGTGTGAGAACAGTTTCTTTTTCCGTGCTTGTAAATGGGAGTCCAAAAAGTCCTATAATTCCAATTAGAGGACTCAGGCAAGGAGATCCCTTATCTCCTTACTTGTTTCTCTTGTGTACTAAATGTCTTATTTCTTTGTTAAAAAGAACTGTTGGAAAGGATGTAGTGGAAGGTGTAAGGCATGTAGAGGTGCCCCTAGAGTACTTAAATCACTTGTTGTTTATGGATGATAGCATTATTTTTTTTAAAGCCGATGTGATTACCAATGAGAAGATCCATTCTTTATTGAACAAATATGAAACAGCCTAGGGGCAATGTATTAACAAAGAAAAAACTTCTATGGTGTTCAGTAAGAATGTGAATGATGCGCTGAAAATTGAGATTATGCAGCTTTGGGGGGTAGTTATACACAACAGTATGAGAAGTATTTAGGCCTTCCACCTATGGTTGGGAGGTCAAAAAAACAAGTTTTCTCGGGTATTAAAAAAAGAGTGTAGCAGAAATTACAAGTGTGGAAAGGAAATTTGTTATCACAAGGTGATAGGGAAGTTCTTATTAAGGCAGTAGCAATGTCCATTCCGACATATGATATGAGTTGTTTTTTTTTTCCCCAAAGTCTTTGTGTTATGAGTTAGAGATAATGATGGCTAAATTTTGGTGGGGAAATCAATCTCGGGAAAATAAAATACATTGGGTTAGTTGGGAGAAACTTTGCTCTTCAAAATTTAGAGGGGAGATGGGTTTTAAAGATTTACATCTTTTTAATTTAGCTCTCTTAGCTAAACAATGATGGAGACTTCTAAGAAATGAGGGTTCTATATTATATCGAATTTATAAAACTAAGTATTTCCCAAATACAAACTTGTTTGAAGCAAAAGTTTGTCTTAAGCCATCTTATGTTTAGAGGGAAATTTGGGAATCAATTAATTGTTTGAAAAGAGGTTATAGGTGGCGTGTGGGGAATGGTAAATCTGTTAGAGTGTTTAAAGACCCTTGGATTCCAGATTTTACGTTGCCTCTATTTCATTCTGAGGTTGAGGAAGATTTAAGAGTCCAATCATTAATAGATGAGCATACGGGTTGGTGGAATGTTCAGATTTTGAGAGCTCTATTCAATCCAAATGTGGTTCAACAAATTCTGAAGATGCAAGTCTATCATTTCAGAAGATTCTTTGTTTTGGGTTCATAAGAAGCTTATAAAGTGCTACGGCAGAGTCAATTTCAAACAATAGGGCAGCATTCAAGGGAAAGAACTAATTTAGTTTTTTGGAAGTGTTTGGTTGCTGAAAATTCCCAAAAAAAAAGTGAAGATTTTTGCATGGAAGGCTTGTCATGAAAAGCTTCCAACTTTTCTAAATTTGATGAGTAAACAAATGTTGGAGGATGCCAAATGTGTCTTATACGACCAAGATAGTGAAGATGCTGCTCATGCTTTGTTCTACTGTTCAAGTGTGAGAAATGTTTGGATGGAATTTTGTTCTCAACTAGGAAACGTATGCTCTGATCTTTCTTTTTTGGATTTGGCTAATTTGGCTAGAGATAGAGGTTTTGATGAGTTGGTATCCAAATTTATAGTAATTGCACGAGGGCTTTGGAATAGAAGGAATACATTTATTTATGAGCATGTTTCTTTGCAAACTAATGTAGTAAATAATGCTCTTTCTATACAACTTGAGCATAAATAGGTACGAGTTTTTAATAGGCCTAATAAGCAGATAAATAAAGTGATGAGTTGGAATCCTCCTCCTCTAGTATACTTGAAATTGAATGTTGATGTGGCTACATTTTGTGAACATAATTCCACTGGCGTAGGGGAGATTTTGAGAGATGATAATGGTGATGTTGTTGTAGCTTGTAGCAAAGCAGAGAAGGAAGTTTATGCTGCTGAATTTATTGAGGGTACTGCTTTTTTAAGAGGTTTACATATGTGTGCTCAATGGGGTGTTCCAAAAGTTTTGTTAGAAACTGATTGTTTGATACTTGTTAAGGCTTTGAATGATCATGTTGAGTTCCTAACAGATTCTGACTTTATTCTACAAGATATTCAACAGCTATTGAGAGGTTTTCAAGAAGCAAGAATCATGCATGCTAATTGGATGGGAAATTTGTCATCAGTTGGCTAGAAATGCACGTTGGTTGATGACATTGTGATGTGGTGGGATTCTTGTCCTTTATTTGTAAGTCAAGCTGTTTGGCTTGATAAACACTCTATTTATAAGGACTCTATTTGATGTGAATGCATGAATTTATGGTTATGAAAAAAAAATAAAAAATAAAAAAATACTACTTTTAAAACACATGGAGGCCGGGACATCTCCGTCTGACCCCAATATAGAGCCTTCCACTTTTGTTGTTTTGTAGCCTGATTAAAGGGGTCAACCCCCAATTTTCAAACCCCCTTGGAACTTGTTTATGGTTTACCCTCTATTAATATTGTTGATGATTATGCTCATGCATGCACAATCTAGGAAAAGGGCAAATCTATCCAGCTTGATCCCCCTAAGGCATTTGTAAAACTGTAAAATGATAGGAAAAGCTAACCCCGAACATAAGCAGTGCTCTTGGTTAAATCATTGCTTAGGTAATCTTGAGAGACGGAATTTTTTTTTTTTTTTTTGGGTTAAGTCCTCATTGCTTCAAAATGATTATGTTTTAAAGTTTACATCATTAAATTTGGAAGTAACTGTTAGGATTAAATGAAATACACCTCGTGGAGTACTTTAAGAATCTAGAGGATCTTAACCATTTTTCATAACCATGATCACTGCTTATTTTGGGTTTTAAGTTTTACTATCATTCTACAATCTCAAAAAATCCATCTGAGGATCAAGCTGAATAAGCTTTCCTTATGCTCGATTGTGCCTGCTTGAGCAAAATCATCAGCAACATTAACAAATGGCAACATTCATATTCAAATTCTGAAAGCTTACATTCATTTCCACTAATTTCACCCAGATTGCTTGAGTCAGAATATGAGCAAAATACGAAAGTGAAAGATGAGCTTTCTCAAAGACATCTGAGAAAAAAACAGTAGTCTAGTGGTCCAATCTACAATGATATTCAACACACAATACAGCAAAATGTATAATATCAGAGCAATCAAAGTGGCCGTACCCCCTCCACACAGTAAAACTTGCATGCCACTTACAAGGAAAAGAGATGGGAGGGAGGGGCTCATTGCTCAGCCACGACACCCAACTAACGATTCAAGATGAGAAATAAATCAGTATCGAAAAGCACCATTTAGCAATTTGCAGAACACGCTCTTTATTTTTTATTCTTCCACCAAGGTCTGTATATAAATTGTTGTTCCAATGTCACCACCATAAAAAGAACATATTAATATAACAACACCCAAAAACTGAAACTCTTCCGACGAAGTATAACTTTATCCTCCAATCGTACCAATAGAAGGAAATAAAAATAAACACAACTTGAAACCTAAACTACGGAAAATATCGCCAACTCAAAGCTTGTTTTGATCGACCAATGTTTAACACTTGACTTCCTTCAATCCATAAGCAAAGTAGATAAAGGTCGGATCAGTAGCACCTTCCTTGTAGTATGCAAAAACCAAACTGCCATCATCATGCATGCTTTCCCCCACAAAACTGCCACAAAGATGAGCCAACTAATTAATACAGTTTTCCCATCAGAAACAAAAACAGAAAAGATTAGAAAAGATTAGAGAGCACATACAACTGGAGATCACTGAGCTTCGAAAGAAGGAACTTGGTCGCTCCCTCAATGTGCTTCTTAAACAACTCTTGCTTCTCTGTCTCCAATTTGGCTGTTAGATTCTTGATGTACCTCTTCATGAATGTGATAAACTGCTTCTTTTCAAAAGAAGGTTGTTCCTGCAAATAAACATAAAGCCACATGTTTTAGATCCAGAGCAGAAAATCAATAAGATAATAGATACTAAAAGCAGTGAGCTTTCTCACCTGAAGCCTAAAGGTATCCACAATGTCAACAACCTTGACATGTTGGTCATCGACACCTTCATCCTCATCTCCACCTTCTTCGGAAGGGTTAGCTCCAATGTCCACATCAACAGCTCCTTGCACAACCCACTGCATAAAACTGTATTTTAGAACCATCCCCACAAAAGACAAAATAACAGTAGCAGAAGTTCAAGTTCTCCATCCTTCAGCAGCACAAATATTGATATGACAAAAACAATTATGGAGAACCCAAAAAAAAAAAACAAATCAACAAGTTTTACCTTTCCTTCCACTTCCCACAGCATCCCATTCTCAATTTCCTTGTACGGGAATGAGTCCGAGAGAAGCTCGTCACCTGAAATTCATCACTAAAAGTCAATCCAAAGGTCCGGTTGTGGTTCAGAAATATAACTAGAGACGGGTTTTCTCACGAAGGTATCATAAGAAGCCACGATCATATGGAAGTTAACATGGGAACTTTAGCAGCCAGAAGAAATTACAACCATATAACCCAACCCACAACATATGAGGTATAATTTAGATTGTTTGCGTGTGTGTTTCAGAAAATAGATGAGAAAAAAGCAGCTTTAACCTCCACAATTTGACAACGGAAAAAATCAAATTGAGAAAAAAAGGATTCTATCAGTTCCGATGGGTTGAGTTCCCCAATCCTAAAATTAGAAACAAAAATGAAAACAGTCAAATTCATTAGTACTTTCCCTTGAATTAACCCTTACTCTTAGAAAGAGACATTAATGCTATTACCATTAGCTACTCAGAAAGATCAAGAATAGAGCCGGAAAATATTATAAATATAGTATGAAAATTAATTCCAAAAACTAAATTTTGCAAATAGAACCATATAGTAACCGTCCGAAACCAAAAAGACGATAGTTGCAGAAACTAGTTTTTGTTTAAAACAAAATAGAGAGAGAGAAAATTGTACCCGTCAGAAGATCCTGGTAAACAAGCATGGCTGCAGATTTTTTATTCTTTAAGATGAATGGAGGTTTGAGAACAATTAAAAAGCAGAGAATCAGAGTGGTAAAGCGTGAGAGAGTGAGGGAGTTTCTGAAGTGCAGAGGGCGTGAATGGTTTTATACAGAGAGGAGGGTAACCCCGACACGGAACCTGAAAGGGGAGTTCCGAAATTACCGTATTAGGTCCGTATTTGTTTCAAACTCCAGTGGTATCCTCTTACAGCTTGACTAGGAGTCTTTTTATTTTATTTTTTTTTTTTCTTCAAACAAGTCGAATATCTCCTAAACTAATAGACTAATGTTAGATATAATTTTAAGGTATAAATATTTTTTTTTTTAAATTTAAAATTTATTATTAAAAAAATAATTTTTTATGTAGATTATAAATTTATCATTTTATTTAAATAAAATGTGTGAGACTTGTACAACCTAAAATTATAAATATCATTTTTCAAACTAATATGACTCAAAAATAAATAACAATTAACTTAGATTTTGAACAATTTCTCTCTTGTAACGAAGTCTTTAACCTTTGATATTTCTTTTAATAAAAATAAGGAATAATGAGGAGCTTTCAGTTTTAGCGTTGTGTCATTCTCTTGTGCATAAGATTTATTTAGGCTACGTTTGGATGTTAAGATGAGTTGAGTTAAATTATAAATAATAATATTTTATAGATCTTATTGAGATTGTTTTTTTTTTAATTTAGATAAGTTTAACTTTTTAGATTAAAATGAATGAAATAAATTGAGATGAATTTAAATTTTTTTTTATGTAAAGTTAAAAAAATAGTGAGTCATATCTATGAGATGAGTTCAGTTTAATTCACCAACCAAACACAACCTAATTATATGCTCGAATTAAACAAAAATATTGATATTTTAACTCTTTATATAATGATAATGATGATCTTACAATAAGTAATGCATTACACATTAATCTTATAAATAGCCTTACCCATTGACTAGTATTCTTTGTATTATCTATCTATTATAATAAGCGCCTATGCGCTTACTACAGTATTTTTCTCATTCCATTTCCCCTTTTTTTTAACAGTAATAAACAGTAAATTACATTGTCATTCCGTTCCCTTTTTTTTTTTAACAATAATAAACAGTAAAATGAACAGTAAGATATTTTATTTTATTTTATTTTATTTTATATGACAAAGAGAGCATCAATAGCTGGCACACACCCATGCATCATTTGTAGCTACTGTTCAAATACGTTTTCGTGTTTTTTTTAACAGTAATAAACAGTAAAATGAAGATAATAAAAAATTCGAATGAACACATAGGAGATAAGATCAAAATAAAGACACAGTTGAGGCACCAATAATTGTTACTCATGACATGCATGCGGACACCACATAGGAAAATTTTAATTATAAGTATAATTGTGTATTAATATGTGTACTAATGGTTGATTAAAAAGTATATTTTATTAAAAATAGAATTTTAACTTAACGATGTGTTTAAAATATTTTCTTGATTTTATTACTTTTAAAGTTATTTGGAGCACCAATAATTGTTACTCATGACATACATGCGGACACCACATAGAAAAAATCTAATTATAAGTATAAAAATTCGAATGATAAACAGTAAAGATAATAAAAAATTCAAAGATAATAATTCGAAATGAACAGTAAGATAATAAGAACAGTAAATAATTTAAAGATTCTACTTTGATCAATTCGACTGGATTATTCATAAAGCAAGACAGACAGATGGGCCCGAAACAATGACTTCCATGTTCACATCATGATCTGATTAGAAAGAAAGGTGCAGGAAATAATCAATGTGACGGCCACTGCAATTTTCAATCCGAAAGAAACTCCATTTCCTGATCTTCTTTTTTAATTATATATAAATATATATATATAAACAGCTTTCTGTCGACAAACGAAGCAACGATGGGGTTGGAAAAGGTGGAATGTGATTATATAAATTTCAATATTGTATATTTATTATCACCTTTAACTTCTTTAACAGTAAATGTCATTCGAAATTCTGTTTTTTTGTGAATGAATAGTACGTGAGATTGAGACGCTGATTTCGTATTTATCTTTATCCTTTGTGTTTGGGGTTCGAATAATTGAGCGGACTCCACTCGATTAGGAAACGTGCTGGTTGGAGATTGAAATAATTCAATAATGGTCCCCACTACTCCTTTGATTATCCTGTCCAGAAAACAAAGTGCAACCTTATCCTTTGAAGGGCTGCTGACCGGCTGATTTTGGTGGTTAGCTAGAATTTTTAAATTTCTTTCTTTTCTATTTCCGTGCATTTTTCTTTTCTCTCCAGTGCTTCTTTCTTCTTTTCTCTCTCTCCCCGTGCTCTCCCCTTCTCTTTTCTCCTTCCCATCGCCCTTACTCCGGCTGGCCAGTGCACCGCCATCCGGTGGAGGTGTCGTACACCACCCCTACCAAAATCTTTCCCTCCCACCAGAGATCATCCCCACAAATTTTCAGAACCATCGGACCAGCCGTTAGCCGCCACGCATGGCTTAAAGTGACAGAGCAAGCCGGACAACAACCATCCTTCAAGCAACAGCAGTAGAGGCAAAGCAAAACCATCAAAACTGATTCCTTCTATTTTTATTTTCCTATTTTCTAAGTCATCTTTCTTTTATTTTCATCTCCGAGTTGATTTTCTGAAAGAGAAAAAGAAAAGTAATTTTTTTGGGTGTTGAAGTTTTTTTACAGTTAAATGGTGACCGATCAGAGCTTTTTTTTTCTTCACTCCCTCTCTGCTCTTCTTTATTTTAACTTTTCAGAAAAATCTCTCTCTCTCTCTCTCTGGTAAGGCTTTGTCTTTTCTTTCTCTCCGTCTCGCCTAGCCTCGGTTGCCGCCATCAGCAGTCGCGGAGCAAGCCAGACAACAACCATCCTTCAAGCAGCAGCAGTAGAAGCAAAGCAAAACCATCAAAACTACTTCCTTCTATTAGTTGATTTTTTGAAAGAAAAAAAAGAAAAGTGATTTTTTTGGGTGTTGGAGTTTTTTTACAGTTAAATGGTGACCGATTGAAGTAGATGATGAGCTCATTTGGTGGATTTGATCTTGTAGTTGGTGGTAGCCGCAGCTTTTTTTTTTTTCCCATTTCATACTCTCTTTCATCTGCATCTCCTCTTTCAGACTTTCATCTTCACTTTCTCTTTCCTCTTCTCTCCGAAAATAAACTTTTTCTCTCTCTTCTTTTCTTTTGTTCATGTTGAGGATCGAGAACAAGATCAACACGTAGGTGACCTTTGTTAAGCGGAGAAAAGCTGTACGAGTTTTGCTGCAATTCAAGGTATTCACCAGAACAACAAAACCACTTTTGCACCCTTTAAACCACAAAAGGGAAAGCAAAACCATCAAAACTGTTTCCTTTTATTTTTATTTTTCTATTTTCTAAGTCATCTTTCTTTTATTTTTATCTCCGAGTTGATTTTTTGAAAGAGAAAAAAAAAGTGATTTTTTTGGGTGTTGGACATGTATTTTTGTTGTGTATTGACAGATCTATATCTATTCCTTCAGATCTATTAGTTTTTACTTTAAACGTAGAAGTGAATGCAACCCTCATCTGGGCAGAATATGATTTTATCTACCAAAAATAAAAGAGAGCACACAGAATATCTACCAGAAGATAGATACACAATATGAATATTTTTTAGATATTATTTTATTATATCGAAACAAAATTACAGAAATTTGAGGCTCTTCGCCTCATTCTTCAAACGATATTGCTCCTCTAAAATTTGCGTGGCATCTCTGTCTAAAGGAGTAGGCAATCTAAAAGAAGAATTAAGCAAGGATTTTAATTTCCTATTCTCTTACTTTATTGCTTCTATCTTCATGTGAGACTCCTGAAGAAGTCGCTGAAGGATAGAAATTTTCTCATTGAGTTTATCCAAATCATAAGGTTTGGATTGTAGTCGCTGAGAAAATGTATAAATAGCTGAAGAGTAATGGGTACCTACATTTACAAGGTTGTAGATAGTTTCAACATCTGACTTATTAGCCAGATCATTATTGTATTGTACTATAGAACCTACAACAGAAGCAGAAACAACTGGTGAAAATGGTGTAGAATACCTCACGTATTGGTTACGAGAAGATTGCTGGGTCATTGTAGAGTAAGAATGCAGAGAGAGATTGTAGAGTAAGAATGCAGATTGATTACAGAAAAGTAAAGAAGATGGGATGCGAATGAAGATGAACTGAATATTTCTTTTATAGAGAAAATTATAAAAGGAAGGACGAAGCATCTCTATTGCTTCATGACATCCATCGTGAAGCGTCTCTCTACAAGAGACAAGAGATGTAGTAGAATAGCCTTGCGGCGCCTGACAACTTCAGAAGAGTTATAAAAATAATGCGGTGCTTGTCCGGTGTAAAAACGTGGCTACCGTTTTTGTTGAATATGGAGGTTAGCGAATTAATATTGATGACTTCTCCACTAACTATGTGATTTACAGCTGCATCAGAGGATCAGTCAGTGCCTTCTTTTTTTCTTTTTGCCTTTGCAGGTCTCCGTAATCTCTTTCCTCGTCCACAGTTTTGCTACAGAACCGCCTATGGAAACCATGGTATAACCGACTATTTTGTATTTGTTTATTTTATTTTTTGATTAAAAAAAAGAGATGGACCCATCACTGCTTTCCCTCTCTTTATCTTTCTGGCATGCAGACAAGGCCGTGGGACCTACTCCAACCACTCCCTCTTCATCTTCTTCACCCTTCAGACTTGATCCAACTACTCAGCATCCTGATTCCATTTTTTGAAACCCTACTCAAGAGTATGGAAACTAGATGCAGTGGAAAACTTTTCACACCTGTTGAAGAAACCTAGTTTGATGAATTTTTATTTGGAAAGAAATCCAATTTGCTGCTTTCCGTCGATGGTGGAGGAAATTTATAAACTAATTTAAACTAGATCAACGTGCCTTGCACGTTAATATTACCTAATTTTGTATAAAACAAGCAAAAAATGCAAAAGATGGAGAGACTCGAGGCCGGCATAAAAAGCGAAGGGACGGTGGTGAAATAAAGGTAGTGGGGGATTTTGGACTTTTGTCCAATTTCAGCATAATCCTACTAGTGGCTCCGAATATGCGTAGCACGTCAACATATTCCTTGTGGTAGGTTTCGCTGGCAAAAAGAACAAGAGTAGTGCTTTTACATCACTTTTTTTTTTTTAGAATATGCTTTTACATCACTTTGATCCTTCTTTTACACCGATTACGACTTCAAAAATACATTAATTTTATATTTGATATTTAAGAAAATGATTACTTATTAAATAATATTAAATACACTTACAGGTGGACGTTTGTTGACAGCTTTTTAAGTTTTTTTAGTCATGGGACTAACAATTAGGCTGCGCAAAGGGTACTGTTGGAAGGGATAAGAATGTGTGCTAACATGGATTTCTTGCATGTTGAAATAGAATGTGACTTAAAAAATTGTGGTGGATTGGGTTTGAGCAAGAAGATGCACGGTTTGGTATTTATGAAATTTTTGGAAAGGTTTTTTTGTTGCTTTTCCTGGTATTTTTTTCTCTATTTTTCATTAATTTAAAAAAGATAATATCGTTGCTATTTTTTATTCCGAAATTGTGAGGAATGAGGTGGTAACATGTATGAAGAGTATGACTTATATTCTTCGGTAATTTTTCAAGGACTATGAGTTTGTCCTTTATTTTATTGTTTTGTTGGTTTGCTACTTTGGTTGGGGTATTGGCTTGATTTGTTTGTTACACAGTATTCCTATGTTTTAAGTGATAGGTTTTTTTTCAATAAAGTTTGGAGGTTCCGTCCTCCTTTTATTTTATTTTTTTTTTTAAAAAGCTCTGCACATTCGAAAAAAATGGAATTCATTAAAAGTTAATTTTTTTCCTATGGTTATCATATTTATCTTCTTCTTTTTTAAATGAGCATGGAGACTTATATATTTTAAGACTACAAATATTATTTATCTGAGTTTTTTTAGTATTAAATTCTCATAATTAGTTAGTTAGAATCATTTTGATCGAATTTTGAGGATTAAATTCAAAGGAAAATGGACACAAAATCTTAACCTTATAATAATTAATTAAGAATAATATTATATACCATACTATCATCTCACTTTCATCTCATTATGTAAGATGTAACACATTTATCATCATTATGTCACATTGATATCAGATCCATAAATTTATTAGTCATGTATCCAACTTCGATTTTCCAACATTTCGTCGATTTCCCTAAAATAATGCCGAACTCTCATATATAGATATACCTTAATAAAACCATTACGCATAAGTCCAAACTCATGGTCTGTTTATAATAAATCCATATCACCAATAGAGTTCACCCACGTACATAACCTTAAGCCATATATCTTGAAAAATGTGAGAGAGAGAGAGAGAGAGAGAGAGAGAGAGAGAGAGAGAGAGGGGGTTGCCTTAGGCAATGCAACCATGGTGAGAGGAGGAGCACAATCGAGTGGTTGGGGGTCTACAGTCAATGATCTCCTACAACTTGGAGCCGCTGCCCATGGTTGGCTTCCAAAATTAGTCTCCCATGTTGATGCTCAATTGGATGGTAGCGATGCTTGGCGTGAGCTCTTCATAGTGGTACTACTCGAGTTTGTATGAGTGAGAGCTTGCAGAGGGAGGATCACAGTGGCAGGTCTAGACAGTGGAGGCTCACCACAATGGTTCTAGCATGGGGTAGCGGCGTTCTCAATGCTCTGTTTTTGTTGTAAAGAAACTGGGGGCATACCCCATTTATGGTTGGGCTCGAGTTGGGTCTATTGGGTTCGACGGTGGAATTTTGGGAGGAGATACACCATATGTATTAGGTTGAGTTTACTAGATAAGGACATGGGCATGGGATGATTGTATGACAAGGCTTACAGTGCAGAGCTTCCATGTTTTACAGTGCTTTAAGGTTGCACTCTGTCCTAGGGTAGAGAGGTTTTGATTGTTGTGGAAGGTGGGGCTACAATGTTGCGACATTAGTTTGGGTGCTTGGAGGAACTATCGTGCAACCTACACACATATGTTATGTGTGTGTATATATATATATATATATATATATATATATATAGGGTTCTTCTACTTAGCAACCCTACATCACGCACCTGTTAAGAAAAAAAGACAAAATAACTAAATAAAAATAAGCGTGTAATGTATGGCGGATGAGTGTAATTTTTCATATATATTTATATATGGGGTACCTAGAGCAAAGGAAGAAGACAACATGTGCATGGAGCTATGTGGGTACATGTAGTAGTCACGTAGGGTTTTCTTTACAACTGGGTTTCGGCTTTTCATTTGGGTCTTGGGTTGGCCCATCACACACATACAAGGGTTCTTACAAATGAGTTGGGCCATTTTAAGAGTCCAACTAAATGAGCCCAATTCATCTAGTAAATTTTGTTGGACTTATAATAAATCCTTAGCTTTAATATTAATTAAATACGGTCCACTTGGTCCATAAATATTAAATAGAGTTTAACCTAATTATTAAGTCTAATAGAATCTTACAATCCACCATAAAGAAATTTTAGGCCCATTACCTATTTCAACTTACCCAATAAAGCTCAAATAAATATTGGCTTATTTAGAGGTGTCTAATCGTGTTAACTGGTCATGTTTGTATTGTGTCAAAATATGTATATTTATATAGGTCAACCCTAATCCGACCTATTAAATTTATCGTGTCAAAATCTCAAATTTTAACAAGATTCATTAACATAACGGGTCGTATATTGTAAACCCATTTTAACCCATTAGTGAATATTACAAAATAGGTTAACACAACACAATATGACCAATTTCAATGATTTATGTAAATGAGTTGAATATGCCTAAAATTAATCCGTTTGACCTGATTAAATTTAGCATAATTTTATATAAATGTTAAAATTACAATATATATATATAATTATAAACCTAACTACAAGTCAAAAATACCAATCCAAATAATAAAAATATCAAAATTAAAATTCTAACAATTTTATCTTAGATATAAAGATATAATTTTAATTTTAATTTTTTTAACATGTCATAACAGGTTATATCCGGTTAAAACGGATTGACCCGTTATCAACCCATTAAGCAATCGTGTATTAACAGGTCAACCCGTTTTAACCCGAACCCGTTAAAACTAAACCGTAATCCACTATTATTGTGTCGTATTCATATTGAGTTAACAGGTCGTATAACATATTACCACCTTTAGACTTATTAATACCATCCAAAACCATCTTAACAAGCCGTAAAATATACTTTTCACCCTTGAACTTAATTAAAATCTCCTTACAATCTCAACAAATAAAATCTTGTGGGCTTATTCAAAGCAGTCCATCAAATCTAATTTAGACCCAATATAATTATCTTTTTATAATTCTAAATAATATTAGATCAGAACGGTGGGTGCTGCCATACTCACCGAGACACCCCACCGACAATTCCCACCAAACGACGAAATTCTTTTTCAAAATTTTTTTTCAACCCCTTAATCATTTTCTTTAAAGTCACAAATTTATAAGAAAAATTTTCTTTAATTATTAAGTTAAAAAAAAAAACAATCAATAGTTTTCATTGATGATATTCCTCAGTGGGAATGACCGAGGAATTCCAAAAGCTATCAAAATAGCAAGTGTCGTTGATTTAGATGTTAAGATATGGTAAACATCTTTTAAATAAATCAGCCTTGAAAAATTTAAAATTCACACAGTAAAAAAAATTTAGAAAACATTTTTTAAAAAATAAAATAAAATAATCTATTTGCAAAATTTTTATTTTTTATTTTTACCCCAAATACAACATTAAAGTGTATCCCAAAGTACTGGTGTTTTAATTTTTTGTCATTTTTTATATCTTGAAAGATAAAGACTAATTTGTCTAAGAGAGAGTAAAGATTTTATAGAATTGCTAATAAATATAAAAATAGGATTATAATCGAACAAGATATTTAATCAAATCAAATATATACGAATCGAGCACGAATTGTATAAAAATAACATCATAATCTAACAAAATCACTTTCAGAAAATTACTCGATTGTGTCCAGTTATTTATTATGAAAATATATATAATCTGTTTTGATCACAAATAATTATTCTTATCGTATATAGGTTATCACAAATGATCATTTTTTTTATAATAAATAATTAATCAAATCAAATATATACAAACAAATTCTTATAAGCTATAAAACAAATTCTTCCCCATTTTACGGTGTTGGGGGGAAGATAGGATCATGTCAACGCCTCAAATTACCGAAGTTGGTTTATAATCTAATAATTAATTACTGTTATAAATATTTATGACCTTTTAGACCACTAATTCTGGATTAAAATTAATCCAAATAATATTGCAAATATTTAAAAATTAAATTAAAAAATTCAGGTCAACTTCAATCCAACCGTATCAATCGAGTCACGAGTTCGAGATTTTTAATCCAAAATAAATTTGAAAATCAGGAAATTAACCTCAATCGTCAAATACAATCCAACGCTCCCAAAGCAATCTGAGCCGTGCATTTTCTTCTACAAGACAGCGGTTATTTCAATCTTTCTAGCAACAACCCGACCCCCAGATCTGACGGTGTACACTCAGAGAGAGAAATGGAAATATAAAGAGCAATTAAGAAATTTTCATTCATTCAATCTTACAGATTTTCTATTGAGATTTTTTCGTCTTCGTATCCCATATTTTCGTCTCTCCCCGCGATAAAGCATTCATCCAAGCCCAAGGTTCGAGCGTGATCAGAACGGTACTGTTTTGGTGGTTAGGGTTTTGGTTAGGGTTGTATACATGGGGCTCGGGAACGACGACGTTGCTGTGGCTGATGATGGCTCCGATGACGGTGGAGGAAAATGTTTCGGGTCGGTGTCTTGCTCGATTTGCCTCGAGATTGTGGCCGATAACAGGGACAGATCTTGGGCCAAGCTTCAATGCGGGCACCAATTCCACCTCGGTGAGTCAGATTTTGTATTTATCTAATAGTTTTGGTCCTAGGGCTGGGATTTTCGTATTCGTTTCGTAATTCTATTTAGAGTTACAATTGTTGAGATCTGGGTGTATTTAGGTCATTCAGGCTGAGGCTAGGTTGAATTTCGGGTTCGTGTTGATGGGCTTGTTTTGTTATTGAGCAAAAAAAAAAAAAAAAAAGGAAGAACGTTACGTTTAACTATGTTTCAACCGAGCTTAATATTTATTCTATGGCTAATTGGAGCTTTTGATTTGTTGGGTTTGACATTTTGAGAAACTGGAGATTACATAATTTCAGATTAATTTACATATTGTATATTTTCTGAGCAAATGATTGTCAACAGAATGTGATTTATGCTAGTTGTCTGAATAACGGACGTGACATTTTGGAGTTCTACATTTTTTTTAAGATTTTTTTGTTGTTGAATTTTGTGTTTTGATTATCGCCGGAAAGAAAAAAAAATTTGTGTTTTTATTAAAATGATTGTAGTTGGATTGGGTTTTTGAGATCAGGAGAAGATGATAGATGAGAGGAAAAAAATTTGATCCTGAGGGCTGTTTCAAATTAACTGGGTATGGTTAGATTTACTTCCAGTGAAAATCTTAAAAGTTGTATTATATTAGGACATCAATACTTCATGGACAGATTCCCTATAATACATTTAATTAGAAACTGCATCTATTTACCATTATGTGCTTAATTGAAATACATTACAGGCACGGTGAGTCATATTGTGCTAGTGATGTTCACTTATTGTGCTGTGCCCTTTTTATGAGTAGCTTGGCTTAAACTTATGGTTCTACATAAATTACATGGATGTGTCGTTTTCTTTTTTCTTTTTTTATAAGTAAACAATTGTATTAATAAGAATAGGTATAGCCCAAGTACACAAGATGGTATACAAGAGGTAACACCTATCTAGGAAGAAGCAATGGAAACAAGAAAGTCATGAACACCGAGGCCATTAAAATCTAGCCCATAGAAATAAAGTTCTAATAAAAAGAGATCTAAGTTCCTCTATTATGCACTCTTTGTCTTCAAATATCCGGTCATTTCACTCCTGCCCCAAGCACCACTGGATACAAATAGGAACCATCTACCACACGGCTTTGATTTGTGGAATACCTCCTAGATTTGTCCAGCTGGCCAACAGTGCAGCCACTATGGCGGGCATAACCCCAGCTAGCTCTAATATGCAAAACCCTTCATCCCATAACGCTTTAGCAAGCTCACGATCTTACCCAAAGAAGCTGTGCAAGCAAAAAATGCTGCTTTGGGAGGCATCTTATTTCTCCAAATCCTTCTCAATCTCCATGGAAACTGACTGTTCTGCTACTGTTTGAGATACTTATAGAAAGAAAGAACCGAGAATGTACCTTTACCTGCTGATACCCACAAAAACATGTCAGCTCCTTGAATGCTCAGTTTCATAGATGTCTCATTTTCTTTTCACTAGTCTTCTCTATCTAGCACTTGCTATGAGTTTTCAGTTGTCACCCTAATATTATCAATTAGTTTTTTATAAGACAGTTTATAGCACAAAGGGGCACAACTCAAGCACACAAGATGTATACTAGAGAAAGCACTGAACAATATAGGGAAAATTAATTGATAAACACTTTTGTTAAGGAAATCAGTATTTTCATCTTCTTCTACTCATACTTATTAAAAAAAAAAAAATTCTACTTAAAAGTTATCTTCTTCTTTTTCATCAATACCTTGTTGCTTTGGCAGCAGCTATAGAATTTAACAGGCTGATATTTCATTATTTCCTTGTATAATTTCCTTTTTCCTAATTGGGTATTTCTCAATGTCCTGTCACCTGTGTAATTGGGCTATGCGTTTTTCAATTTTTTTAAGTAAAATTTCCTATTACTTAATTTAAAAAAAAAGGATTTTATGTGTTACACATTGGTGCCTTTAACAAATGTTGTGCTTGTTGACGAATATCATTTTAGTTTAGTGAATATTGTTGGTAAGTTAGCGTTGCTTGTATGTCGTCTTTTCTTATGCTTGCAATTATAATTGTTTTTCAGATTGCATTGGTTCAGCATTCAATATAAAGGGTGCGATGCAGTGCCCTAATTGTAGGAAGATTGAGAAAGGCCAATGGCTTTATGGTAATAGCTGCCGATCTTTTACAGAGTTTAGTATTGATGACTGGACCCATGATGAAGATCTTTACGATCTAAGCTACTCGGAAATGGTAAAGGGAGAGAATTTCATTGAATTATTACGTTTATACAACATATCATTGTGATTCTTTTTTGTACTGCATTCTCGCTGTTTCTTATCTACCATAACATTTCTGTGTTGAAGGTCACTTATTAAGTCACAATATACCCATTGTTTAACTCATTTACTTTTCAATTTTCTCCATATTTCACCATATAAATGTATCATACTTCTTTGTTCATTCATATTGAGGATGCAAATTACAAGATGAACATGGTATTTGCTTCATCATTTACACACTCATACATTAAGCTAGAGAGCAACGCTAGCGTAAAGCGTTCCACCATTAAGATTTTTACAAGTGATCAATAATTCTGTTAAAAAAAGCAAGGTAGAGCCCAAGCACACGGGTTGGATAAGAGAACTAGCTAGAGTGTGAAGCTGATATAAGGAAATTGTGGATGCCAAGTCCATTAAAATCTATCACTTGACCCCATAGGAACAAAGTGTAAAAGAACTTTTTGTTTTTTTCATCTGTGGTCCACTCATGATCTACAAAACTTCTGTTATTCTATTACCTTCAAATGTACCATAGTAAACATATAGGAGCCATCTTCCATATCACTACAATTTGCGAGCAGCCATATAAGCATCTCCAAGATGCAAGGAAGTATACGACAAACTTTTTGTTTTTCATCTGTGGTCCACTCATGATCTACTAAGGAAGTTGCACTCCCGGAATTAGTCGGGACACTGTTCCTAGACACCCGGGGCCAATAAAAAAAAATGATCTTCAAAACTTTTGTTATTCTATTACCTCCAAATGTACCATAGTAAACGTATAGGAGCCATCTTCCATATCGCTACGATTTGTGAGCCACCATATAAGCATCTCCAAGATGCAAGTATACTAATCTTCTTTTCATGACCCAAGCTAGTCCCACTCTAGCAAAGAAATTATTCCAGAGAGCTAGGCTACCTCACAGTGAAATAGCAGATGGTCTATATCTTCCCTGTCCTTTTACACATACAGCACCCATTGACTACCGTGATCCGGCATTTCCTTAGGTTGTCACCACCATTAAGATTATTGAAAAATCACAAAGCAAACTTACATGACTGGCAATCTTTGTCAGCTCTCCTAGTTGCTCAAAGAGTCTTCAAGCCAAGTATTTGACTTCAACATTTTCCAAAGAGTGCTGCTGGGGAGACACCCAGCAGTGACCGCTGGGCGTGCCGTGCCCCCTAGGCCAAATTCCCTTCTTTAATTTTTATCATTTTTTCTTTTCATATTTTGTAAATATTTTTAAAAAAATATATAAAAAGAAATACCAATACACTAATAGTCACTTTCTTAATCAGTAAGTAAAAGACAAAAATTTAAAAAAAAAAAATTAAATGCATGAGCTGTCAAAATAAGTGGGCAAAATGGAGGGGCAAAGTAGCATTATTCTTTTCTAAATACTTGACTTACCTGGTGCAATTTAAGCCATCTTCTCTGGAGTTGTCACTTGGAGAACTTTTCCATCACCAGGTTCAAACTGTTGTTATTCCTCTGATCTCCTCTAGGCGGTAGATGACATTTTCAAGAGACTGCTAATGGTCTTAGAAAAATTGCAAAAATCAACATCAACTGTAGCACCTTAGAGAATGATGTTTAGCCATTATATTTTCAAGTGCACTTAGCTGTTGATGTTACTTCTAGATAACTTTGGAGGGATGTATATGTACGATTCTCTCTTGTGTACATTCATTGACTCTATTTCATTTTTATAGGCAATGTATGATGGAGCAAGTGTGTGAGCACGTGCACGTGCAATAGATAAAGAAATATATATAGGCTAAAATATTTTTTACCATGTTATGGTCAATTTTATTCATTTTCCAAATGCTTTTTGCAGTCATTTGGAGTTCACTGGTGTCCATTTGGTAGCTTAACGCGGCCTCCTTCATCATTTGAGTAAGAATGATCTCACAAGTTAGAGCTTTAATCTTACTTATAAAAATAAAAAATAAAAAAAAAGTTAAAGAGCTTTAATCTAAGTTCTTTGTTCTTCAATATTTATGCTGAAATTCTTGGTTTTGAAATCCCCCCCCCCCCCCCCCCCCCCCCCCCCAAAAAAAAAAATAATAATAAATTCAATGTTTCCCCACATGCTTCTCATTTCTGATAATTTTCGTTAGTTTTAGTAAGTTTTTACGTCACTTTTTTTACCTTTGAGAAAGAGAAAGGTGCAAAGTAGAGGAGATAATAATCTCACAGGTGGAAGGATGAAGGTCTAGGAAGAGGTGCAATCACTGTCAGTGCCAGATGATGGTAAAAAGAGCATGTTAATGCTTTTTTTTTTAAAAAAAAGGACCCTGCCTATAAACAAATATTCCATGCACTGTCCCTTTTGCCATTTCAATGTGATGGTAAAGGGGGACCGTGTTTTTTGGCAAACACTTCTCAGCTTGACAAGAATTACCATCTTGCCAATAAACACCGTTCAGGTAATATCCTGGAGAGATCCCACATTTCTTGAGAGAGAGAGAGAGAGAGAGAGAGAGAGAGGGAATTTCTTGTGCTTTGTAATGAATCCAAGGGGTTCAAATTGCAATATTGACTAGTGTCCTTTTGGTGTATAGATCTAGATGTGCCAAAGATATGCCATATTAGTTCCCCAATAGGAATATATTAAAGCGAGGAAAGTTTCAAGTTAGATTGTTCTATCTGGTATTGTCTTCGTATCTTCTCAGAGTAGAACTCTTTCCTTTTGCCATTGTAATGAGAGTGGCTTTCTTTGTTTGGATGACAGCTCTTGGGAAGATCCTTATTATAATCTTAGAAAGAGGCTTGTTGTAGTTGTAGGGTGATGGTATATGTGTGAGAGGAGTGGGGAAACAATTGATCATCTTATTGTTTCATTGTGACATAGCTGGTGCTCTATGAAACACAATTTTTGGCTTGTGTTTCATTGTGACGCAGTTGGGTGTAGTGGTGCATCTTTTGTCATGTTGGAAACGGAAGTTTTCTAGTCCTGACAAGGTTTACTTTGTGGAAGCTGATTCCGTCTTGCATAATGTGGTGCTTATGGAGAGTAAAGAATGAATGGAACATTGAAAATTGTGAGAGATGGTGGCAGAAGTTAAAGATCTTTTCTTTATTAGCCTATGCCAATAGAAGACTACTCAATTTTTTTTCCAGATTTCTATTATTGTTCTTTTGTTCTCTCAAGTTGTTTATCTTGTATATCCCAGTGTACACATAAAATTCTTTCATATATATTAATCAAATCTTTGATATAGAAAAAAAACTCGTATGAAATCTTCTTTTATTAGGATTCAAAAAATTGCAAATTATTTTATCCCCTAGTGTTGTGTGCATTTTAATCAAATAAAGATCAAGGCTTTTGTTGTGGTTGCAAATTTTTGTAATGTCAGGTTTTTTGTTGAAGAATTGTTATTTTTCTGAAGAGTTGAGAAAACCCAAAAGCCACATTTTCCAAGCAGATGATATCTTAAATCTTATGTCGAGTTATTCTCTTTTTCTTTCCTTCTCTTCTTCCTTTTTTGGGTTTTTAGTGTTCTAGTGGAATATTTTCTTCTGCAAAGTGTTAATTTGTTTTTATCTATTTGTCTCAGGGAAGGGGATTTTCCGTCAAGTGCATGTAAGATTTTTTTTGTTTTTGGCTACTGTTTTGTTGAAAGCTTTTGTCTAGGAGTGCCTTTTTGACTGAATGATGATATCATAATGTAGATCATGATCAACTGGGACAACATGCAATCTTTGCTGAACATACAGCTGTATCATCTGCTCATCCATGCCCATATGTTGCTTACTTTGGGCCAATCCATCCATCATCCTCAAATTCCAATGGAACTGTTTCAGAGGCTTCTAATTTGAACAATCACTGGGGCCCATCAGTACCTGGTGAGATACCAGCTTCGTATGCTTTTCCTGGCATGGATCTTCATTATCACGGTTGGGAGCACCATTCCTCTCCCTTCCCTACTACCAGCAGTCGTATTGCTGCAGCTGATCAGCCTTCCGTCCTGCCTGCTACTCAAAGGTCGGCAAGGACCAGCTCAGATATTCCAAGATCAGGATCTTTTATGCATCCATTTGTCATTGGTCACAGGTATGCCATCATAATATGGAGGCACTGTTGGTAGCTTTCTTTTTCTCTAATTACTTTTTCTTGCATGTAGTCTGGAGTCTCTTTTGATAAGTATTATAGCCTTCAGCCTAATAACATATTTGGTTGAAAACGCAGTTTAGTTAAGGAACGAGTACTGCTAAATTTTCCTTTATATTGGTAGAAGTACTAATATCATTGACAGTGGAGGCTCGTAATTTCTGCAGTTCCGGTGGTAGACAAGGGAGCTCAGTGGCGTCTTCAATGATTTCCCCTTACCCAGGTAGTAATGCCCGAGCCCGTGATAGAGTTCAAGCTCTCCAAGCATATTATCAGCAACAACCTAACAATCCAACCACTGTGCGTACACCTATCATTCCTGGCACCCGAAGATCCAGCAGCCATAGAGGCATGGCTCAGGTAGGGCCAGTGGCTTCGGCATCTGATCAAACTGGGCCCTTTTATATCATCGCACCAGGTTCGTCGGGTCGGAACTTTCAAGAAGCAGAAAGCCCCCTGCCAAATAGGTTTCATTCATGGGAAAGAGATCATTTGCCTTCATTCTCCTTGAGCCAGGTTGACAGAGACTCAGGTTGGGGGTCATATCACCAGGCTGCTGGTGGGTCAGATACGGGCATCAGGTCCAGCAGTTTCCGCCAAAGGCATGGATCCGAGAGAACATCTGCTCAAAATCGGTGATAAACTTTACTGCTTATCCTTTTTCGACTGAAGCAAACTACCACTACGGTGAAACTAAAAAAAATATATGTATGCTTGAAGTCTGAATGGTCTTGGCAGACGCAAAATACGTGGCCCCAAAAACTCTTTTTTTGGCCTGTCATTTGGTGGCGTGATGAAATCCTCTCAAGTTTCTTTGCCTTATGAAATAAGATAACATGTAGGGTGGGTGGCAAAATTAAGGTTTGCGCATTTTATGTTGCCATTTTCACATCAGTTTGAACGATCCACAATCTGATTATGTGGGAGGCCCCGATTACGAACCAAATGTGCTTCGTTTTACCGTTTAGTGGGTCGGCTATTTATGTTAAAAAACATTGCCTTGTCACCGTTGCGATCACTTGGGGACTTATATGAGTTATGAACAAACTTGTATAAAAGATTGATTTGTGTTCGACAATATATGGGATATGCGTTATTTTCCCCAACTTCCTAATGGTGTTGGTCTTTAAAGAAGGTTATCAAGTATTTAGGGGTTTACCTGGGTTTGCGATCCGATGAACGTTAAAAGCTGACTGGAGAGCCCCATAAACTGGAATTGATGTTTTTGAAAAAACTAATAACAATAATAATAGTTTGTATAAAAGCACTGGTATAAAAGTAGATTTCATAGAATAGTTTTTTTTTATATATATATATTTTAAGTAGTCTTACTTTTTTACAAAAACTTGTATAAAACTTATCTATTTGAGTTTGGTATAAATCATTTCTCATAATAATAATCATAGATGTAATTTCATGATTGTGCCCGTGAGAAACCGGTCAAGTTTGCGGCCGTCGTGGATCTGTATTGAACATACATAATCTACGAAAATTTGGAATATTGTATAGGACGCAGTGACAGCACAAAAAATATTTCAAGTCGTTTGGTTTTAGTATGTTTTGTCTTGGCTTTAGGCCCGCCCCTGAATTGAATGGTAGAATAGTTGACTTTATATATATATATATATATATATCTTATATTAATAAGTCCCAATTTGGATGCTAGAGTATTTTCGTCTAATTCTTAGCTGTAACTCAAAATTTTGCTATAGTACAATCAAAGCATTAAAGAGGAACAGAACAAAAGTAGAAAGCAGTGGAAACAATGGATGATCCTTGTGTCGGATTGAAAAGATTCGCTATAGTACAATCAAAGCATTAAAGAGGAACAAAACAAAAGTAAAAAAGCAGTGGAAACAAGATTCGTCTAATCCTTAGCTATAATTCAAAATTTTGCTACAGTATAATCAAAGCATTAAAGAATTGACAAGATTCGCTACAGTACATCCTTAGCTATAATTCAAAATTTATATAATATTTTCGTCTAATCCTTAGCCAGTACAATCAAAGCATTAAAGGATTGACAAGATTCGCTACAGTACATCCTTAGCTATAATTCAAAATTTATATAGTATTTTCGTCTAATCCTTAGCTGTAACATGCTGCAGTACAATCAAAACATTAAAGGATTGACAAGATTCGCTACATTCATCTAATGCTTAGCTGTAACTCAAAATTTGTCGTTTCAAAATTTGTTGGATTTTTGGATAAGTTTTTGCCAAGTTGAAAGACTTTGGAGTTTGGAGATCATATCCTTTGTCATAATTGATGATGAGTTGCTCTCCACTCACACCAGTAAAGTTGCTGACAACGTCAATATATTACCATTATCCTTTGGTTTTTCTCTTTTGTGACACGATTGCAACTTCTACAGCTTTACAAAATCCGATTTGGAAATCCGATTTGGTGACACGATTGCAAAAGAAAATCTACGTCTTTATACTAGATTAAACTTGCTGCTTGGTGTAAAAATTGTCACTGCTTTATACTATATATGTCGGAAAACCTCTCCAAAATGGAGCCCTTCGAATCCATTTTTGTAAACTTCCATACTGTACACCGTACACTCGAAAATTTTCCTACACGAAATCCGTTAAATCTCAGATTTTTCACCAGAGATTTATATGATTATTTAGTAATAATTATATACTGCCTGTAACATGATTCGCATTATTTTGCCTATTAATACCGCGGTTGACCCAAGTGCACCATTGACATAATTGCAGCCACTCCAAACCACCTTAAAATAAGAGCAAACCCAGCACGATCATATTTTGATAAAATGTCGGATTATTTGTATCGTTCAATTCAGAAAGATGCACAATGAAAGACCCTTCAGTGAAATATCGAAATTCGAACACATACTTAGCTACCTCTAGTTACATAGTTTGGTGTCCTAGCGACCACAAAGAACATCTCACGAAGTAGCACTAAAAAATTTATGCTCTATAGCGATCCTTGGGAGTCTACAGATTTGCTCTGTTCAGATCTTGCCTTGCTCCGTTCAGATCTTGCCTGTGTGAACCATAACCAGGAAATCTATAAAATTAGGATGGATAGAGAATCCATAAAATAAAACAATTACTCGTAAGTGAAAGGAGAAAAATCATACAGCTGGTGAGCAAGACTGTGATCAGCTTCAATCGCTCCAGCTGCGACTCCAACTCCTACTGCGACGTTTATGGTTAGCCTGCATCATACCAAATCAATGAGAAATATCAGCAGCAGCAACCATGGGTGCAGGTCACGAGCATTATCTTGAACCCTGCACTACAGCTTTAATTACTTTATTCTCCGACTGGTCATCCAGCTTCTCCCTAAAAAGACGTACCTCACCCTCTCCATCTTCCTGTTCCACTGGAGATGATGGAGCCTTGGCTCCCCTGCTCTCTATTCCATTTCCGGCATCACCCTGTTTATAGGCCTTTCTCCTAATTTTTTAACAGTCTATCCACTAATTTGGTCTAGACCTGACCTACCGCTTTACATCAACCGATTGTCTATACGCGCTCCACCATGCAAAACCCTAAACCCTTTAGCCACCGATCTACTGGTACAGTGCAGTTAGAAGTGTAAGTTGACCGGTCCGAACCAAAAAACCGACTGGACCGAATGGTTCTAGGCGGTCCAAACTAGACCAATAACACTAATGGTTCGGTCTCGGTCCTTTAGTTCGCAAAGTTCAGTTTTCAGTCCAATCCCGAGTTATGGTTTTTTTTAGACCAGACCAACCGAAATACATATATATAAATATTTTTTATATAGTAGTATAACTTAATCATACAATTTTCCTCTAAACTATGATCCTTGAACATATATGTTAAATATAATATTAAATATTAACTAATATGCTATCAACAATTAACTAATATATTATATGATAAATCATAATATTATATGCAATGATACATACTCTAGTTGCCTACTATCTACACCTAACTAAAATGGTTAACTATATTTTTTGTAAGATACCTAAGTTACAAGTATGAAATATCATGGACCAGTTATTCATTAACCACATAAAAAATATTAAAATTTTAATATACACAATAATGTATTAACTAGTATAATTCATAATCCTACTGAATATTGAGTACTAAATTAGCTACTTCATTAATATAATTATAATTAATAATTTTATTAATGAGTTAATTAGATAATCCACCTTAGAGAATTCACTTAATTTTAATTTTATTATTTTATATCATTTTTATCATTTATTTGCAAAGAAACGAAAATGGAAGAAAAATGTTGGATTTTTTGTAAGTTGGGCCAAAAAAAAGTAGGGTTTTAATTGGTCCAGTCCAATGGGGTCACAGACCGAAAATTTTGATCCACCATTTTTCTGGATCAAATTGAACCAATTACCTTTAAGAATCGGACCGGACCGCTAGCTATTGATTCAATCAGTCCATATAAGTTAGGAACTTTTTTTCCTCTTTTCTTTTTTGGCAAATAAATTAATACAAAAAATTAATTATAAAGTTACAACTAAGCGAGCTCTTTAATGTAAATTATGTAACTAATTCGTTAAAAAAAATCAATTATAATTATATTTATGATGTTAATAGTTATTATACTTATAAAAAAAAAAAAAAAGTTAATAGTTATTAACTTAGTACTTTAGTATTCATAATGGCCTATATTAAAATTCTAACATTTTATATATGTTTAATAAAAATTAAAATCTTTCATTATCCATAGATTACTTGCAACTTAGGTATCTTAAAAAACGTTAACTAATTCTTTTTTTTTTTTTGTAAGTAATCAAAGTGTATTAATGAAAGAATAGGCAAAAGCCATACGAAGTACAAAAGTATACCCTAACTACGTAGGGAATAAAGATACAAGGCTGTCATGGAAATCTTGTCCATTAAAAATAACAGTTGTGGCCCAAGTACAAAGAGTTCTAAAAAAGAAAACTATTAGTTCCTCCCTCGATCTCTCTTTGTCCTCGAAGGTCCGATCATTGCGCTCCTGCCACACGCACCACATGATGCATATAGGAATCATCTTCCATACAGCCTTAATCCGTTGATTGCCTCGTAAATTTGTCCAGCTAGCCAAAAGCGCCACTACTGTCTCGGCATAACCCAGCCCAAATCCAGTCTACTAAATACCTCGTTCCATAACCATTTAGCCACGTCACAATGCAATAGAAGATGGTCCACCGATTCCACCCCATTCCTACACATACAACACCAATCTACGATGAGCACCCTCCGTTTCCTCAAATTGTCCGTTGTGAGGATCTTGCCCAAAGAAGCGGTCCACACAAAAAAAGCTACTTTGAGGGGTGCCTTGTGTCTCCTAATTCTTTTCCAAGGGAACTGAACAGGGAGCTCATGTGAAAGAGATTTATAGTACGAGCGAAGAGAATACTCCTTTACCTATAGGTATCCACCACAATAAGTCAGTATGCTGGTTATTCGGTTTGAAAAAGTATAACATACTAAACAAGGTTGCATAGCTGTCCATTTCCCAATCATTTGCCGCCCGACGAAAAGTGATGTTCCACTAAATGTGTCCCCCTGTTATCACCATGACATCTGCCACTGAAGCATTTTTAGCAACTGCGACCCTGAAGTTCAGGAAATAGTTCCTTTAGTGCATCATGACCACTCCAAGAATCTTGCTAGAATTTGATCCTAGTCTCATCTCCAAGACAGAATCTCGAATGCCGAGAGAAAACCCCCCACCCTCTTCTTATATGTTTCCACAACCCCACTCCGTATGCCCCTCTCACTTCATTGGTACACCAACCCCCCATAAACCCTCATATTTGCTCTCAATCACCAACTTCCATAAAGCCTCTGGTTCTTTATGAAATCTCCACAACCATTTTTCAAGTAACGCCTGATTAAAGATTCTCATATTTCTGATGCCCAAACCACCACTAGAGAGAGGTCTACATACCTTCTTTCACTTGACTAGGTGGAATTTAAATTCCTCACCTATACCACCCCACAAGAAATCTCGCTAAAATTTCTCAATCCGAAGCGCCACACTAGCAAGAATGGGGAACAAGGACAAGTAGTAGGTCGGTAGGTTAGATAGTGTACTCTTTATCAGGGTAGTCCTACCTCCTTTTGACAGGTACATTCTCTTCCAGCCTACAAGGCGACGTTCTACCTTCTCAATCACTGTATCCCACACCGAGGCTGCCCCCAACAGTAGACCAAGATATGACATGGGGAGGGCAGCAATCTTACACCCCAAAGTATTTGCCAACTGTCTGAGGTGTTGTACCCCTCCAATGGGCACCATCTTAGATTTGTTCAAATTCACTTTCAAACCCGAAGCTGCTTCAAAACAAAGTAGAAGAGCCTTCAATACTCGAACCTGATTATGGTCAGTCTCACAAAATATTAGAGTGTCGTATGCAAACAACAGGTGAGAAATATTAATTGAACTCCCTCTTGGGAATCCAATCGGGAAACCAGTCACCCGCCCATTAGCTACCAGGGCTAAGGTCATTCTGCTCAAAGCCTCCATCACAATAACAAAGAGTAACGGAGACAGCGGATCTCCTTGTCTTAGACCTCATGTGCTATCGAAAAAACCTGTTGGACTTCCATTTATCAGCATTGAAAATTTCACCATAGATATACACCAACGGATCGAAGATCTCCATTTCTCTCCAAAACCACATATGCCCAGAAGGTAGATGAGGAATTCCCAATTAACATGATCGTACGCCTTCTCCATGTCTAACTTACAGATAATCCCAACCTACCCTATGAAAAAACTTAGTGCTTCGATCTCCTTCCTTTCACCATAATGCTCTAGACTTTTGGCGCCACGAAATTTCTTGTAGTAGAATGGTCCTCTCAAGATCTGCAACCAGAACTAACTTTTGGGCTAATTCCTCCTGAGATAAGATTCTGGACTCTTAAAGCCTTTCTAGTTCCTGAATCCCCTTTAACTTACTTTTCTTGTGTTCCCCTATGCTACCAAAAGACTGACTATTCCAAAGCTTCAAATCTTGTTTTAAAGCTTTCAATTTGCCCGCAAAAGTGAAACTAGGAGTACCCTGAATCTAATAGGAAGACAACCACACTCGGACCCTATCCACAAAACCTTCCGACTTCAACCACATGTTTTCGAACTTAAAATATCTGCGTCTTTTTTGGATTCCCACACAATCCAACATGATAGGCCAATGGTCTGAACACAGCCTAGGCAATCTCTTCTGCCAAACTTCCAGAAAGTGATTTTCCCACTCCAGGGATATTAAGAAGCGATCAAACCGAGACGTCTGATTATTCGCCCACGTACATGTACCCCCCGCCATTGGTAAATCCACTAAGTTCAACTCGAAAATGCATTCTGAAAAATCTGACATTACATGTCTCAATCTTCTATTACCAAAGCACTCACTGGGAAATCTTGTTACGTTAAAATCCCCACCAATACACCACGGAAGATCCCACCAACTATGCACTCCACTTAGTTCATCCCACAACAATCTACGATCAGAGTCTGAATTAGGACCATAAACACCTACAAAAGCCCACAAAAAAAATCGACACACTCCTAAAAGAGCATGCTACCGTGAATGACCCGATGAACTCCTCCCATTTCTCAACCACTCATTGGTCCCACATCACCAATACACCTCCTCAGACCCCATTAGCTGCCAAATATACCCAATCCATATGTGCGCAACTCCAAATGCTTCGTACAATTTTTGTAGTAATTACTTTCAGCTTCATCTCCTGTAAACACACAATGTCCGCCTTCCACTCTCGTAGCAAGTTTCTTATTTGAAGACGCTTACTAACCTCATTTAATCCACGGACATTCCACAAGACAATTTTTGAATTCATTTGGGATAGGCCACGCCCTTCCCCTTTGATCTATCCCTGCTAGTACTACTTTCAGAATTCATAGACCAGGTTAACCTTTTGAGTTCCTGCTTTTTTTTTAGTCTGATTTCCTATGTTGTTGGTGACCCGCTTCAATGGCAGTGAGTAAGGCCATGAATTACTCCTCGTATCCTTCACATTTCAAGCCTACAATTTCCTGTATATCCTTCACTGTGTTGAACACCCAATCTGAGGCAATTGACTGATCTGGAAATAAACAATTCAAGGGTATCGGGTTTTGTATTCTGAACTCCATCTGTTCCTCTAAGTTCTCATCTTCGAGTACGAAGCCCACTTCCTCTATATGATTCTCCTCATCTGAGAGGAAGAGATCATCACTAACAGCTTCATCTACACCCAAAACAAGGTTCTCCTCGCTGATACTCACCAACTCACCCTCACTGTGAATCTCAGAGAGCATCACCGTGTCATCCCCTTTGATTCCCACCAACGTAACCTCACTGTGCATCTCAGAGAGCGTCACTGGTCCATTATCACCCCCCCTACACACCGTCATTGATTTCTGCCCATTCCCTGGAGGAGGATTAACTCACGGTGGTGGTGGAGGGATCTCTACCAACTCTGTCGGCCTCTCCTGCGCCACCAACCCAGACTCCGTCGCCGCCGCCACCTTGATCGGCGTCTTCTGTTGCCGGCACGATGAAGATTCCGGCGTGTCCACCACCCTCGGGTAGCGTCGCAGTAGCGACTGCAATTGTGAGGGCCTCGGTTCAGTGCCTAACCGAGCCCTCCATTCTTTCCAGGTCGCCTGATGACTGGGCTTACTAGGGCCCAGCCCATTTTGTAACTTGTTAAAACCATTTGAGGCTCCACGGGCCTGATGGCCCAGCCCGCTATTAGAAGACTTTGAAGTCCCCTTAAACGTACCGTAACCTCCCCCAGAACGCATCGTTTGGTCACTTGACTTATAAGCCCCCACACATCTCGCCAACTTCACCATCTCCCTCTGCAAATTCACCAACTACTCCTGCACCTCCCTCAACATGCAGTACACGTCTCTGCCATATTCTCTCTCCTGCGATGGGTCATGAGGGGCTTGATGCGCGTCATTGTCAGTGTACCCTCTATTAGACCCTCCTCCACCTCCTACCGGAGTTAGCGCTTCCTTGTACGTTTTCCGACCCCTCTATTACTTTCCGTGGCTTCCTCTGCTCAACACCAACGCTCCCCACTTGGTTATCCTCCGACTGGGAAACCTCCATCAGCACCTCTTTCATTCTTCTCCATCCCCTTCCCCCCTCCTCTTCAGGTATGAGAGTACATTTTCGACCACCCCCATCACCATACACTGCCACTTCCAAGAATCTGCCACGATTATTTGAGCATCGCTGGACTGTAACACTCCGCTAGCCCTCCCTTCTTAACGAATACAAATCCTTCCTTTTCCCTTTCGCCTAGTCCTCCAGAATTCTTTCAAGCCATTGTGCGGTGCCCAGTCCCACTACAAGCTCCTGCTTAAACCTCCTGCCACTCTCTATGATTGATACCCCTTTCTCTCACGACAGTAAAAAGTTTTGATTCGATAACAAACGCTCTTTCAAGCAATGTTTTGAATACCGTACCGGATGGTGTACCCATCAAGGCACTGAAATGAAATATTTCGATACCGATACCATTTCGTGTACCATTTCGAAATAGTCGATATATGAATAAATTATATATATAAATATATCTATTAATTATATTCTAACATAATAGTCTATATATGAATAAATTATACATAAATACATATATATATAAATTATAAATAGTCTGATATGAATTGGAGGTCAAAAAGTAAGTTTGTAGTTTGTAGAAAAAAAAAAAAAAAAAAAAAAAGTGAAGACCGAAATACGGGCCGGTATATGCCAAAATATCGGCCGGTACGGTCGGTATTTGAACCGGTACGAAACAGACGAAATTTCTATACCAAACCAGTGGCCGGTACGGCATGTACCGTGCCGGCCAGTACGGCACGAAATTTAAAATAATACTTTCAAGACCCATCCAACCACCGTTGTCGTAAACATGGCAGTTAACCAAACTGGACTAAGCACACACTAATCACCACCATCAACAATAATATGAATGTGAAACCAGCGAAAAGAAAACATGGATTTCTCTAAGTTGTACGGAGAGAAAACCAGAGAGGATGCCAGGATTTCTCTAAGTTGTAGATTAACTAATTACTTTAATTAGATGTAGATGGTAGAGTATGTATCTACATATAATAACATATATTATTTTACATTTTATATAGTCACTGGTAAAAGAATACATAAGAATTACATAATTAACTTATACAACTGTTATATAAAATAATATATTATATATTTAAAAAAATTTCAGTCCGATACAATAAAACCACACCCCAAGACCAAACCGATTACCAATTTTTGCAAGGGGTAAGGACTGAAACCGACCAACCCCTTACCGGTCTAGTCCAATCCAGTCAGTTTCTCAGGTTCAAACTGAATCACTTACACCCCTAATTAGAAAGGTAATTTGGGCTTTTTTGTATGTTGGCCCATTTTACATTGGCTCAAACCAATAGACAACGGTCTGATCCGATCTATAGGTGTAATCGATTCAGTCTTGGGTGGAAAATGGGTGGCGGTCCGATCCAAAAATCCCCCCATGGACCGACCAAACTGGACCAAACCAATTACACCCCTAAATGCAGAACCACAACGAAAATTTATGCATGACTCTCATGCACGGCTCCAACGTCTACACACGTCATCTAGTGGTTTCATCATCCTAAGATGTATTAGATCCAACCCACCTCATCTCACTATCATAGGAGTGTCGCCTCCACACGCCATCATAGACGAGTGCGAAGGAATTTGGCCACCAGCGGTTCAGGCCAATCGATGCCTTCTATCCCACTATGTTTTCGCTTTCCCTAATCAAAGCTTTAGTGGATGAAAACATGGTCTCTCATGCAAACATCTCAAGTTAACATACTGCAGTGCACCACCACCAACCACCGCCTCTCGCGGTAGCACCACAGTTCCTACAGCGAACTATAAAAAACTATCATTTAAGATAGCACCGTCTTTGCAGAGAATAGGTGGGGACCACCCAAAACCAGATTTTTTTTTTTTCTTTGCTACTCATCCCCACAGACCAAAAATCACTTTTTTTTTATTCTTTCTAAATTAATTAAGTTCTTTTACTCATCATCCACACACCACATTTGGTAGAGAAAAAATTAAAAAATTATGTATGGGGTGTAGTGTGGGGATAATGAATTGAAGTTTTTTTTTTTTTGCAATTAGTTTGTTGTAATTGGGTGTTTGTTGAAGAACCCCACCTCATGTATCTTGGATCCTTTTATGTTAATGAAAGGCTTGCTTTAAGAGGAAAAAAGGGGGGAAGGGGGAAGGGGGAAGGGGGGAGGGGGGAACGACTTTATTCTCCTTTCAAATAATAATAGGAATAAGCCAAATAAATTTACTTACAGAAGTAACTGGAGATCTGGATTTTGGTGGGGATCTGCAAAAAACAAATCCACGAACAATACATTAACCACAATCCTTCAAAACTTGATACAAAAAAATCTATGCCAGATTCAATTTAGAGTTTCTATAATCAAATAATAGGAGAAATAGAATAACCCCAAATCTTTAGCAGCAGCCAACATTAAAAACACTAACCCAATTTTTTCATCATCACAAGCTCCCATTAAATCTACTTTTCCAGCATCATATGAGAACTTAAATAGACCGATATAACATCCAGCCCAGAATTCTGCTCTCAAGTCATAATAATGTTGAAGAAATTATGAATTGTTTACACCGATGTATGGTCGTGAGTTGAACCAATGGCATTTTCACAGGTAATCCAGCTTTTAAATTGCAACTTGTCTGTCTACAATGATCCAGTCTAGCACCGACTGGGAGACCATGCATATAGTATAGTATACAAGAAATGTTATTGTAGCATTAAGGTTTCCAGAGGTACTCATCAACGAAACATCATTACCTCAACAACCAAAAGAGTTGCAGGCGTTAGAGTACCACATGCCATCATGTTCCTAACATGCAGTCCCCAGGTCGCCGCAATGGTCCATATCTAGCAAACACAAGGTAACCCTCATAAACAATACATGATGACTGACCAATCTTCTAAGCCCTTTCCTAAGTATCCACTTCCATCTTTGAAGACAACAAAGAATGGTGTGAAAGTTTGTAGAATCTTCGAAGGTCATATTGCCTCGGGAAGAAAGAAGAATAATTTAAAAAAAACTGTTGAAAGGAACTCAAAAAACAAAAAATTAGCAAGATATCTAGGGCTGAAGTCAATTTAAGACAAAAGAAAAAGAATAATCCTTGAAAGATAGCTCCGGCTATATTTCATGATGCCCACAAATAGAGAGAGAGAGAGAGAGATAAGTCTTAGGATGTACATATTCTAGTTCAATTCTCATTGAAAATGAAAAATAAAAAGGAGAAGGGGGAGGACACCGGTTGCATAAAGAAATATCAGGAAGGAAAAAGGAAATGAGTGTGCAGGGAAAAATGGAAAAGAGAGCCTACTACCAAACCACACCTATGAAGAACATAAATTCCCCAAAAGCAAGTCACTGTTGATTATCATCCATTGCCATGTAAGCTTTTACTTAAAGATCAGCAAAAGGGAATATCTAAAGGCAAGTAAAAGTTATGCTTTAGTGAATTCATCCAATTGGGCTCCCCATTAAAGTGTAGTTTGGATAATGAGATAAAATGAGATGATTTTAGATAAAAGTTGAAAGTTGAATAAAATATTGTTAGAATATTATTTTTTAATATTATTATTGTTTTGGGATTTGAAAAAGTTGAATTGTTTATTCTATTTTGTGTGAGAATTTGAAAATTTTGTAATGATGAGATGATATGAGATGAGATGAAACCGTTTACGTATCCAAACTAAGCCTAAGACGCTGACAGGGTAGGAAGCTTACAGATGAACTCACTCCAAAATTTCAAGGATGTATGTCTAAGAAATACATCCAGCCAACCCACATTAAGTTGGACTAAAGCCCAGTCGATTTGAGCTAAAGGTAATGCCAGAAGAAGATCAGAAAATCATGTAGGTAATGGATTTTCGAGAAATATATTAAATGACCTCATGCCTTGACCTGTAAAATAGCTAATTGAATTTCTAATTTTAGCAATCAGCTCCATGTGTCTTCCATGATTTTCAACCAGATTTCTTTGTTTATATTCCGTCCCTTTTTTAACAAAAATTTTGCATATAATCGTGTCCCACAAACAGTGCCAACCTAACACATCATTGGGCACCACAGGTTCTATGTAAGGCATGCACATGACATCTTAAGATTCCCTAAACAACCCCCACCCCCCGCCAAGCCCCCACCCAAAAAACAAAGACAAAACCCTTGGCTTGGCATGATGACACTGTAGAGCTGGTAGGACTGTGGTTGAGGCACACTAAGATGTATCAGGCACTAGCCCATCAGCACTGAGGCTGGTGGCCCATTTTATCATTTTGTTTCTCCTTTGGATTCTCATCCAGCAAGCCTCTTTTTTTCCCCTTAAGGCTGGCTTCCACTATCAAATAGATTGAATTGGGACAGAAAGATTTGATTAAAATCAGGGGAAATGCAGGGCATTGATTGCTAAATTAAAAATCCAAGGAAACTATTTGAAAACAGGCCTAACATGAAGTAGTTTGATATATTCCCTTAGTCAAAATCGGTATACGATGTATTGCATTTCAGTGCAATTTTTTTTTTTTTTATGCGTAAAAATTTTATTAAACTTTTTTTATAAGTAAAAATTTTATTAAACCACTTATTTAGGCATAGCCCAAGTACACATGGAGTATACAAGAGAAAACACCTAATTATAAGCTAGGAGCTGGAAAGAGCAGCATAGAAATCATGAAAACTAAACACATCCAATACAATAGCTGTTGCACAAAGTAACAAATGTGTGGTAAAAAATCTCTAATCCCTCCCAACGAACGTTCTCTATTTCTTTGCATATTTTTTTTTTTTATAAGTAATATTTCTGTGCATATTTTCACGAATGCAAATCAAGAAACATGCGATTGAAAATAATAGAAATTGGGGTGCAACCCAGAAGAAAGACGTTTTTTTTTTTTTTTTTGGGGGCGGGGGGGCGTTTAAAATAGTTAGTTGGTTGGTTTGTGAATTGTGTAGTTGTATTTGTGGAGTTCGTTGCGTAGTTGTGAAGGGAAGTGTGGTTGTGAAGTGTTGAGTTTGATTGTGTATTTTGTGGACTGTGCTGTGAAGTATAGGCGTGAGATGGATGCCGTAGATGTGATACGGCGGGTTGTGTGAAGAGAATACGCGTGTAGCGTACTCTGTGTAATGCAGCGACGCGCCGCGCGACGTGCGCTGTAATGATGTGTGTCGTAGAAGGAAGGGAGTACGCATGTAGTGTACTCCGTGTTGTATGGCGATGCATCGTGTGATGTGCATCGTGTTGATGAGTGTTGTAGCGAAGGAAGTACGCGTAGTGCGTACTCCGTGTCGCGTAGCGATGCACTGTGAGACGTGTATCGCAGTGATGGGTTTTGTAGTGTGGATGGAAGAGAGTTCACGTGAGTGTACTCTGTATTAAGTCGTGAAACACCGGATGGCGTGTCACGAAGGGTTGGATGGCGTAACAGAGAAGTGTAGAGCATGGTGTAGTGTTGGGAAACTGTATGACAGTGTCCCGAAGCAGTGGTGTTATGGATTATAGTCTGGGGTGACTGGTGTCATCTTGTGGTTGACTATGGCTAAGAGTATATGGATTGAGAAAGGAATTGTTTGTTGGTTATTATTGATAATTTTAATGAACTTGTTTTAGTGCAAAGGCTTTTGAAGTCAAATTATCTCTTCTGAGTATAGTGAAACCTCAAGTTGCCGTGGTGTTGCAAGTGCTCATAATATGACAATTGAGTTCAGAAGTGAAAATCTTAAGGACTTGAGTGTTCCTCTTCCAGCTGTTGTGCAGTTCCTCGTGTTTCGCACCCTTTTCTCATAGAACGCGACGATCGAGGTAAGTTAGCCTCTAACTTACTATCAGTTTATTGTGTATGTGTGATGTGTAAGAGAACTACAATTTATGTATGTATGTTATCGTATATGCCATGTCATGCTATGTCATTACATGTTTATCTGCTACGATATGATTTAATCTCTCATGAATAATTATCTGTTACATAATCTTTTCTGTCATACAATGATGTATGTTATAAGTATGCCATGTAAGATGCCTAATGTATGATTAAATCATATGTGTGCCATTTACAAGTATACGCCATGTTAGAAAATATATGATATTAATTAAATCTCATGCATTAAGAAAGATAAGACATGTTATGTTACTTATAATACGTGGGGCCACAACAACTGTGGAGTACGTATTATATTTATGTTACTTATAATGCGTGGGGCCACAACAACTGTGGAGTACGTATTATATTTATGTTATGTTACGTATAATGCGTGGGGCCACAACAACTGTGGAGTACGTATTATATTTATGTTACTTATAATGCGTGGGGCCACAACAACTGTGGAGTACGTATTATATTTTATGTTACTTATAATGCGTGGGGCCACAACAACTGTGGAGTACGTATTATATTTATGTTACTTATAATGCGTGGGGCCACAACAACTGTGGAGTACGTATTATATTTATGTTATACGTATAATAGCGTGGGGCCACAACAACTGTGGAGTACGTATTATATTTATGTTACTTATAATGCGTGGGGCCACAACAACTGTGGAGTACGTATTATATTTATGTTATGTTATTTATAATGCGTGGGGCTACAACAACTGTGGAGTACGTATTATATCTTATGTTATGTTACTTATAATGCGTGGGGCCACAACAACTGTGGAGTACGTATTATATTTATGTTATGTTACTTATAATGCGTGGGGCCACAACAACTGTGGAGTACGTATTATATTTATGTTACTTATAATGCGTGGGGCCACAACAACTGTGGAGTACGTATTATATTTATGTTATTATAATGTGGCACAAAATGAGACGTTTTTGTTATTAAAGGTGGCCACAACAACTGTGTTTTAT
>QGSO01000411.1:410336-608264 GCA_011037825.1 Carya cathayensis
AGTTTTTATTTTGCCTACCCTAAATAAAAAAAAATATTTATACTGTAATTATTATTAATGTGTTCAGGATATTATTATCTTGTGGATTCCGCGTTTCCATGCATTGAGAAGTTTATGCCGCCTTATCCACGAGAGAGGTATCATCGGTCTGACCGTGTCGGTGGCAGTAACTTCAGAGGGTTTAGAGATTATTTCAATTATCGGCATTCATCGCTGCGGAACATTATTGAGCACACATTTGCGTTATTAAAGAATCGATTTCAAATACTGAATGCGATGCCTCGTTATCGTCCAACCAGGCAAGGGATGCTAGTTACCGCATGTTGTACCCTGCACAATCTTATTAAGACAGTGACACCATATGATGAGTTCATTTAGCATGCATTGACAATGCAACTTAATAGAGATGGTTCTATTGGAGAAGAAGATGCGGGCGAGACGTCTGTAGTGGTTGATATGTCCCATGAGTCAGCAGGAGCTATGGCTGCACAGAGGGATGAGATTGCCATTCCAATGTGGGCACATAGGAATGGGCAATGAGCACGTGCGTTAGCATTGTCTATTATATTAGATTTTGTATGCCATTATTAAATTTCTACAAATAGAAGGTATATGTTCCAATGGCGAAGATATTATGTACTTTTAAATATTGGTATATTTGGAGTAATTTTAAAGTACTATCTTGAACATTAGCTCTCATGACTCGGTATTAATTTAACATTAATACTACAATCAATGTGAATTTCAATAATTAATGTAGGAATAGCAAAATCAGAAGGTCGTACGGGGATGTTAAAATGCCATTATAGATACTACTAAAAGCTGAGCAACGAAATTCGTCGAGATAAACAAAATGCAATAATCACAAATATAACGATACTAATAGAGATTTCAAAATGAGAGCTTTGGGTACACTGAACTATTATAAACTATTTTAATTGGTGACAGCAACCCAACAAACTATTTTACCGTGTACAGGGAAAACGTTCAAACTGACTTTCTAGCATTAAACAACTTTCCATAATATAAGTAAAATATTAATATAGCATTAAACGATCTACATTATCATTAACTTTAGAAAGTTTCAAACTAACTAATAAGGCAAAAAATAAAACCCAAGATGCAATTAAGCAGCATTTGTACTTCTTCTTCAATCCACGAATTTCTGCATTTGCCAGAGTTGAGCGTTCATCCGCTATCCTTTCAAATCTTCGTTCAGCTAATTGTAAAGTGCGCTTACAACATTCCGATTGTGACATTGCAAGATCAACCCATTCAAAAAAATCGCACTGGTTTTGACCCTTATAATATCGACAATTCAAAAATCAACGACCAAAACTTCTGGGGTTGCCGGAGGTCCGCAATTTTGAGGGAATGCCACAATAACATAAATGCCTTTTCGCCAAAATTATGTCATCTTCTACCCTGGTAGGATATGAACTGTTTATGGATATACCGCTACTACTTCCCATATTTCTTGCAAAAATACCAATCAAAGCATGAGATACTTGATATAATTTATGTAACAAGGAAATAGGGTGTATACATGAAATTAAGCAAGAAGATGGGATTTGGTCGTTCTCGAAATGGTTTATCCCTGCACTGGTAGTCAAATGAGTTAATAGATCCAACATGTTGGTTCATTCATGGATAAACCAAATTATCGGTCGAAAATAGCCAACAATTTTAGAAAATTTGCAAGTTGGGACCATGTTTTCAAGTTAAGAAATAAGTCTTAGAAACTGCTTTAATCACCTAAACAATGTGGGGTCACGTTAAAATGGCCTCGAAGAATGTCAAAAAATAAGCCTATTTGACACCACATTTTGTTCATGACAGGAATTCATTCCTATTGCAATCAAAAGGGTAAAATCGCATCGGTTACCACATGAAGGTGTTTCGTAACATGGTATTATTAAACCCGAAATGCACGACATTACTCATCGGGATTGTGCACAGAAGGACAAGTTATGAAAGATCATTCATGCCATTAGTAATCCACGTAGTACAGTAAACAAATTATGAAAACATTTATGAACAATACTAATATATTGGTTTACGCAATATATTATCTTTACACTGATTTCATGTAAATAAAGGGAGAGGATCGCAGAGTTAACAACAAAACAAGAGTTTGCTAACACCAAACAAGAGTTAAGAACAAGCAAATTATACTTGGTAAAGGGCATGTAGTTTGTTGCAAACCGTGCCTAATGGTCACTAATGCACATTTATATGTATTAACATGTTCGATTTGAAAAGTGATGGAAAAAAATGGGATTTAAATTTTAACCACAATTTCCAAATATTCTCTGCAGTTTCGCCCATTACTCAAGATCTGTGTGATGCTATTCCATTACTACAACTCATTATTTATAAAATGGTAATTCATGATATTTTACATTGACCAAACCTGGTTATTTGGGAATGATAACCATGCCGTGGGATGTAAAATATCAGCCGTGGGATGTAAAAATAAGCCTATCTCATAACCATGCAGTGGAATGATAACCATGCCGTGGGATGTAAAAATAAGCCTATCTCATAAAACGATTCATTTTATGAGATCTGGAATGAGGAAGAAGCAGAAAGAGACTATGAACTCAAGAAAGGCTGCAGTCAATAAATTTCACCGTTGAGATGCCCAAGTTTTCCCGTCGCCTGTGGGATTCAGATCAACAACCCATCAGATTTTTACACTCTGTTATTAATCTATGAAAATGGAGGACCACTCATCTCAGGCATTTTGATATATTGAACTTTAACCGAGAGGGAGAGAGAGCGAGATCCATCAGAGATCAACCGAGAGAACCCATACCACAAAATGGTTTTTAACCAAGGACAACACTGGTGTATAACGGAAAAAATGGAGATTCACCTATAAACTTAGATGAGAACTTACCTTATGTCGTGCTCGATGGAATCCTGCAACTCGTGCTCACCGATTGTCGTGGCCTTCGGTGAAGATTCAAGGAGCGAAAACAGGGATGAGGAAGGGGGATGAAAAAGAGAGAGGGAAAAATATCAAGGGGAAGAGACCTACGGCGTGAAAATTTCAGTACCTCGGGACCGGGACATTGGTGGGGCCAGCTGAGTTGGGATCAATTTCCAAGTTGGAAATTTCCATCTTAACTTTACTTCCAAACAGGTCTACGTAGGGCCCACATGCAATTTCTAAGATCAAACTAAAATTCTAAACTCAAAAGTTTTTATACTATTCACAGATATCTCAAAATTTTCATCTCATCTCAACATCCAAACTCCCCCTAAAGGATAAATGACTTTGTATATTTTGATCTATGTTCACTTGACGTAGGAAAATAAGAGTCTAATCTAATATGACAAGAGATTTTGTATATTTTTAATTTTTACGGTGTTGGGCAACACATATTATGAGTATTTACTGTACTAGTGTTAGGTAATACATATTATTGATCTACACTGTATATGTGTTTATAAAAAGACCTGTAAACAAAGAAATTTATTAAGAATTTCTCGTATGAAACCATTCATTCTCTCGCCCTTCTCATTTCCAAAATATTCTCTCTTGTAAATTTTAATTTTCTTTTATGTCTTCTGCTCTCAACTCTTACAATTTAATATATTAATTAAATTATATTAATTTATAAATTTATTTTTATAAAATTTTATCGTGGCTAAAGAAGTGAGAAAATTTGTACGTTTTCCTTCGAAAAACTTTATAGAAAGCCGTGTGGGACGAGACTCTGAGACGATGGCGTTTCGGTAACGTAAGGGTAATTTGGTCAAACTCTGCCCTTCTCGAATGTCCTTCCTTTATAAGTTGTCCTGAACTCTCTTCCAGAAGCTCCCAAATCTTCCAGGCAAGACCCCACTTTCTCAACTCCTATTTCTTCCCCCCGTCTTTGCGAAAGGTAAATTTAAAAAGAATTCAACTATTTAATTTATTTTTCTGTTAAAATTTTCGGGTTCGTGCACTGGTTATCGATCATCGAGGCAGGAGTTTACATGCTTTGATTTATTTGCATATATTTATAATGTTTTTACATTTACTTGGATATGCATGTGTTTTCTTTTCTTCCGTAGTCTTCTTTTTAAATTTAGTTTTTCTTGGATCAGGTTCTGTTATATCGATGAAGCTACCTTTTTATGCGTAATTCTTGTTGTGAAAACAAAATCAAATGTTGCTTCTCTTTTTTGTGTATGTGTAATTCTTGCGGTTGAATGAAGTTCAATTAGTACGTATCTGATGGCAATTATCTATAATGATTTCAATGTTATTTTTAGAAGTACTAATGAATGATTTAAATTGCTTTTTGAAAAGAATTCGCCCGTGTAATTGATTTATTTAAAAATTATGCTTCTTAGGTGAAAAAAGAAAAAATGAGCAGCCGCTCAAGCCGTACCATCTATGTTGGAAATCTCCCTGGTGACACTCGAATGAGAGAAGTAGAAGATCTGTTTTATAAGGTATTGTAATTTAATTACAACTCACCTCTCCACTGAGATTGTATGCTCTAGGACATGTGTCTATACCCACAAATTCTCGGCGATGTGAAAAGTTTTTAGTCTTCAGTAGATTCATTCTTTTCAGTAAAAAAAGTATTTTTTGCTTGTAATCTTTTATTTTCTCAGCAAAATATTTTACATAGAAAAAAATCAGATAAATTAGTCTTGGAATTTGGCGCTGTGAATGAGTTGCTTTGAGCATATTGTTAGGGCCAATACGTATTGGTTATGGGTGTACCTTTTGTTGGTTGATTCAGTTGGTTCCATTGAGGCCGTGCTTGTTTTGGGGGAAAAGAAAGGAAATTTAGAAATTTATAGATATCCATTAATTCATTAGTGGAAAATCAAAATGGCGATCAGTTGATTCGGATAAAAGCTGACAGCTTATGACTCCCCCCTCCCAAGAAAAGCTTTTGCTGGAGTAAAGGAGGAAGGAGCTTGGTAGTGGGGTTTTGAATTGATACACGGTTGCTATAGGAGTGATTGGTTTTTAGTATTGACGGGCAAGTTAATGGGTTATCAGATTGATAGGACGGATATCTAGAACAATCTGTTCTTTGTGTTGGATACTAATATTTCTTTTGATAAACCGATGGATATGTGACGCTTGTTAATGTACATAACTGGATGTTGCAAAAAAACCCTGCATTTCTTGGTCATCAACCAGAGACTTCTGTAAGGATCTGAAATTTAGAATAGGCATTTGATCTGTAAGGATAAGTGTAGGAGGGGTTTATTTCATTAATGTACTAGCTATGTAAAGATATTTGCTGCTCACTCCCACTTATGGATTTGCTGTCTCAATGCAGTACGGGCGTATTGTTGACATTGATCTGAAGCTCCCGCCAAGACCCCCAGGCTATGCTTTTATTGAAGTGAGTTCTGATTATAGAAATCTCCAGTATTTACAAATTCACAGAGATGTTCTATTATCAGTATGAATTTGTCTTTTGTTGCTTGCATGTCTTCCTTTCGCTCATACATTTCTTCTTTTAAACTGCCACGTATTTCAGTATGAAGACCCCCATGATGCAGAAGATGCAATTTATTACCGGGATGGATATGACTTTGATGGCTATCGGTTGCGAGTTAGTGACACTTTTCCTATTTCCTTCTATCAATACCTGTTTATTTGCTTTTATGTTAAGGTTTCTCTCATGTCATGGGTTTTATCTGCCTTTAAAGGTTGAGCTTGCACATAGTGGGCGATCATATTCATCATCAGTGGATCGCTATGGTAGTTATGGTGGCAGTAGTAGCAGCCGTGGTCTTCCTAGGCATTCTGACTATCGTGGTGGGTGTTGCCTTCTATATGACTCTAGTTATACACAGTGTTTGCCATGCCTTGATCTAATTTAGTGAGATTATGCAGTTTTGGTCACTGGATTACCTTCTTCTGCTTCATGGCAAGACCTGAAGGTAAGCTTGAGCCTTTTTAGTCATGTTTGCTTTATATGCATCCATGATCCTTCCTTTTTTAAGTTTCTAAATTTTTTCTAGTAGTTGGTTTACTAAACGTGTGATGATTTTGTATATGTAATGTTTAGGATCACATGCGTCAAGCTGGTGATGTCCTTTTCTCTCAAGTATACCGTGATCGTGGTGGTGAGTTGGATGAACTGTTATCACTTATAAAAAAAAAATTGGATGAACTGTTATGCCTTTTTTCTCTTACACTTTATGTGAGTGTATGAATGACAATACCACAACCTGGCTGCCGTAAGTTTGATTTAATGATTTAGCAATTTGTGGTCTTTTTTTTGAAAAAAGAGAATGTTTGAAAGTTCCACCTGAAGAAAGAGTAGATAATTTCCTGGAGCATACTGATTGTGATTAATTTTCAGTGGTGACCAGACTCGAGAGCATGCGATAACATAGAAAGTTTCCTGTTGGATAGTTAGAATCATGACTTATCATCCATTACTTTGCAGTCATTGTTAATTTTTCTGTGAATGAATGGTCATAAATTCATCATTTTTCCTAGATCTAAAGTGTATTAGTCCCATTTTCTTTTAGAGTCATGGACATCTATCAGAACATGGGGGTTTGTGTAATGAGCTGGGTCTGTAGGACTGGATGCTGAGTACCATGGCAGGTTGATGTCTTCAGTTTGGGTGTGGATTTCTTCCATTGAATTGGAAAATATTGTATCTGCTGTTTTCAATTACTTTTTTCTGATATTTTGTAGGCGTGAAAGGAATTGTGGATTATGCACATTATGATGACATGAAGTATGCAGTAAGTTTCTATTTCTAGTCAGTAATTATTCTATAAGAAAAAAACACTTTCTAAGTCGTAAATGATATTTGCAGTCATAGAGTGCGCAAGCACCGTGCATCCATTTAAAAAAAAAAAAGTGAGTAAATATGATACTCATGAAAAAAATTAATTTTTTAATGGTGGATCCCATTTTTTTTTTCAAAAGGAGTGCATGGCGCTTGCACCATGATTGTATCTAGTATTACGCTTTCTAATTATACATGCACATTTTTGTGTCGTGTTGCACTTTTCATTGTGTGACAGAAATGGGGTAAAAACAAGTGTCTTGTTCTCTTTGTAAGTTCTTTTATATCTTGCTTTGTAGATAAAAGAGCTTGATGACTCCAAATTTCGGAATGCTTTTTCTCGGTCATATATACGGGTATGTGTGATTGATTTGCTTAATTATGGTTTCTTTTATTCATGCGCTTTTACTTATCTATTTGTTTGTCTAGGTGAGGGAGTATGACTCAAGGCAGAGCTACTCTCGGAGTCGCAGCCGTGATTCAAGGCGGAGCTATTCTCGTAGTTCTTCTGTATCAAGAAGCCCTAGTCGCAGCCGAAGCTATGGTGGCAGGAGCAGGAGGTTAGCAAAATAAATATTTTATTTGACTTTTGCTTTAATTAATGGTTTTGGCAAAGTAAGAGTTGCAATGTGGTCTTACATATAATAAAAGAGAGAAGAATTGAGTTGAATTCTTAGTAACAATACAAATTGAAAATGTGGTATTTGCAGCGTATCTCCAGAGAGAAAATATTCTCACCAATCTTCATCAGAATCTTGTTCAAGGTCTGTTTTGCTCCCCCTAAAATAACTAGAGATAGAAGGTTATACCATCGACGGGATAACCCGCGCGTCGCTCGTTGTTCGTCACGAACATGCGTCGGAGGAACGTACGTGGCGGCGTACGGTGGCTGTCCACCACATAAAGTGGTAGTTTGGGCTTGAGAAAGGCTAGGCGTGGTCTTGGAAGACTCATGATTTTACAGCTGTCGATGAAGAACAAATTACGTGATTTACGGAAAAGATAATCTATACGCGTGATTCCAGATGAGGGTAAAGATGAGAGAGATGTGATTGCTGTCGGGAAATAATCCAAAACTGATAATTTTAGCGGGCTGTTACATAGGTTACTGTCAAATGAAAATCTAATTTGAATAATTAGGTGTCCATTATTATTTCTGATCACATGAATGAAGTGGTTTGGACATACGTACATAAGGTGTTGGTGAGCTGTGATAGACTCTATCGAAGAACATGTTCACATTAGCCTTGACATGTATGTAAGGTGTGGTGGTTCCGTGCAACTACGAGCTCAAAAATGCATGCAAATTATTTGCTTAATTTAAGAGAAAACTTGGGTTGCAGCAACTTGATATTTTAAGCAAGTTAAAGAAGGCTGAGACAGGAATATAGGGAAAGTGAGGGCCCATATTGTCTACAAAGTCTAAGGTAATAATAATACACACTATAATAAAGTAGATAAAATAAGTTCATAGTCAAAACACCATGTACTGTTATGTTTTTGCCGAATAGATATTGATGCCTCTAATATCTGAAACCACAAGTGCAAATTAATGACAAGCAACCCATGTTGTAAACGACCTCTAACCCTATTCTTAGAGTCAGTTTTGGTCTCAGAAAAAACCTCATACATAAATGGTGTACACAAACTATATGATATTGTAAATATGGCTACCGTGAAATTTATTCAAGGCAAAGATATAAATTTTATTCACACATTCCAGATCTCAAAACGGATAACACCAGCCTTTTGTTAAATTGTAGAACAAAAATCAAATGTAGGAACCTCTCCACAGCCATGAAAATCCCACACCACAGTCAAACAACTCAATATTATACCAATTCCCATACCAACAATGCCAAATCACTCAATGCAACTAATTAGGTTGTTGCAAAAGGTATGGGCAAGTACATGCTTACCCGGTACGACCGAGTCCTAGGAGCCGTGGTGGTATGATGGTGGTGGCGACGCCGTATCAGTTTTGAAACGGGAGACTCGCTGTGATGCTGCCGGTGTTTTTTGGGTATGGTTTTGAAGGGATTCCGAGGTTTACCTTTATAGACCATTTTCCCTCCAACCGTATTTTCTACCCTAAGCTCAGTGGAGATATTCGTCGACTATTGCAATGAAAGGAAAGAAGAGCTTGACTGAAGGGATAATCGAACGGATGAGGAACCAACGCAGTGCACGTCCTTGGTAGAGATTTGCCTGCCAATGTTCTCTCGGGTTGGTAACCGATACGCACAGATTTGGACATCAACCTCACGAGAGGGGAGGTTAGGGGCAGAGAATCTCTGTTTTGGCCTGTTGTTGTTCGGGATGAATATGTTCTGCGTAGCTCAACCGTAGGTCCGTTTCACTGTTTGCCGTTGATTCCGTAAACACATCATCTGAAGAGGGCGGGGTCGAAGGCCTTCACAGATTGCTTTGAAGGGCGTCGATGGAGCAGAGAAGCCTTCCCCCCTGTCAAAACGATGAAGACGACATTTTTGATGGTATTGACCATTATTGCGCATTTCGGGAGTGGAGGTTTTGATTTGCTTGGGGTTATTTTCCTGAGAAAAGCATGGCTAGTTACGTCTGGGAAAGTAGGGGAAAAGGGTCAGACAGTTGATAGCATTTATTACTGCACAGAGCTGTTGCCGATCTTGTCTTGAACAGTACGGTTATATATGACCATTCCAGTATATCTCATCTCAGTTTCGAATAAGTTGTAGTGTTTGGTAAAAGGAACTCATCTCAGTTTTGAAATTGTTTGAGATATTTGTATCTTAGCTGGGCCCCAAACCTCCCCTTAGTGAACTTAGATAATAATCTTGAAACACCCTTGTATTCACTATTCTTGAATAGTAATTTTTGTCCCATTGAATAATGATTCCTTCATTAACTCTGAAAGTAATCTGCTAAAAACGGTAGATAATAATCTTGATAATAGACGAAGTCGCTTGTCTCTATTCTTTGAAGAGATAAGATTTCTGACATATTAATTATAAAATTAATTTTATTACAAATTATATTTAATATATTACATGAAATCATATCAACTACCACAAAATATGAACCTTAATGTATAGATAAAAAAGAGTTTCAAAATGAGACAAGAGCTGCTAATTAGAAGGCGATGTTCATAATGGTTAGATGCTGAAAAATATAACATTTAAATTTAAGAGTTAAAGAAAGTATCAAAAAATGAGCAATAAAAACTGGAAAAGAATGAGAAATGAAAGGGGGTCAGCCAAACCAATGATCTTATGCATACACAAGCTTATTAGTGCACTCATATTGGATTAATCAAATGTTAGTATTTGTAAATATTTGCATTATTTATCTTAAAAATGTCTGCATCAGATTAGCTAAATGCATAATATTATGTAGGCCTGCAACCCGACCAGCCCAAACCGGGTTTGGGTCCGACCCGACCCATAAAGGAGCATACAAGACAGCAGTGCGGATTGACCCGACCCGAATAAAACAAAATTGGGTCGAACCCATATGACCCGACATTTCCCCCAAAAAACCATTCCGATCTCTCTCTCTGTTCACTCTCACTCTCTCTGTGTCTCTGTTACTTAGCCCGTTGGCCGTGCATGTTGCTGTGAAATGAAAGGCTGGAAATAGATCTTGAGACGCTCTGATCTATTTTCATTCAAGACGAGAAATGCGATGATCCTCCACGTCGGCCAACCACCGGCTTGTACCCCTCTTAGCATAACACCGTCTTTCCTCTAGAATATTTGTCGCCGTCGCCGACCTCTCTCTCTGTGTCTCTGTTACTTGGCCCGCAGATCAACGGCAGTTTCGCTGCACCACCCAGGTCAGCCGTGCTTCCTCCATGTCGGCCAACCATCGGCTTGTTCCCCTCTCGGCATAACACCGTCTTTCCTCTATAATTTTTGTCGCCATCGCCGACCTTAGTTTGACTGCCTGGAACAGTCGCGTGCCTCGTCTTCCCCACAGTGACCTCTGTTGCCTTGGGTAAGCTTCTGCCGCTACCCCAAACTTTTCCGTTCCTGAGTTTTGTAGAAATGTAGAAGTTATACCTCGTCGTCCATTCGTGTGCCTTGGGTAACCGGTCTCGCATAGCAAACCTCGTCTTCCCCACAGTTTCGCAATCTAATTCGACTCAGAATTATCATGTTTCACTGTAATGGTTTTGAGTCGGGTGTCGTCCGAAATTGGTCGGATTGGATGGTTGTCGAAACCAACATGTACTCAAACCGACGTTAGCAGGTTCGATCCAAGCGGTTTGTGCGGGTGGTGTGGCCCAGCGAGTATTATGCACAGGCCTAATATTATGACTTTGAGGCTTTGAGCTATCTCCTCCCACTGGTCATATTTAGCCTAGCACGGTAGATTTTACTAAAAAGAAAAGAAATAATTTAGTCATAAAGAGATTATACAAAAATAACCCTACAAACTGATGTGATTTAATATAATTTGTCAGATTATAAACTTATTTTTATTATAAAGTAGATCTAACAAATCAGATAAAATTGTGTTAGTTTATAGAATTATTTTTGTAATTCTTTTATAGGCGTAGCATTACTAAAAAAAAATTAGAGACATCATCCTCCCTCTCTCACCCCTTTCCCTTGTGTTTCCTTGCCTTCGTCCTCCCTCGTTCTTCGGTCATCTCTTACTTTTAATAGAAACTCTCACATTTGGAAAAGCAAAAGTCTAAATTCAGGCACCTTTGTGCACCATGAAATCCAGTTGGCGGCCACGGGGAAAAAATAAAATGGTGCATAGAGGAATGAAAGCTACAGGAATGGAAGGAAGCCAAAAATGGAGGAATCGTGTTTGGCGATGAAATTCGTGGATTTCTTCTACGCCCCTACAGCCCAGGCCCCAGTCTCCTCCTCTTCTCCAAGTCTTCTGATGAACTCGATCTCTAGCCGAAACCGCCTAATCCCCGTGTGCTCCATTCCCACGAAGCAACAAGCCATCCTCTTCTCTCATTAACAGTCTAAAAGCTATTTTATAGAAAGAAAAAAAAATAGTATTTTTTATAAATATATAAAAGGAAAAGCTAAAAATCTATTTTTTTAAGAAACACCACATTGAAGTTTTTGTTAAAAGATACCGTAATTAATATCAAAACCGACTAATTACCCTTATGAGTGTTGGACAACCACATTGAAGTTTTTGTTAAAAGAAACACCACATTGAAGATTAGGATTACAACCAAGCTATTAGAGGAGAGAATGACTGAAGTGGGATGAGTGTTGGACAATTACTCTTATGAACATATACGAAAATGGGTAGCCAAGGTACAGCACACTAAATTTCAACTTGACCCGCTCTACATTAAAGGCAAGATCAACAACAAATCTGATACCGGCACATGTAATTAATATAATCTATAAAAAGAAATCACAGTGAAAAACTTAATACTGTGGTACCAAAAACCCCAGTACAACCGCAAGAAATGTGATGAGTATTAAGGGGCAAAACATATATGGGGCCTCGTTACAAGTAATTTTATTATCCTCCATTGGTAATATTCCCAGCAAAGTTTACTTGACACGGTTATATGGGAAGTTCACTTAATCCTTATGCGAGTAAGTATCAACTGGAAGGAACTTTGCATATCGGTCGGCCTTTGCTCCAGTCTTGTGGTCATACCACTCAACCACTGCAGCACCAGCTAATGCGGCCAGCGTAAGAGCCTGTGCATGCAACCTGAAATTGAATCAACGAATTTTGAAAACAGGGGCAAAAGGACAGATATCAAGATTCAAGAGGGAAATAAAACAAGGAAAAATATCACGCTTTAGCAAAGCTAGGATGCAAGAAGATAGATTTTGAAAATCCTTCACAGCACGCATTTGAAAACAAGATCTACCATAATATAAGGGTTCGATACCAAGGAGATCACTGCAAGAGATTCTTTGGCAAAACAAACATATTGGAAAAACTCTTGTTGGGATGAAATGTACAATATTCTTTCTGCCCAACCGTCACTAATTTGATTTGATCAACTTATAAAAATGAAAAAAGCCCACTAATTTCATTCAACCACCTTCTGCCTAATACATATTAGGATAGAAAGCATAACTTATTCTTGAGCTTCAAGCTATATTAACCTTGAAGAAGCAAAGACATCAATAGCTACAACAGAAAAAATAATCTACGAATGAATTCAATATGGCAACAGAGAAGGCAAAATAAAATATTTGCATCATAAAGACAAGATTAAAGTACTCTTCTCAATTGAACAGAAAACAGTAACCACGTTTATAACTAAAGTTCAAAGCTTTCCATTCTTTCCAGCATCATCACAACATGGCAAACATCCAGAAACGAACGCAGAGTTTGTCCAAAATTTACAATATCACAACATGCAAAACAGGTACCGTAAATCCTTACTTTACTAGTTTCACAGTGATGTTATTGCTGAGAATCCAGGGAAAGTGGAAGAAAATATTTTTTCAGTTGTTTTTATTAAAATAAAACTAGACGATCACCCAAGTATTCTACTCGCATTTGCCTAAGTTCGTTATTCTTTCCCTAAAAAGCAGACAACAGATAACGTTGGGCGAAGGTTCAATTTCTATACCTCATCAACCAACCAAAAGGATTTACTCTCTGTTACTATCTAGTTAAATTATAAACCTATACCAGCCACACATACCTACAGCAACAGATTTCACAAGCATACAAAAAACAAACATATCTTAAACCGCAATTAAATATCAAAACTGCAAAACTAATATTCATCAAAACAGCCAAAACTTACCTAGCGTGAATAATCTTGACACTGGTTTTCATATTTGGTTGAGACCAATTGTACGCAATCGAACCCGCTAGTCCGCTAAGCCATAGACACCCTTTCTCCAAAAAAAATGACAAATGCAAATAAGAAACCCAGAAAAAAAACAGCAATCTATTTTTATAGATTCATTAAATGTACCAATCAAATCCAGAGACACCCTTCTGCAATATGAAAACACATCCAAATAACAAAAACAAAAAACCACGAAAAAAATCAAACGTCTTCTGTTTTAGAATCAAAATCAAATATATGCAAATCTTAACCGGAAACCCCCACACAAGAAAATACCCTAAAACTGAAAAAAAAAAACAGATAAAAGAAAATGAGACTGAATCGTGGAAAATGGAAAAAGAAATACCAACTGTTCGAAGCTTATGCTCGATTACCCATTCCCTTATAGATTCAGCTTTGCTCTTAGATTCCGCCATATCCAAGAGAGAGGACAAATTTTCGGAGAGAGACAAGGAAAGGGTCTGCGATGCGAGGAAATTGAGCAAAGGAGAGGAAAATGCGAAGTTCAAAACGGTGGACAAGTTAATAAACTGTGTACTGGTATCAGAACCTGTTTTACTTCTGCCAATTGTTCCGATACACATGTCAGAGATCGTATTAATGGGTTATTTTTCTGATCATATTATACTATATAAATAAATTTAAACTTAATTTATTAAATTTATCATGTTAAAATAATAAACTCTAACACGACTGTTAATATAACAAGTCGGGTCGTGTCAATCCGTTTCAATTTATTTATATAAATTGATTAAATAAATCTGAAATTAATTAATTTGACCCGATTAAATTTAATATAATTTTATATAAATGTTAGAATCAAAATATCTATAAAAACTATAAAACTAACTACATATCCAAAGTTACAATCCAAACAGTAAAATATCAAATTTTAAATTTTAAAAATGTTACTTTTAAGTATAAAGGTATAATTTTAATTTTAACTTTCTTAATAAGTCATAACAGATTATAACGTGTCAAAATAGGTTGACCCATTATCAACCTGTTAAATAATAGTCTTAATGGGTTAACCCGTTTTGACCTGAACCTATTAAAGACTAAATTCAACCCGCTATTATCTTGTCATATTCGTGTTGAGTTAACGAATCGTGTCACATATTGTTACCCATATTCTAAATGGAAAGTTGGTTCATTCTTTGTCATCATTTTTTTATAAAAGATAATAATATACTTATAATTTTTTAAGGGGGCTGCTAGATATATAAAGGGATCTACACAATGATGTGGCACACTATAAGTGTCCCATATGTCCATTTTCCCTAACCCCTCATTCCCCCACTTTCCCTCTCTCTCTCCTCTTTCCCCCTTCAGCTCACCACAGCCTTGTGCCTCCCCCTCGCCTAACTCTCTCTCCTAGCCACAGTAATGCTGTGGTAGCTCATCGTCGACCACCACCACCAGCCGTTCCCCCTAATTAGTGACCTCCGACTAGACCCAACCTCCCACAATGCAGCCCCTCTCCCTCTCCTCCTCCCAAAATGAGCCCTTCTCCTCCTCCCAGCCACACTGCGCCACCGTACCTAGCCCTGGTGGTTGGACGGCAATGCCAATCACGACGACTTCCTCTGCATGGTAGAGTCTTGTTGGACGGAGTGGCACTGTGGGTCCACATGAGGATAACAGAGTGGAGGGAGATATGCTTTACATGGGGAACCGACAAGAAGGACAATCGGTGGATCTGGACTGGTGGGAAACTTCCGGCATCACCTTCTGTGGATGGTTCCGGTGTGGGGGTGGTCGAACGGAGAAAGGTGGCTGGTTTGTGGCTCACGGTGGAGGAAGAAAATACTCTATTTTGACGGTAGGGGTGAGAACGGGGGAAGGGAGATTAAAAGGGGGGGGGGAGATATGACACATTGGTAGTGTGCCATATCAATGTGTGAGATCCCTTTGTATCTATAATGTTTTCCATTTTTTAATAACTATTTATAATTAAATTATTTTGTTAGATATAACTTTAAGAGAAAAGCTTCAAGTTAGAATTGATGTCTACTTTAGAATTCACTAGCCAATAAACAACGTACACGTAAGAGACTCACTTTAAAGAAACCGTGGGTGCAGTTGAGAGGATTTTCTCTTATTTCTTTCTCATTCTAAGGATTCATTCATTTCAATATTCCTTCAATTGCTTCACTTGTTTAAAGACTGAAACGATACCACTATCGCTTTTGTTGGAGATCTTATAGTCATTTTCGAAGAACTCCTGAGCTGGAGGATAATGCAAGCGGTTGGTTTGTTGTTTCGCTGTCGCCATTGAATCGGAAACCAAAAAAGGAGATGAGCTTTCAGTGCCGTTGGTTTGCTATTTGCTATTTTTGGGTTTCTCCCTCTCTCTCTCTCTCTATTATGGTTTGGGGTGAGAACAGGGAAAGGGAGATTAAAAAAAAGGGGGGGGGGGAGATATGGCACATTGGTAGTGTGCCACATTAGTGTGTGAGATCTCTTTGTATCTATAGTGTTTTCCATTTTTTAATAACTATTTATAATTAAATTATTTTGTTAGATATAACTTTAAGAGAAAAGCTTCAAGTTAGAATTGATGTCCACTTTAGAATTCACCAGCCAATAAACAACGTACACATAAGAGACTCACTTAAAGAAACCGTGGGTGCGTTTGAGAGGATTTTCTCTTATTTCTTTCTCATTCTAAGGATTCATTCCTTTCAATCTTCCTTCAATTTCTTCACTTGTTTAGAGATTGAAACGGTACCATTATCGCTTTTGTTGGATATCTTGTAGTCATTTTCGAAGAACTCCTGAACTGGGGGATAATGCAAGCGATTGGTTTGTTGTTTCACCGCCATTAAATAGGAAACCAGAAAAGGAGATGAGCTTTCAGTGCCGTTGGTTTGCTATTTGCTATTTTTTGGATTTCTCCCTCTCTCGCACACACTCTCTCTCTCTCTCTATTATGGTTTGGGATCATGTGTTTTATGGTTTTATTAAATTTTTAGTGGGTTGTTATGTTGCAGTACCAATGATTTGTAATAAAATAAAAAATAAATAAAGAATTTCATTTTTCTTTGTGTTAGTGGTGGGATGTTATGTTGCAATAAAAAAAAAAGTCATTTTTAAAAATAACAAAAAAAAAAAACATTTTTGTTAAGCACGTAGATAAATAATGGCTATATTTTTATAGAGGCAGGTTAATGCTATAGATAATGGCTAAACATATTATTTTGCAGTGATTGTCAAAGCAGAAGAAGCTTAAGGCCAAAAAAAAAAAAAAAACTTATGAGTATGTAAAAAACAACAACACGTCGAAATACCTCACTCTGGCCTGAGGAAAGCGACAATGATAGTGCGAGAGAGGGGAGGCTAAGAATCAGGGACCAGTTTATCCGTAGGAGAGAGAGAGAGAGAGAGAGAGAGAGAGAGAGAGATATTTGGTGTGAAAAGTCTGAGAAAGGTATCAGTCCCGAGGTCCTAACAAAAGTCCTTATAGATTCACTACAATTAGTTCTATTTCACTTTTAGAGAAAACTCTAATTTATCATCTCCTGATTGGGTGGTGTAAAATGTGTATATACACCAAATCTTGCTGCTAGCCGCTCCTTAACTTTAATAACACATTTTTTGGAGTAAACAAGAATTTAGGCAATTGATAATTTGAAGTTGAAGGTGATTGTTAAGGACGTGTTCCTCGTCACCAACTATATGGATGATCAATACCGAAATTAGAGGGTGATATGGGATGCCTAGTGGAATTTCGATCCTTAAGTTAGAGAAAAGTGACCTAAATATAAGTTTATGAGTGAGTAAATACGTTACATTTAGGTGTAATTCATAGGAGTATGACGATGGTGATAGATAATGAGAGAGTGACCTTCTAAAAGGTTGGGAAACTATTTTGATTGATCTTTTAATTTTTTATTTATATAATTGAGAATAGATATAAAATCATTTATTTATTTAGGAAATAGAGTTATGTTTTTAATTTCCATCGGTTAGGAAGAATAATGTAATTCCAATTAATTTATCTATAAATTTGTATGCTTTGGTGCGCTAGATTATAATAATTTTATTGTGGTCATGCGTCCACTATAGAGATTTAAAAATTATTATTTCTAGTAACACGATAACATATACTTTATATTGAGGATAGATTTAACAATCTTCAAGGTAGGAAATGAATCTATTAAATATCAAGAGTCAAGTAAATATGTGTATTTAAGTTTAGAAAATGGTAGTTTCTCCTTTCATTTTGCTCTTGATCGCTCATATATTTTAATTTTATTTGTTTCTCTTAAGAAAGTAATTAGTAGTGTAATAGTCAAAGTTTGACTAATATATTACTTTTTGATTATTGGCTAATGACTCAAAATTTGAACTCTATTAGTCATTGCATTCTCTATAATAATAAAATATTATTATTTTATATTTTATTATTGATTTTTTATTAAGAATAATGTTATATATAAATTTTTAGTAAAAATATAGATCTCATTAAGAAAAATTGAATCTTTCACAGTTTATTTTATAATAAAATCTACTTTTCCATAAAAGACTTACGCAATGCTTGATGATTTAGAATTTGTATATATTATTTCTATTTTATTAAAGTTACATTTACGGATTTACTATTCATTTGACATTTGTACACAAGAAAAAAAAAAAACGAATAAAAAAAAAAAAAAAAGAAGAAGCAAAACTCGATAGTTTAGAGCCTCATTTTCATTTCAAGTAGGGTTTTTTCATTCGTCTCTAGCAGTCGCCGCGTGCTCCTCAGGCAGTCCCCTCTGAACGCTGGTAATCTCTCTCCTCTCTCGCCTTTCTCTTGTATTTTTTTCTCAGGCACCTTTATTTTATTTTTCCATTTCTCTGGTTTTTCTCTTGTTTCTGTTTTTGCTTGTTTCAGATTGACTCTCCGTTATTTTTTCTTGTTTTAGATCGCCCTTTTTTATAGTTGTCTGAAATCATCAAAATTTCTGTTTTTGCCTGCATCTTTTATCGGCCATCGGTGCCGAGTGAGGCCGCCCTCGGTGCTGTTCGGCCGGCGCAACACCTAGAAATTTTACGTTCGGTATAATGTTTGTGCCTCATACTGAACAGGGGTAGGCTGTTCACCCCTTGAGTTTCTCTATTTCTCTCCTTCTGTTTGGTTGCTGAGAAAGAGAATGAATTAAGCAAAATTATGTTTGTAATCACATGGTTTATTTGTGGGAATTGAAGAAAAGCAAAATTATGTTTGTAATCACATGGCCATATGCTTTTGTACTTTTCGATATATCAGCGTACATTGAGAGAGACCAGACGGTTGTATTAGTTGATCTGTAGTTTGAGATATTGATCTTCTCAGGATGGAACTGACGCAAATACGAAAAGTCAGGATGTAGGTTGCATTATTTTCCTGGATTTTATCGGCAACCAACAGGGACCATATGTAACATGTATTCTCACTCAATTGTTGTGTGTGGGTGGTCTTACATATGAATGTACTATGTTCTTATATACCATTTGTGTTTATGTGAAGTGACTAATATGGAACAATTTAACAAGCTGAACATATTTCCCCTTGTTTGTATCTATATGTATATGCATGTCGATGTATGTAGTTGCAGTCCAGTGACATGTAATTGGTGGATAGATGTAATTGTGTGGTGTTATTTTGGGGACTGTTGCTAGGTGGCTCAGGAATTCTATTTGGTGGGTCAATAAGCCGACTTATTGACCCACCAAATACATCACTGATGTGGAAGCATGCCACATTCCACATAATCTAGCGTAAAAATATGTTATTAATTTCATCATGATTGTCTTAGTCCCCCAATAGGAAGTGTGACACACACTGGCTTGTAAGTAGCATAATTCTAACTTAACTTAAGAGAATTGATATTTGCAGTCTTAGGATGTGCAAGACCCACACACTCACTTTAAAAAAGTGGGTGGATCTGGAATTCGTATGAAAAAATTATTTTTTAATAGTGGTTTCTACTATTTTTCAAAAGTAGTACATGGGACTTGTACATCCTAGGACTTTACATAGCATTATTCGTAAGTTAATGACTCTTGCTGGGTTTGAGGGGTAAGCCATGAATCAATGGTGTGCAGGTTGTCTTGTTTTCCAGTGAATCATACCTAGAAGTTTGATAAGCATTTTTTGTTCTTGTGTAGACTGCAGGGTATAATCAAAGATGAGCCGAGGGAATGCACCAGGTCCCAAGGGGAAGAAGAAGGGAGCAACATTTACCATTGACTGTGCAAAGCCTGTGGAGGACAAGATCATGGACATTGCGTCCCTGGAGAAGTTCCTCCAAGAGAGGATCAAGGTTGGAGGCAAGGCTGGTGCTCTTGGTGACACTGTGACTGTCACTCGTGAGAAGAGTAAGATAACAGTTACTTCTGACAGTAACTTCTCGAAGAGGTAATTGTTCCGGCTTTTACTTCAAAAAAAAATTTGTGCAGCTGTATATTTAAGTAATACGTTAACATAAATTTTCACGTATGATTTTCTTGATTGATGTGGATGTGGCTAATTTTCACTATTATATCTGCCTTTGTGGTTCAGGTATCTGAAGTATCTTACGAAGAAGTACCTGAAGAAACACAATGTGCGGGACTGGCTCCGTGTGATAGCTTCCAACAAAGATAGAAGTGTGTATGAACTTAGGTACTTCAACATTGCGGAAAACGAGGGGGAGGAGGAAGATTAAGAATCTAGATTGGCCTAGTCATTAAGAACTTCCTTACTTTGTTTCCATTTGTAACTTTTCATTTTTGGGTTTACCATGCTTTTTGTTTAAACGTATGGTTTTGACTATCTTGTTACTTAAATGAGAGGTTTTGAAGCATTCCAACATTTGGGATCGGTGACATAGAAACTCAGGTCGAGGTCTTGTAAAAAGACAATGTCATAGCCAATTACATATTACAAAGAACGATTTTACTCCCCTGAACAAGTTCTTAGGTGCTAGCTTTGCTTTCTTCTTGGCCAAGCTTGAACAATATAACATTCCAGAGTACAGAATATTGAAGACGTAAACTCGTGAATTTGAACGAATCCTCTCTTAGTTTCCAGTCTAAGCATAGTAATTCAAGCTTGATTTCTTCTTTGCCTGAACCTGAATGATACCTTCATTAAAATCTTCATGGTTCACCTGAAATTAACCACATTCAACACCCTGATCAGTACTTGTCATCAGGCATCTCAAATTGAAAATGATAAAACGATGCATGATGGCCTCTTGGTACAAGACAACATAGAAAGAAAGCTACATCATTATTCAAAGGATGCCTACAGGACAGAGAATTCGTGAAACCAACCACAACCCCCCCCCCCCCCCCCCCCCCCCAAAAAAAAAAAACTCTTTATTTATTTATTTATTATTATTATTTTTTATTTTTATGACAAGGGAACCACCCCATAGCAGAGCCCTTAGGACTCAACCATGAAACCTAAACCCTCGGAGAGACTAGCATAACAACCCAATACCATGACTTCCCACTTAAATCGCAGTTTGATCCTAGGGGGAATTGAACCTATGACATGGGGCTCATGCACACAAGTTTGCCCTTACCACTTGGGCTACCCATGAGTGGGTTCGCGTACCCCCACTCGAACCCCTCAAAAGAAGGCCAAGTTATCAGCAACCTTTCCTTTAATTGGTGAAGCAAATATAAAATTTTCAAATGTGTGAAAGGGCAAAAATCTAAACCTCAGTTGCATCACGCCGAAGGGCTAGCATGCCTGCCTCCACACAAACGGCTTTTAGTTGTGCCCCATTGAAATCATCGGTTGACCGAGCCAGTTCTTCAAAATTCACATCTGGATGAACATTCATCTTCCTCGAGTGGATCTAGTATATCAAGGATAATGATTCGATGAGAATCCTGTACAGAGCAATGACTCAAAATAAAGCACTCTTGAAACATTCACCTGCAAGATACGGGCTCTGGCTTCTTCAGTGGGATGTGGAAACTCAATTTTACGATCCAATCGACCAGAACGCATAAGTGCAGGATCCAAGATGTCAGCACGATTTGTAGCAGCTATGACCTAAGAATTGTATTTGAAATTGGTCAACTGATGGTACAAAGTAGGCCAAGTACAATTATTATAATGTACAACTTCATTGAGTCCTGCGAGGTGAAGTTTTTAACTAACAATCTTCACCCAAAAAAATTCAGAAACCCAAACAATATGCTCCAACTGATTCCAACACTTTCAGGTGCTCTTGAGGGCAGCCATGCTATGAAACTTGAGTAAATAATAATTCAAAAAAGGCAATGAGAAACCTTAATCCGGTCATCACTACTAAAGCCATCAAGCTGATTAAGCAATTCTAACATCGTCCGCTGAACTTCCCTATCTCCACTCACTTCACTGCAGTCAAATACAAATACATTTTAATCACAAAAGCTGTTGATAATCAAGCTATTCTAACCCCAACCAAGAACACTGCCTTATGTAGACAAGGTACAGCATACCTATCAAAACGTTTTGTGCCAATGGCATCAATTTCATCTATAAAAATGATGCAGGGAGACTTCTCTTTTGCAAGCTGAAAGGCATCACGAACAAGTTTTGCTCCATCCCCAATGAACATCTTTATAAAAACCAAGTTCAGTTACTACATGTAAAGACCAGTTAAGAAGATAATGATGGACAAAACTTCTCCACATTCATTGCCGCATAACAATGCTATGACATGAAATAGTTTAATATATCATCCATAATAATTAGAGTTCAAGTACTTTCTGATTAAGGCCAGTACCCAAATGCACAACAAAAACGATACAGATATCATCTCTATAATATAAGTATCAGGAGTTGGCATATATGCATCATAGGAAAATAATTAACCAAATGCTGCCAGAAATTAAAATCTGATAGGAACAAATCAAGGGTTTTTCACAATTAATAATCACGAATCAGCTATAAGAATGAAGAAAGAAATAAGATGATAAAGTGTCTCCTACCTGGACTAGTTGTGGGCCTGCCAACTTCAGAAAAGTAGCATTTGTTTGAGCCGCACAAGCACGGGCCATTAGAGTCTTCCCAGTTCCGGGGGGTCCATACAAGAGCACTCCCTTAGGAGGACGAACTCCTAATTTCTGAAATCGTTCCTTATGTGTCATGGGCAAAACAATGGCCTCAACCAACTCTTGGATCTGTTGCAACAATAACTAAATTGAATTGCAAGGAATATACAGATGGGACAAAACAATAAAGAAGAAGGATTTCTCATACAGATCATGCCGAGAGTCAGAAACTTGCCTGTTTCTCCAGCCCTCCAATGTCATTGTAATCTTCAGTTGGTTTTTCATCAACCTCCATAGCCTTTACTCGAGAATCATACTCGGATGGCAGTGTATCCAAGATCAAGTAACTATCTTTGTTCACTCCCACCAGATCACCAGGCTTTAACTTATCAGGGTCAACAAGCCCAACAACGGGAAGAAAGATAGTCTGCAGTCAAGTGGAATATAGATTATTGTTCTGTTGATATGTGCAACCACAATGTCATGTCCTTCCACTCTCCCTCTCCCAAGAAAAAAAAGCTTTAACATGAAATAAAATCATCTAATTGACATATGAGTCCAGCTTCACACTCAACATAAGGGATCCAGCGAACTCGAAACACACAAAAAATAATAATAATAAAAGATCAACAGAAAAAGTCTTATACAGTACAAAGCAGCACAGAGCACAAATAATAAGTAAGAAAAAAATAGATAAGCTGCAGCAATTTTTTATTTTATTTTATTTTTATAAGTAAGAGATAAATATTATTGATTTGAATGAAAATAGGCATAGCCCATATACACAGGAAGTATACATAAAAACCCTAAATACATTCTAATAACGATGAAGACAGGAAATCACGAACATTGTCCCCATTTAGTACAATAGCTGAAAACCAAAGCAGTAAAGTGTGGAGAAAAAAGTTCTTTAGCTCCACCATAGTGCGTTCCTTGTCTTCAAAGCAACGCACATTCCTTTCCAACCAAATACACCACATGATACACAACGGGATCATCTTCCACACTGCTGCCACTTGATGACAACCTTGCATCTTCCTCCAACAACCCAACAAGTCCACTACCCTCAAAGGCATAACCCAAGCAATATCAACCCTTTGAAAGATCTCATCCCACAACTTCCTTGTTACCTCACAATGCAGTAAGAGGTGATCCACAAATTCTCCATTATTTTTACATAAATAACACCAATCCATAACTACACATCCCCTCTTTCTCAAGTTGTCCGTGGTCAAGATCTTTCCAAGAGCGGCGTTCCATACAAAGAAAGCAACTTTGGAAGGCACATGGGACCTCCAAATGCTCTTCCATGGGAATGGAGGATGATCTAATGTTGAAAAAATTTTATAATACTCCTTAACAGTACATTTCTTGTGGTTATTAGACCTCCACTTCAGTCGATCACCCTGTGTCATAGGAGTCCTCATTGAGTATAAGAGGCTGAAAAAATCTGAGACCATAGATAATTCCCAATCATGAAAATCCCTATTGAAAAGAATATTCCACTGATGAAAACCATGAGAGAGTAGTCATATATCCGCCACTGAAGCCTCCCTATTAGCAGCAATACAAAAGAGAACCGGAAAAGCTCTTTCTAAAGCAAGCTCTCCACACCACACATCCCACCAAAAACTAATATGATTGCCCTCTCTAGCTACAAAACGAATATGTTTTTCAAAACATGACCATCCCCTCCTAATAAACTTCCATAAAGCCACACCATACTCCCCTCGCACTTCGTTAGAGCTCCAACCACCCCTAGCAGCACCATATCTAGCATTGATAACTTCCTTCCACAAAGATCCCCCCTCCGAGTGATATCTCCATAGTCATTTCCCCAGTAAAGTTTTGTTAAAAGTTCTCAAGTCGCACACTCCCAACCCCCCATGTACCACTGGAGCACATACTGTCTTCCATCTAACCAGATGAAATTTCTTCTCCTTCCCCATACCCCCCCCATAAAAATGCCTTAAAGAGTTTCTCAATCCTGTTCCTCACCCCTGTCGGCAAAAGAAACAAAGATAAAAAATAAGTGGGAAGGTTAGTGAGAGTGCTCTTAATAAGGGTGAGGCGACCCCCTTTTGATAAATACATTCGTTTCCAACCAACCAACATTTTCTCTATCTACTCCACCACTACGTCCCATATAGCCCTAGTGATGGGCCCCAAGGCGGACCAAGTCTCCTGGACCAATAAAAAGATTAAGAGCTACGAAGATCAATGAAGCAATGCAAGAATTGGTGCAGATAAAGGTAGCAAGAGCCCAACACTCATGATGGGCTTGAAAGAAGGAAAACCAGTTTTGATCCACTTGATCTAAGCTATGGAAGATACGACTTGGGCCTATTGTTATTGAAGGCCATGGACTTATTTATTTCATTAAAATGACTTATTTTATTAGTCATAGGAATTAATCTAGAATAATTGGGCTTTGGGGATGTCCAGCCCACATGTGTCTTATTTCTAATGAACTAGGATTTTTGGGAAGGCCTTGTATTTTGACCAAGGGCATATTTGGAAAGTTATTTATTTTATTTGAACTAGGGTTTCGAAGTACTGTAGCATGACACTATTCATGCTACAGTACCGCGCGGCTACTGTTCACTGAAGGGCATTTTTGAGAGTAGGGTCTCAAATTTTAGTCTAGGGTTTTATAATGTTTTGGGGAGGGTATTTAAAGGATGTAACCAGCCACTCCAAGGCTAAGACTATTATTCTGAATTTTAATTATGAGTGAGTTTTCTCCTCTTGTTCTTAATTGAACTCTTGAACTTATCAAAGGTAAATCACAACTTTTGTGGCGTTCCTCCTTGTAATTTGGGTTCTTGAGACGGGATTTCAACGGGTCTAGATTTTAATATAATCTTGAAACGAGTTCCCAACGGGTCTAAATTCTCCATCCATAGACTTGAGTTTGGCTTTCCTGAGTTGTTTTTCCAATATTGTTGTTGGGTCTCAAAGCGAGTCGATTGGGGTTCACATCACCTAGCCTTAAACGTTGCTCCCAGCGGAAGACCCAAATATTTCATTGGCAAGGAGAACACCTTACAATCCAGAAGGCTTGTTAAACCTAGTATATTTAGGATCACACCCACCGGAACCATCTCGGGCTTGCTAAGATTCACCTTAAGCCCCGATACTTCACTTTTAGGGGGAATCAATTTCAGGTATTTTTTTTTTCTTTTGTCCTTTTCTTTTCAATAATGTAAACCCCCCAATGCAGATTATGGAACATGACCCAACATAAAATACCCTAAGGTTGAAGAATATAAACTTGCATCTACCAAGACTTAACCTACTAATTTTAAAACAACAACCCAAATCTTCGATAGACACTACACACTGCTTGCTCCCAAACATATCATCAAATTTTTTTTAAACCTTAGTTATAACCGTAATCAACCAAAAATCATAATCAATGTAGAGATATTGGTAATAATTTGGGATTTTTGTTATAAGTGGTGGGCTATGCCTATTGCATTCAGATCAATAATATTCATCTAAGGTAATGTGGGAAGGGATCGTTGAGAAAATTGAAGGTAAATTGGCAGGGTGGAAGAGAATTTGTGTCTAAGGGGGGGAGAATCACACTTATTAAGAGTACATTATCTAATCTTCCAACGTACTTCCTTCCTCTATTCCCTGTGCTTCCAGGGGTGGCGAACAGACTGGAAAAGATTTTCCATAATTTCTTATGGGGTGGGTTAGAGGATGCAAAGAAATTCCACTTCATCAAATGGGATAAAGTATGCACCCTGTTGTCTTGCAGTGGGTTGGGCTTAAGAAAATTGCGAACCTTCAACAAGGCACTTCTTGGAAAATGGTTATGGTGGTACCATCTTGAGGGAGATGCTCTTTGGAGGAATATCTTAGATGTCAAATATGGGAATGTCTGGGGAGGTTGGTGCACTAAAGAAGTAAGAGGGGCTTATGGCGTGGGAGTTTGAAAACTTATCCGGAACGGATGGGATAACCTTCTCGATAACTGCAAGTTTGGGGTGGGAAGGGGTTTGCACATCAGGTTTTAACAGGATATTTGGTGTGGGGATGTCGCTCTGAAATACACTTTCCCCTCTCTTTTCAAAATCGTGTTTGATCAGGGTTCCTCGGTAGATGATAATATGTGCAGTACTGCTGATTCCATTCATTGGTATGTGAGATTCTCTAAAGCTGCCCAGGATTGGGAAGTGGGAGTCATCACTGACTTCTATAGCGTGTTATATGCAATGAAGTTAAGGGCTGGAGAGGAGGACAGCTTACTATGGACATGCACAGGGAACAAGAAATTCTCAGTCCGTTCTTACTACAAGGCCTTGACGACCCACTCCTTCAATGTCTTCCAATGGAAGAGCATTTGGAGGAGCAATGTTCCCCTCAAGGTAGCCTTTTTCGGATGGGTGGCTTTCCATGGAAAAATACTGACTATAGACAAGTTAAGAAAGCGTGGACTCTACTTAATGGATTGGTGCTTCATGTGCAAACACAACAGTGAATCTGTGGACCACCTTCTTCTTCATTGCAAATTAGTTAAGGTATTGTGGGATGAAATCCTCTTAAGGCTTGGTATCGCATGGGCTATGCCTAGGAAGGTGATCGATTTATTGTCTTGTTGGCAAGGGATAAGGGGCAATCGTCAGATAGCTACTTTTTGGAAGATGGTATCTTTATGTTTAATGTGGTGCACATGGATCAAAAGAAATGGACGCTGTTTTGAGAATAGGGAATGCTCTCGGGATGGTTTCAAGGCATTTTTCTTTCATAATTTATTGCTTCGGGGATCTTCTATTGTATTGAATGGAATGAGTCTTAATGACTTTTAGGCTACTATCGGTAGCACTTAGTTTGTAACTAGACTCTTTTTTGTATACTCCCTGTGTACTGTGGCTTTGCCTATTTACGTAGATCAATAAAATCTCGTTTACCTATAAAAAAAAATTATAAGTGGCAATAATTTCGGAAATAAAAGTCAGCTAGATGAAAATCCAGAATAAAACTGTGAACAAACATGGCACTAGTACAAAATGTACCATTACGATGCAGCTCAAGATTCGATATAGTTTTTTTTTAAGTTTCTTTTTATAGGATTTAAAATAGTAAACAAGAGTCCTAACACTTGTCAAGACGGCCAATTGGCAGAAATACTCGGTCAACCTCATGGACTAGCCATATAAACTGTACAAAAAAATTAAATGCCACTAGAATTAAGTTTTTCAATCACGTCCATGATAAATTATACCCAATCCAAAAAGATAATAGCATAACTATTTACATGGACTTATTGAAATCCATGATTCTTTGCCAAAAGAACTCATATTTGAAAAGACTGCTGGCATGTCATTTAGCACAGACCAAAAGAAACAAAAAGTTGGAATCAAAGAAAACAACGTGCAAGTTGGAATCAAATAAAACAGTGAGCAAAATTCCTATTGAATCCACAGGTAAAATGGGATATAGCAATATGATAGCTCACCTGGCGAGTAGATGTTTTCAGCACAACACATTTTCCCTTTCTTTGTGAGTCGAGATCAATATTCGCACCATCTTCCTCAGCTTCATCTTCTGGGTTCATTTCCAAAATCTACAATAAGTAGAAAACTGCAATTAGAGTCCAGCACAGAAAGAAAAATAGCCATAATAACTTAAGTCCAAACCCCCAAGTCCCCCACAAAGAGCCTAGTTCTGCAGCACCTTCACAGATTAGGCATTAGATAACCAAATAAACTCAGATGCCATGTGCAAAGAACAAATTCTTCATAATCAAAACACAGAGAGACAAACTGAGACCCGAAAAAAACATAGAGACAAGAAAAAGATACTCAGCATAGGAATTATTCATGATAGAGTCCAATTATTTACCTCAACAATGTTGCCAACCAAGTAGGGCAATTGCTTATTGAGCTTAATCTTCTCTTGATTCTCCTTTATCTTCTCTTTGTACGAATCCAACTCCAAGTTTGTTCTTTGCAACTCCTCCTTCAATCACAACAGAAATCCACACCCCTCTATTTAATTGTTATTTCATAGAAATCCATATATACCAATTAAAAACTATAGCTTTCGAATCAATAATAAGAAATGAAAAATAAAAAAGAACTAACACCTGAGAATCAACAAATTCATAGAATAGAAAAATGGATCGCGACCGTATGTAGAAAAGTAAATAGAAAACAACTTATTTTACACAAAGCGTTAGATGAAAACACCAATAATGGAAAAAATCCGCTCCCAAAACAAATTTACAAGGCACAATAAAAAAAATAAAAATTCATGCAAAATCAAGTACCGATTATAAAGAAATTGAATTTTTTTTTTATTTCCAACAATCGATAATAGAAATCGTAAAGATTCTTATGCACAAGCAGAACAATTTCACACAATAACTTTACAGCTACAGATAGAAACCCTAACTCGTTCAAATATAAGACATATGTTTATATGTAGAGAAGAGGGGGGGGGGGGGGGGGACCTTGAGGATGCGGATCTCGTTGTCGAGCAGACGAGACGCACGGACGACATCTTCGGTAGTCATGGAAGCGAGTTGATCGTCCTCGAAGCTCGTATCTTCTACCATAGCAGTTGCCATTGGAAATCGATGATTTCAAAGAGGAAGAGAAAAAGCGTGACGCAGTGTCTACACTTGCTTGCTGCTCTTCCTTTGCTACTTATTCCCCAAGAAAATGCAGGAGGCCTCCCCCTTCATCTTCTCCTCCTTTTATTTCTGCCTTTTTCTTTTCCATTAGAACCGGGCCTCACGGCCTGCGTCAGGCTTGAGCTTCAGGCCCAGTTCATTTCAATGACTGACATTCCTCGTGGATTATTATTATTATTTTTTAAAGTTTTGGGTCAAATATCATTATTTTTAAGCTGGTGAATAAAACACACTTAATAAAATGAGAAATAATAATTACAATCGTGAGTAATAAATACTGTGCAATCACTTAAAAAAAGTGAATAAATATGATATTTACACGAAAAAAATTAATTTTTTAATAGTAGATCTCATTTTTTTTCAAAACGACTGCATGACGCTTGTGCACTTTACGACTGTATGTAACATTACTATTACAATAATGTAAATAGTTTGTTCTAGAGATCGACTCGAGAATATAATAACTCAAACGAAAAGGAATCCAGATACTGGTTTTGTATGATATATTATTTTTTCTATTCCTTTCCTTTTGATCTAGTTTGCTTGTTAGCATTGAATATATTAAGAAATTTTTCTTGAAGATAGAGAACTCTTTTTCTAAAGGAGCATACAGAACTTGCAAATCCTTATATAGTATTTTTTTTATTTTTTATTTACATCATGAAATAATATATAAAAGATGAGGTAATTATTACAATACTTATTCGTCCCAGTAAAGATAAATTCATGGCTTCGTCCCTGGTAAAGGGCAATGACAATGTGAGTGGAGAACAAGGCAAGAACAAGCAGCCTAAGTTCAATGTAGTTGAAATTTGCTACCAACATTACAGTATTTAGAGTTTCCAATAAATGCCTAGTCGATGCAAAATGCCTGCAACAATACCCCAAAACATTATCTCTGCAAAGAGCACGTAGAGTAGAATGCCAACTCTCTTGGAATTCCATACTTCAATGAAAATGTGTTTCTGAATCCAATATACCTGTCATAGGTTAAAACCCAGAGAGTAGGATATAAGACAAGGAAAACAATTGTTAAAGAAAAAACCTTGTGATGTGCCCCACGTTCTTTCACTGTTTTTTATAAAAGAATTTCAATTTTTTTTTTTCAAATTTTATAATATTTTCAAATATTTTGGCATGTCTTTACTAGTTTTGTTTCTTTCAAATTTTCTGAGATTTTCATATTTATCAAGGGTATTTCTGTCAATGTTTTTATGAAGGGGGTAGATTACAATTTGATAGTTTGGGAGTTCATTGTCAAAATTGATAGTTTGGTGTGCTTAAAAAGTGGGTGTAGGTTTGAAAGAATTGGTGTATTTCAAACAAATAAATAAATTATAATATCATTTTTAGAGGCAATTATGAGACAGTAAAAAGGGGGCTGTTGGTGGACAGATTTGAGGTAAAATGCAAAAACAAAAGAAGATGATTATACCAGTGTATTATGGGGATCATCATAATACCACCCATTAATGAATCCAGCTAAGATGCCTTCGGCTGCCATAACATAGACGAACATAGCATTCATGCCAATCCATTCCAATGGCAAAAACAGGTATCTTAACCCCCAGATATCAACCTGGTATTAGAGCATATGATTAGATCAAACATTATAAAATTCATTGAACCACATACCCAAAAATTAGATATTCTTCAACTGATGACAAGTTCACAAGTTCAACCAAGCCTTAATTCCAACAAAAGGAGTCCATGCTCAAAGTATAAAATCGGTGATACAGAGAAGAGATAAGATGTTTGTAACAAAAAAAGGTACCATAACATAGAAAGCCGAGAATACCAAAGCTGCTGCTCCTGATGTTACACAAACATAGCTGAATGTATACAACTGTTTATTCAGAGGAATTGCTGCACAGGGTAGGAAACATTAGAAAGCAATAGATTAATAGATAGTAAGCAAATTTGCTCATACTTAAACATTCAGTTCAGACCATCAGTGAAATGAAGGGTAATTCCTAAAATAAGAAGAGCAAAACCCATCAGACTCCAATGCTTCAGCCTAGCTGCATGACCCTGACATAATTGGGAAAAAAGGGCGAAAAATCAGTTACATGAGCCGGTTCAGTGTAAGTTGGGCATAAATCTAGTGAAATCATAAACCTAACCTCAAAATGTACAAGCACGTGTCCAAAATGCAATCCAATGATTGTGGACAGAATAGAGGATACAGAGCTGCAATTAGACAAAATATCCACACATAGAAAAGGTATAAAGATAAATTTTCAAGGTTCACAAATCACTACATCAGTAGTTGGAGCAGATTCATCATAGACTTCCCATCATTGCCAATTGGAACATTCATGAGATTCATGCTTAAGAACATGACTCTCTGGGTAAATTGCTGCAATCAAGTGGTTAAAAGGGTAAGCTTGCCTCTAAGAGTAAGGGCAGCCTTCTCAAGTATATTTTAACTTTTTAAGGAATAACAATAAGTTCTCGTCTTCTCCAATTCCTTTCTTTTTTTCTTTTTAAATTTGTGTAGATGTAATGTGTTATTATATTAAAGTTTTCTTTCATTCTTAGCATTGTCGTTCACATACTAGTTCGGCAAAGGATGGCTGAAAATCAACTAGACAACCAAAATTCACAGTATTTCTCGCTGTGTCACTAATGTAAAGCCTAATGATTTCCATCTTGTGATTTCCTTAAAAGGAAAACATTAGAGATTATTTGGAAAAAGAGATAGAACTGTTTACCCACCAATTAGAATCTAGACTTGAGGCACGAGTTCCAACGTTCATCAAAATGAAATGAATTACTAGTGATTTTAACAGACCTTAAAACTCCTTCCGGTTCAAAAGGAGCATAGCACCATGAAGGAGCACCACTTCGGAAAGGCCCCTCATATGGGGAGTTATCCGTGCAAGCCTGCAGAGCTTTAACTTGGAGAAAATTAATCGAAAATTCCACTACCCAAACAAGTGGTCTAAAGTTGATAAATTAATGTGTAGAAGCAAGAACAGCTACACACCTTAGATCTCTTCCAAGCTGGATGTTGATACATGTGATTGAGTCCTAGCACCAGTCTGTCAATATATCCTACTGCATTACAAGGAGGATCCAGTTTCCCACTCATGCCACAGGCTACCTAAAATAAATAGAATATACCCGTTTAAAAAAAATAAAGATCTGACCATTTGTTTTCTAAAAATTTTCACCCATGGTACTTGGTTCCGTTGCAGAGAGTGGGAACCATTAAAGGGCCAAATGCAGTCATTTAAAGGGATAAATGTTCCTCTCATCCCAAAACTGGTTCTAATTATGACAAGAGGTTAAGCCTTGTTCAAGAGTAGTCGTATTGTGCTATTCAAATCAGAACACAAGCATTTCACATTCTCAACCCTTCCATGTCCAAAAGATCCCAAGTCAATAATTTGATACGAAAGACTATAGACAGTCTGTTACTAGTATTAGGTCTGTCATTGACATCTCCAACTATGAACAAAAAAAATAGTAATGTCATTTAACAAGAACTGGATGATTTTAAAAGAATGAGATCAAAGGAAGCCAATGCTTACTGTCATCTCAACAGTACTATTGCTGTTCAGGACAGTGAATTTCCAATCAGGAACGTATGTCCCATAAATTACAGCCAAGTAAACAATAAGAACACTTGCTGCCACCAGCCTGAAAATTAGAACAGAGAACAATTTATATTCACCTTTATTAGGAAATTTTTCTCCTGAATTTAAGACAAAAAACACTTCCACAATATTACCAGTGCCAATAGTACAACTTGAATACAGAGAACCAGCTGGACACTGGATCCTTGCCTCGGGCGTCTGTTGAAAAGATTTCCACCAGTGCCACTACCAAATATGCAAGAGCAATTCTCTAGAAAGGGTGGTAATAATTACTGCCAACATTCATCATCGATGGACCTAATATTGTTTTGATAAGTAATAGACCTACTATCATTGACTGATATCTTTATTACCTACCTGGAGAATTCCACACCACCTTATTTTTTTCATGTCGACACCATATGTTAGCTTGTCAGGAGCATGTGAAAACCCTCCTTCATAAATGAAACCAAGTTAACATTAGAGTGATTTCTGGAGCCTTAATTTTGTTCCTTTTAAATTTATTTTCCTTCTTATTCCAAGAGTGCACTACAGATAACGTATCCAGTTTTTCTACATCAAAAGAAAACTTCGATAAAAGTCTTGCCTGTTCTATCTCAGTACTTCCTTTTGTTTTTCCACCTATACGAATAACATATTGTCGTTTTGCTTAATGGATGGCAGTTGAGGACACATGCACACTTAGTAAGCTGCATAATGTCTCAATCTTACCCCATTGTCATTGCAAGTTTTATTCAAAATAAATATACATAAAGTGGTTGCAGGACTTGATAATACCACGACAGGAAAAAACCAACACTGAGAACTGACCTTGCAATAGGAGACCCCAAAAGAGAAGCTTCAAAGTCCTAAAAATCACCTTTCTTATGGCCATTGGCCGACTTGGTATTCTCTGGACAATAAACAACAATACTTGAATGCATATGAATAATCATATACTCCCAATAAATCTTCTTCTTAAGTTGTACAGAAACTGTACATAAAGCAACCTTGAGAGCAAGTGCAATGGCCATCCCCACAATGAACAAAAAGAATGGCATCACAAAGTCAGCAAGATTGCAACCATTCCATGGTGCATGCCCAATCATAGGCCATTCTCCTCCGGCATCATCCACCAGAATCATCAACTACAATGTACATGATAAACTTAAAAGCAAAATAGAAATCACGACTCTTTAATACATAAATCAACCAAATTTTAAGTAGACTTTATGAACGGACATCCGAAGTAAACAAAAATGCCACCAATAAACTATTGAAACTAAGAGTCAATATCATCCCAATCAGATCAGTAAAACCTATGGTGGTCTTTTTGTTTTTTCTCTTTCAAAGGGAAGCTAAGGAACCTTACTTAAGTTGCTAAAAGAGAGAAGGGAAACTTTCAAAAATTAATAATAAAAAAATCTTATACTACCACTCCATTATCAAACATCTTAGGAGTCACCAAAAACCAACTTTTTACTACATGTCCAGGATCATATTGGGACCATTAACTATTACGATAATATATTAATTTATAATGAAGATGATATAATAATTCTCCATTTAAATTATAGAAAAAAAAGTCCTCAAAAAATTGTAGGAGAAAAAGAGAGAAGGAAATGTGACCCATTCGTGTCACATGCATGACTCACGAGTCACGATCATGGTGGGCCACAAAAGTTACTGAAAAAAAAACTTTTTCAGTGGATGATAATCTTGCTTGTATGAATTCGGAACAAAAAATGGGTTTTGAAAGATGGATTTATAAGTCATAATTTGGACCGTAATATCGTCAAAATCTGCTACTACTAAATATCCCGAATAAAATACTGATAATACTTGCAGTGAGAGTTAAAGAGGCCAAAAGTAAGCCATGAGCAATCGAAATAAGAACTTGTAGTCGGATATGGTGGAGTTTGTGCTCTTCACTCACTCACTCACTCACTCAATTCACAAAAATATCTGGGAAACTAATTAATATATATATATATAAACAAAATATAAACTATTACTGCAACGGTGAGGCCTCGGAAGATGTCCAGGGAAGCAACGCGCTTTGGTTTCGGTAAATTTTGGGCCGAAATTTCGGGATCCGGTACAGTGAGCTGGTGCTGGTGAGTGGTATCGGCTTTGATTTCGGCCATTCGTTTTTTGAGCTCTTCTGCTTGGTTCAACAGTGAAGATGTTCTCAGATACCAACAGCAACCGAATATGGTCGAACGTAAAAACCATTGACTGAAGACTCAGGTCGGGATAGATCCCTGAGATTTTTGTTTTGTCGTCTTCTCAGTGCAACGCTAATAATTTTTTTTAGTTGCTAATAATTGACTCTTTTTTTTTTTTTTTTTGAATAAGCTAATAATTGACTCTTGATTATTGACAGCTGACACATTATTTTCTTTATCCTTGAAGAAATATTTTAATTGAATTATTACACGTTTCTTTTCTTTCTTTCTCTTTTTTTTTTTTGATTTCGGGGAACTTCTCAAGTAAGATCTTTTAGACTCACTCTTGTAGACAAGAGTAAATTCTGATTCCGTACACTGCACCTTCAAAAATTTCCCTACACAGATATTACACGTTTCTTAGAAAAAAAAATTTATTTCCAATTCCTTCAACTATTTTTATTACTATTCACCACTATTTAATATTTTATTATTTTTTATTAATATTTTATTACTATTCATCACTATTTAATATTTTGTTTTTATTTTTTATTAATATTCATAAATCATCTTAGATCACATTTTCATCCAAACGTCGTCTCATACCGTGCCTTTTTTGTTGTGAAAAAAACCAACCTATCAAAAAGCTTATAAAAATGTTGTATTGCTTCAAAGGCCTACAGCAGGAAGTGGAGACAATATGACTATGGTCTTAGGTATCTGAACAAGTTGATAATTGAAGGATCATTGATACTAAAAACACATGAAATTAATATTAGCATTTTTTAAAATCGCCATGCTCATTTTTCCATGCTTTCTAGCCGAAGGTAAGGGGCAACTGGTAACGCATGCATGTTCGGGTTGTTGAATTGCTACTGCTGCTAGTATCAGTCTTCAGTGCAAGTAAAACTCGTGTGATTCTGGCAAAACCAGAAAACCACACTAGTTATGGTAGTTGGTTCAGGTCAATCCTTGTACAGTAAGCAAGTTTTATCTGAAACTTAGAATTAGAGGTATCATTGAAGTCTTGAGAATGGAGTTGAGTACATAGCTTCTGGATATTTGGGCCAGCTATATTATGCAGGTCAAACTGTATAATAATTTGAAGCTATTACAGAAGTGAATCGATTTAGAAAGTTAAACTACTTTATACTTTTTTTCAATAATGCTAAGTTCCAATAATGTAAAAAAAAATACTGAATACAAGACAAAACAGAGACGAGTCCTCACTAATAACACAAGCAAATTAAAAACTCATTTACTTATCCATTTGTCCCACATCATATTTCCTATTTCACAGCACAGCTAAACTCCAGAGCTACGAAAATGCCACAATAGGTTCCCCCAAGATGCAACAAACCTTCTCCACTAAATAAGTATACTACTATAGACTAAAAGGAATGCCAAAAGCCCAGAAGATGCCTAGAAGTAAATCCGAGCCTAACTGCATGATAGATGGTTACCAGAAAGATGCTATATAACACGTCGCAACTAACAAAAAGGAAATAATTAAAGTAGCATCCAAAGATTCACTGTCTTATATATGAAAAGCTAGAGCACGATTATGATTGGCACAAGGCTCAATTTCTACCTGCACTCTTTTCTCCACCGAGTAACCCATAATACAGAAGGGATTCAGGAGGAGGAAGGCTGCCTTTGATGCATAGCCTTGTGTTATTGATTAATTAAAAAAAAAAAAAAAACAGAAAAAATGAAATAGAAAACAAAAAATGAAATAAAAAATGTTCGAAAAAATGAAAAGGGAAGAACTCTGGTCAGGAACAACCAATCCCTATTTTGACGTCACGGCAATATGCTTCGACAGAAGGCATTCTTGTCTAATGCTTGATCAAGAGTATATAAGAGACCCAGTGTGCCTCTACAAAACCAAGTACAAGCTTTCAAGACAATGCCTTATGGAGCACATCAATATCTGATTTGGCTAAGCAACATCATCCCAGAGACAAAAAGGAGCAATTAACATGTTAAAATATTGTCCATAAAAAAAGAACATGTCAAAATATTAAAAGAAGCAGACAAATAACATGCAGAAGGGGAAAAAAGTTATGGAATGTGAATTGGGTTTAGATTTCTCGGGTTTCAAATGAATTTATGAGAGAGAGAGAGAGAGAATACCTCATATCTGGACTCTCAGACAATTGTATTCCCACGAACGACATTCTGGCATCTCCAAAACCTATCTCCTTCGAACATCATCTTAACCATCCTTAAGTGAAATGATGAATAATAAAGATTGTAAATTTTAATTACAGAAAAAAGAAAAATTAAAAAAAAAAAAAACAGAAGAAGCTAAATAATTTTTTTCGGAAGATAATCACCTTTGAGGTACATATCACTTCTATGCAATGGATATTTGTCCATGAATTGCAATCCATCAAATGCCCATTGTAAGTCTCCCCATTGTTCAGCTGCACGAGCAACCAACCATAAAAGTAAGAGTCAGAAAAATATCATCTTCAATGTGAATTTGGATGAAACTTATGACCTAACTGGCTTCTTATGACAACAAAGGTATGCCAAGATCCCGGGTTAGCAACGAAAGATTCTATCTTCTGTGTGAAGCTATATTAAGATTATGCTTGGCAAAGGCCCAAATTATTCTTGCACTCTTTTCTCCACTGAGTCACCCATAGTACAGAAGGGATTGGGAGGAAGAAGGCTGCCTTCAATGTATATCCTTGCGTTATTGATCAATAGAAAACAAAAACAAAAACAGGAAACAGAAAGCGAAAAACGAAAACAAAAAATGAGAAGGGACAAAATCTGGTCAGAACAACCAATCCCTATTTTGAGGTCACATTAATGTGCTTCTACAAAAGGCATATTGTCTAATGCTTGGTCAAGAGTCTAAAAGAGATCCACTGTGCCTACTGCCTCTACAATAACAAGTACAAGCCTTGAAGGCAATGCCTTATGGACCATATCAATATCTGGTTTCTCTAAGCTACATCATTCCAGAGAGAACAAGGAAAAGTCAACACGTTAATATATCTAAAGAAGCAGACAAGTAATTTTGAAGACAACACCTTATGGGGCATATCAATATCTGATTTGGGCAAGCTACATCATTCCAGAGAGAACAAGGAACAATTAAGATGTTAAAATATTGCCCACAATAATAGCATGTCAAAAGATTCAAAGAAGCAGACAAATAAGATGCAGAAGGGAAAAAAGTGAATTGGGTTTAGATTTCTTCAGGTTAAAAATGAATTTATATGAGAGAGAGAGAGAGAGTACATCGTCTCCGGACAGAAACTCGACACTTAATTGTATTCCCATGCACGAGACATTCTGGCGTGCTCCAAAACCTATCTCCATCATATATCATGTTAACCACCGTTAAGTGCAATGATGAATCCTAAAGATCGTAAATTTTAATTAAGGAAGAAAAAGTAAAATTGAAAAAGAAGAAGAAGAAGACCAAAGAAGCTACAGAATTTTTTTGGAAAATAATCACCTTTGATGTATATATGACGTTTCCAAGATGGATATTCATCCATGTATCACATTTCATCAAATGGCCATTGCAAGTCTCCCCATTTTCCAGCCCCACGAGCTACCGACCATAAAGTTAATAGTTAGAAAAATATAATCTTCCATATAAATTTGGATGAAACTTATTACTTAACTGGCTTCTCATGACAACAAAGTCATGCCAAGATACCAAGTGAGCATCAGAAACACCTTTCTATGCTGTTTACAGCAAAAATCAAGGAAATGCAGCGACCATACAAATTTGAACCGAAAAACAGCAAAGTTTCCAAATTTTGACAACTGAGCTAATTATTAGTTAATCTTTCTTTTTCTTTTTCTTTTTCTTTTTCTTTTTTTGGAGAAATAGCATTTTTCATACTTTGGGTCGGGTTCGAATCCGACCAGAGATTTAGAAAGTTGAATGACGTCTAAATGCAACTTTGTAAAACATAGGCTGACGAACTCGAACCATAGCCGGAAACAAAGATTTGTTTGTTTAACATATATGACAGAATTTACAAACTTAACTTCTTCCCTCTTCTTATATTTCTTGGAAACGAAGCAGATAGAATATGAAACATCAATCAAATCCACGGAGGGAAATGAAAATCTCTCACCATAGGATGCCCTTGCGCGCTCTGAAGTAAGGAAAGAGGAAGCTGAGACCAAAACCAGAAAAATTTAAAAACAGGGTCACAATTCTTAAAGCAACACAAGAAGAAAGAACCAAGTACCAAACAATAACCCTAAAATCTCAGTAAACTGAGCTGCATACCATTTCTGATTCAGGAAAACCCAGAAATTAAATGGACCTGCTGCCTGCAAACATATCATCATAAGAAGCAACCCAAAGAAAAGTATACAGTAAAAAAAGGAATGGAAATAACCCGTTGCGTATAAAAAAATAATAAAAAATGTAGGGAAAAAATGGCGTGACTTACGAGTCTCATACTATTCCCTGTTTGGCAACGAAGAAAAATTGTAGACAACCAAAAAATAAAGTCAAATATCATTTGAACCATGACTCAATTGAGATCCTATTGCCAGTCGAGTTGAGATGTCCTCCTCTTCTTGTCTTTCTTTTTTCTAATTATGAAATGAAAGCATAAGACGACATTTGAGTTTGAAAATTATCTCACTGATGATAGTGGCAACATGGAAACTGTTGGGGACAAGAAGACGAGAATTGGGAGACTAGAGAGTATGCTGCATCTTTCTTCCTCCAATTTTTTCAGAACTTTAGAACTACATTACATTTAAATGGAGATAGATATTGAAGAAGGAAAATGTCTGTACTTCTAATTTTGTTATTAAAATGCTGAAAATTTTGAAATTTGAATTCAAAAAATTGATAAAATGAAACGGATATTGAATCAGTATAAAATTATGAGTAGTGCTATGGCCACCGCTGGGCCTCCCGCTAGGTCAAAAAAAAATTTTTTTTTTGTTTTTTTTTTCACATCATTTTTTAAATATTTTTAAAATTTTAAAAAATTATAAAAAAAACAAAATAATATTAAATAATTTTTTCTTAATTATTAAGATAAAAAGAAAAAAAACTGGGAGCGGTGGCTCCCAGTGGGATCCCCCAGCGGGAGATCTATCATTTTCCTAAAATTATGTATAAAGTTGTATATACATATAATGCTACTAATAAAATTAAAAAATAAAAATAAAATACATTTTTAAATGAAGCTAATTAATTACAAATGAGATGTAAAATAATTATAATAACGTTACTCTTTTTCATCTGCCTACTTGATTGCCACTTGCTGCCCATTTCCAAGTACCAAAAGCCCATAGGAAAGGAGTGCATTACTGCATTTCCTCCGAGCCCAAAGAAAAGCTCACTGCATTCTCAATAATTCCGCCAAACAAATTTCAAACGGCTTCGACGAATCTCCAACGAAAGTGGAAGGAGAGCACAATGCAGCAAACTCCTTACTTCAAAACACATCAGTCCTCCAATGGGTTTCATCTTTCGTACCCAATCGCTATAATGCCTACATCTCTTTACAATACCGCCATTTTTGTACCAAAATTATTTTTCATTCGCTCTGCGGTTTTGGCTTCCCATCCAACACAGATACAGAACCCAATTATCTGGGCAAGAAAGACCGACAAGCTAGTTATATATGCGAGAAAAAACAAAAGGAGAAATGGATCTCAAATATCAAAGAAGTTACTGTTTGGTTTGATAGCAATCATGGCCTCAAAAACCAAGATCTTGCCACAGCCCTTAGATTTGGTTGTTGGGGAAATCGGCCATGTAGATGGGAATCGAGTGGCCTTGTGGTTCTGGAAGTTGTTTGGAGGAGGAGGCTTTGACGGGCGGAGAAGGAATAACAAGAGAAAATCAATGCTCCTTGTGTTCTTTGTGATTTGCGGTTTGGCTTTCTTGTTAGGGAAAGAGTTGGAGCGCAATGTGCTTTGTGGCTTTTCGGTTTTGGGGCTACTTGGGGTTCTTTCGATTCAGTGGTTGGGAAAGAGAAAAACCAAAGATTGGGTTTTGGGGTTTTGTCTTGGGGGAGCTTTGGTGGGCTTGGGGTTAAGGAGGGGGGAGATGCAAAAATGGGTTGAACGGCTCAGGGTTTGTTCCCCAATAATGGAGGTTGGAAGAAGAAGGGGAAGAAAGTAAATATGGATTTGAAAAGATTTAGATATCGATTATTTTTTCTTTTCTCATGTGTCATTGTTCAATTTTTTTTTTCCTTCTTATCAACGAAAAGATTATTCTTTTAATTCTTCATGAATTTTTTCCTTGAATCAATATTTATATGAACCTGTTGTTTGTAGTCCGATCAGTAGTTTTCAATTTAAACATACTTGGCAGGCTGCATTAGGTTGATCATCTTGAGATGTGGATTATCACCTGAACTTTTCTCTAGGCTGCAATTAGAGTCCCAAGTGGCTTCTTCTACGGCACACTAGGTGTTTGTTACTTGGTTATATCAAGAAGCTCTTGAATCTGCAGAAGGAAATAGCCCCAAAGACCTTCCAGTCTTACACGTGATATCTTTTTGCTCAACAAAGAAGAGCATCAAGAAGTTCTCACTCCAAGTCTCAATCGTATCTTTGTCAGATCAATTATCTGAACTGATTCTGAAGTGTTATGATTCCCGAGAGCGTGTTGGTGTGTATCCAAATTTAGGTACCTAGTGACTAGTGTTTAGAATTGGACTCCATGACAGAAGGTTAGCCTAAGAATGACAACCCTGATGAGGCTTTATATTAAATATATGTTTAGAGAAATGCAGCGGAGGGAGGGGGTTCCTCGGCAGACCATTTTTCTGATCCAAATGATGGAAAATCCATTCACAATCAAGAGGGCATCCGAAACAAGGCCATAGAGGTGTTTAAAGACATGTACTAGCTGCGGAACAGAGACGTGGAAACTGAAAAATGGGTTCCCAGTCGTGTCTGCCAACTTGGCTATGATCCCTTCGATTGAGATTTGAATATCGATATGATACTTGCAAAAGATTAAAGACCAAGAGGAACCTGTTCAACAAATCGCCTCGAAAAACCTAAGTTGCCTTAAATTCCATTATCGGTGCTTAAAATCAGCATGGGTGCAGGGTGCTGGGTTGAGCGGGAAACAGCTAACCTTTTTTGAGTATCATGCATGGGCTATGCTCACTCGGGGGCTCCGGCATTTGGGCAAAATATACTTTTGTATCATAGAGTCAAAGAACATCATCCTCGAGATATGGCACATATAAATGGAGTATGGAGCGGCAAATTTGCGTTATCATAAAAATTAGCGCCGACAGCACATATGAATCCGTTGTCGTCCAGCGGTTAGGATATCTGGCTTTCACCCAGGAGACCCGGGTTCGATTCCCGGCAACGGAATTTTACGTTTTTCTGTATTTGGCCTATATGTTTATGACACAGCAAAAAAGGCATAATGATTCAGAAAAATCTTAGAACCTTAAAAGAAAAATTATTTACAAGCCCACTAACCCATCAAACACATTGCAGTGTAAAAAGCCTCACCCACATTATCTACTAGAAAAATATTTAATTTTTAATTTTGGCTCGCCGTCCTTCGGCTCTTTTCTAAATCATCTCCTAGTTTTCATTCCCAAGAGAAAGTGAACCCTAGCTGAGAACAAAAGTTATTGAAACAAAGGTTTATGAGCTGTCCTCACCAAGCAAGTCTTCTGTTTTGGACTTTCATCTCATTTCTTCGTAATCTGACTTGAAATTGAGGTTTTTGATCTGAATCGTAATGCCTGGTATTTATCATTAATTTGAAGCTGGGATTCATAGCCTGGATTGGTTATACAAAATTAAAAATCTCATCTTATTTCATCTCAACTCATCATTATAATTTTTTTAAATCCTCGTACAAAATATAATGAATAATTTAACTTTTTCAAATCTCAATACAAAATTAATATTAAAAAATTATATTATAATAATATTTTATTTATTACTATTTAAAACATCTCATTATCTGTTTAACAAACGGAGATTTGATCTATTTGAGTTCGTGGGTTTTCGAAGGGCTTAACTAGAAGAAACTAGTCTTTGTCATGGTAGGTATCGACCTTGAATTCATGGCACATGTCGGCCATTTGCATCCATCTTTGTCGACGAGATAACGTTTTATTTGGCTTCTTGTTTGTGTACTTATTATTCGTGTTCACTGATGTTGAATGGAGCCATCTGCTTTCCCTTTCCAAATTATGAACTTTATATAGGATAAGATACAATGAACTTTCAATTAGGGGGATGGTACGATACACTGATTTTTGTTTCCTAAAAATATCAAAAGAGCAAGTCGAAAACCCATGAACTCAATCGCCTTCTGAATGACAACCTATTGTTAACACGAGGTGAATTGGCTCTTTCGTGTCCCTCTCAATTTTCATTCACCTTTTAGGCAAAAATAATTGCACAAACTGGGGCCACTTTTAGCACTACAAGTACAATCCACAAACTAGTCAACCTCGTCACATGCTTTAGAAAATGGAAATAAACCACAATCCTTTCCTGCTATACACATCTTGGAATCAACAGTATAGTACAATGCCATAAAACTGAGAGAAACTCTAATGGCACAGAACATTTCCTGCAAAGGTGGCCGACTCTAAAGAGGATTCACATACTTAAGATACATAGGGTTACGGGTAGTAAGTCATTGGAATCTCTCTCTCTCTCTCTCTCTCTCTCTCTCACACACACACACCTTCAGCAAACATTGGTCTTGATTTCGGTTTGGTGTATTCACTTTCCAATGCCAAGTTCTTTTGTAAGGTCTCTTGTCAGGTTAAATTGCAACGTGTTATTCCATGGAAATAGGGTTCGAGTAACTGGAAGCTTCCTCCGGAGATCCTGCATTGCAGTCATAACAATTTTTTTTTTTTAAGGTTGCAGTCATAACAATCAAACTGCTCTGGAAATAAAATGACAGATGGATGGTTAAAAAAAAGCAACAAACGATTTTTCTACTTCTCTCGAGACCTACTAAAGATCTGCAGACATTGAATGTTCAGTGCCTGATGGTTTATATAGTTACTACAAGGAAAAGGCGCATTCAATTACACAACTAGGTCACTGTTGAGTGTTGATAAGCATATGTCCAGCCATGGCTGTGCAACTGATCCTGATACACCCATCAGATCAATGGACAGCTTAAGCACTTCTACCCGTTCAATTTGTTGGCAAAATTAAAGAATTTTTTTATTGGCACCGGGTGTCCAAAACAAAGCATATTTAAATTTTGATTTCAATTCTTAAGTATTACAAACAAAACAAAAATATTAAAAGAACCTTTATTTTTGTCTTAGCTTCTAAAAGAACCCTACATAATCAAGCAATTTACTTTTCTTTGCCTCTTTCATGTCCCAAGAACCAGATAGAGGATAAAAGTTAATACACAAGTAAAAACTAAAAAGTAATCACTCTAAAAGAGAGCCATCACTGATTGGAGGACTATCCAACTATGTTCTAACAAGTGTGCTAAGAAACGAGAACTAATCTAACAATAAATTTGAGGGGAGAAAGAATACCTTGAAAGTGGTATCTGGCAAATTTGAATAGGATGCCTGTCAATATATAACTGTTAGTAAAGGACTACTGAAAAATGAGAACCGACGATAACAACAGAAAGAGTCCAATTGAGGACCTCAAGAGATGCCAAGTACTCTGTCTCATGTTGGCGAATAATGCTGGCTATGGTAATTGCACAGTCATCGGGAGACTGAAAAAAATATATATGAACATAAGAATTGGATGAAAAAAGGGGAAACTTAAATCATTACAATGGGCATAGCAACACAGCATCATTCAAAAAGATAAAAGGAAAGCAAAAGGAACCGCTCTAAAGTGCTTAAAAATTATTTAAACAAATTCTCCAGAACTATAACATTCTAAAAGCAGGGGAAAAGGTCTCACTAACATGTTCAAATGTAAGAAGCAAACTTGATCAAACAAGACTTGAAGTAGTCTTCTTGCCCAGCATGGCTATAAAGATTAACAGGGGAATGCAAGCGAGCTAGATAACTCAACTCAACCATCCAAGTTTTTTTTGATAAATAAGAAACTTTATTGAAATGAATTAGGCAACTCAACCATCCAAGTTATAACCAATTACCACTGCCAAATCACCATGTTCTTAACATCGACATCCACATATACTCAGCATGTCTTCAGATTAAGATACCAGGGCAATACTCTTATTATGAGGATTTTTACTAATGTTCAGAAAAGACAAGAAAAAAACCTCACCATCTATGATAAGTAAAAAAGACATTCATGAATCAGGCAAGTTCAAGCTTTTGCAGAATAAAAGCAACAGCAAAAATAATGACTTACAAAATTACTTGTTGAAAGACATAAAAGTTTGTGATAACCTGAAATACTGTTGTGTCTTTGCATTCATGTTTTGCATCTAATTGCACATTTCCCTCTTCAAAATAATGGGCACCCACCTGAAAGTATAAGAAAAGGACAAGGAAAATTTCCCTTATTGTTGCTTTATATGCTCTCAAGATATATGAATGCAGTCCAAATTGCCTAGAAAAAGAAATAAGAGCAAACAATAGTCATAACAGCTGTAAACAAATACCTGCAATTTGCCTCTCAGTTCCAGTATTTGTTCAACATCCTTGAACTCAATATTCCATACTGAACGCCAACTTCCATTACTACACAATGCGCCAATAAACATTAAAAAATATTATTATGGACGAGGTACAAGGAAGGGTGCAAACAGACGGACAACCAAGAGTTAGCATAATGTAGTTATGTTCTATCTAAAAGATGCCCCAAAGAATATTGTTTTAAATTGTCATTTGAAAATTTTCACACACCAGAAATTCTGTGGACTAAGTCTGGCAGCAGAAATCACCACTACAAGATCAAAATCAGAACCTGGGCCCTCCACATCTTTTCCTTTTGTACAGTACACTGAGCAGACACCTTTAGGATAAGCTTCACCAACATATTTCAGTATTTCGGCATCCAGAGAACATCTATTGAGAAAGAAAGGCACATCATTGGCAATAGAATCTATATAGCTTTAACAGAACATAGATTCATATAGAAAAAAACTATACCCATGAGAATTATAGAGCATACCTGAATTCCTCTACATATGGGGATGGAAGTTCATCATCCAGAGCAGGTCTCACCCCTGTACAAACCTGAACAGCTTGCCACATTATTGTAAACTAATAGGTGTAACGGTTTGATGAGAAAACTTGACAAAAAGAAAGGAAGGGGGAGAGGAGGGATAGCATGCAAATTACACACTTCAGCAAGACACACCAACTTCTCGCAAACATGAGTATATGAGACAATAAGCATAATGCTCTTGCTGAGTACTTGCACTCAGATACAGGGAAGAGATTTGGCTATAACACATTGCTATTACATAATGCTCTTGCTGAATACTTCACTGAGAGATGCAGGGAATACGACATTTGGCTATAGCATTGCAATTACATATTGCAATTCCTAGAAGACGATGCTGAAGAGAAAAATAATGCCCGAGCATATTGAGGTTTAAGCATTGCCTTGCGTTAGAACAAAAGGTTTGAATATTGCCTTAGCATTTTGGCAGAAGTCCTGCCGTCTCCATAGAAAAAAATAATGCAAGATAACAAAAATTTACTTGTTTAATGTGATCAACTATGGCAACTTGAGCAGTCCTAAGATCAAGAAACTCATTCTCCTTGAGCTCGCCAAATGAAGTAACCAGCACCTGCATCCATGCCAGCGAATTAAATATAACAAAATTGGGTCTGGATTATAAACGTAATTCCGAACAGAAATTTTAAGAGCTTGATTTGATAAAATCAAACGGCATAAACGATTTCTTTAACTATTTAGTCTCATCTATTATATAACACCTTTTTAATACGTACGCCAATTCTAGGCGTACTATAAATTTACAATCAATCAGTTAAAAACTGATATGGGCGTTTGTGATGATGCAAAGTGAAAAATATGATAGCCATTTTGTGAAAACTCATCGGGTAAGTCGGTCCGTACAATTCGTGTAGCTTAAATCTTCGCAAAAACTTCAGTTTGCAACTCTTAAAATTTCTATTACCCAAAGCATTTCTATTCCAACTGAAAACAAATAAGTAATGCATCCCATAATTGAAAAGAAAAGTCTCCATAAGGATTCGACGACTTACATCGCCGATTCGGCCAGGCATTTCGAGGCAAATCATTTGGGATTTATTGTACAAGGGAAATGCCTCGGAAGCCGCATCATTGTACAATTCTTCGTCGTTCAGTATCGCTTTCACATCTGAAAGACCATTAAGAATGCGCATCAATTAACCGATCCCAAAAGGGAAAAAAATCAAAGAAAGAGAAAAAGAAGCGAATGCAAATCTGGAACTGTAGAGAAGCGAGTGGGTATTTCAAAAGAAGAGGAATGTTGATGCGCATTTAAAATCAAAAAGAAAGAATACACACACACACACACAGAGAACATTACCTTTGGAAACGTATTGGATTTCACCAGCAGGAGAGTTGAGAAGGAACCATTTCGCTATTTCTTTTTTCTGCTTGTCACTGAGCTCTGCTTCTTCTACGTCCGCCATTTCTATCTCTGTCTCTCTCTCGAATTTTGAGAAGGAAACTGTGAGTGTGGGAGATTTTGAAAGGGAATTATTGTTTGAAGAGCGTTGATAGAGGAAGAAGAAGATCACGAATTGATCCGTACCGTCTAGTGATGTTCGGCCCACTAACACTGGGACGGACGAGATCAAATCTATTGCGGTGGTTACTCTGCTAAGCTCCCACCGCGTGTATGATCTGTAAAGGGGAATTGCCTTCGATTGGTGGGGCTGGTTCAATAGAAGTTAGAACAACCAGGTCAATCTTGGCAACCATATTATCCCTTAGATCGGTCGACCGTCTTGAGCAAATAAACGGGCTAGATTTTATGTTTCTATCATAATAAAAACAGAAAATACCAAATATTTCTATTATAAAGTGGAACATATAAAATTAATTTTATTAGCATTATTGAAACACTTCATAATTTTCCCCATCATTTTTTCTATTATCATTGTTGCATGTGTTTCGTAGTGTTGACAACCTCTGCAGGCTTACCTGCAATTAGAGAATAAAGAGGAGGTCGAGGTGTTTAGAGACAACTCCGATGCTTAAGTCAGTTCATTTTATTATTGGAGAAATTGTTAAGTTCCTCTTTCTTATATGTCGTCCTGTCTTATATCCTGATCTTAGGATTTAGTTGTCACTTCTTCCTTGTGCCTGTGGTGTCTGTTTCTTGTACATGGCGCCATGTTGCCGCATTTAATTCGGCCGCTCAAGCTCGTGTCCTCGATTGTACTTGTTCGAGGCATTCAATGGGGTGTGGTCCTTTGTGGATATCTTATCAAGGGCATGTCCTTTTGTCGGGTTGCCCTACTCTCGATTTCTACTATTAGGTCATTTATTGTGGCTAGGCTCTTCACAGTCATCCCAGCTTGGACCTAGGTCATTTATTGTGGCTAGGCTCTTCACAGTCATCCCAGCTAGGGTCCAAGGACATAATTGTTGTGGTCTACATTGCACTAACCCTGAATCTGGCCATTTAATGCGGCATGGATCCCTGTTTATTGGTGTGTCATCCTGCACTCTTATGTTTATTCAAATATGTTACATGCTTGCATTACTGGAGCTAAACTACTCCTTCGGCCCCCCCTTGCCCTTCCCCTTATAGGGTCGAGCTCGAGGGCCCTACCTGGTGGGCTCCTTTGTAGCGATTTTATTTCCTTTTAATGCATTTCAACCTTTATTTAATCAGGTTGGTCGTTTGTCTAACGGAGTTTATCTCACAATATGATCTCCTCTGATGTAAGCCAAATGAACAATTTTTTGAAGCTAATATCTTTTGACGAGTTTCACGGGCACATATCATGCATATGACAATTCCATCCATTACATCATTAATTAGCAATGGGTGACCCATGGGCTCTCGCAACCGTGAGTATAATCCTACCTTGGTGATAGCTCATTTAGCCCTCCAATCATCTTACGAGGTAATATTAATTTGTTATATTTTGTTTATAAATTAATTATTTGATATAATGTAAATAGATATTAAAAAGATAATAATTCAGATAATGATAAATAAAATTTTTCTTTTTACAAATATTTTAACAATAATAGATCTATTTATTCTCATGAAATATGTCATCTTCGAGCCATTCTTTTCGTGAATGCATACGATAAATTAAAATTAAAAATTATAAAAATTATATTAAAAAAAAAAATTCTCTTCCATGAGAGTGTGTCACGTCACGAAAATGACCGGAGGATGATACTCCTATCCAGCAGTGCCCTTTCATCAATGACATAGCAACACTTACCTTAGGACATGTACAGCGCAAGAAAATATAATTGCACCCAATCATTGGAACATTATGGGTCCACGAGTACATTTTCGGCTTCCTTTGCATTGCCTATTTCCTCCCCATAAGAACATTATATGCTTCAAAATAGTCTAATTCATTAGTATAGAGTAACTATTAGATAATTCCGGAGTGACACATGATACTCCCAATTTATCATAGGATGACATGTCATTAAAAATGAATTAATTATATAATGTCTTAGTATATTATGATAGTTTGAGAATACCATGTCATCCGAACTCTCAAACTAGCCGATAATTTTCTTAGTAAAACCCAGAAAACCATTTACAAAGAAAATGGGGGAACGAGGCAACTAGCGTCTAACAATGCCTCAATATCGCTCATTCCCCAACCGGAACATGATTTATGCAGGTATTTACATTGAATTCAGGATGCAACACCCTCAAAACCATGTTTTGTTTGTAGTAGTTCCGCTGCCGGAACACATTAGCTTCCAGAAATTGTTTCCATGCCTTCACGAGTCCAACCTCTCAACAGCTAGCACAAATTTCCTTCGATCTCAGATTCATAAATAAGCCTCTGGCTGCGAAACTCATTATCTCCATCGGATCCATATAACCACGTATTCTGGACACAATTCCACCTTCATTGGAGAGTCCCATCCTGAAATACCAATTGCGAGAACCAAGCTCTTGAGAATCACTATCGTTTAGCTTTGTCTGCCCAAGTGAAGATGCCGGCCCTGGAGTATAGTTATCATCCAGCTTTAGTTGAATCTGTGATTCTTGCATGGATGAAGAATCATCTTCGGTAGAAAAATAGCTTCCAATCCCAAACAATTCCCAGTCAACCTGCTGCAAAATCCCAGCTGTCTGTTCTGAGCTTTGGACAGGATGATTGTGTATTTGGTTTGCTTGTTCAAGTGCTAATCTGTCAACTTGAACTTTCAATTGACGTAAACGATGACCAATTCTTGAGGAAACATCATCGTATAATTTCCCTCTTGATACATGAGCATCTTCCATGTTAAGCAAATCATCAAAACGGATTGGGTCTCCAACAACTACTGTCACCTACATATGCAGAATACATGAAATGGTAAGCCAAAATAGTGGCTGCAGTTAGTATTATTCAAATGGCATCTCGTAGACACGATAATACCAACAGGAGATCGAGGAAAAACAGTACAAAAAGTCTCAATTCCAGCTTGCCCCGTTATAGTGTATCAAAGTACTACTTATTGACAAGTAGTGGCGTTCCTTAGTTCAGTTCAGTTTCTTAGAAACTTACACTAACAAGAAGATGACTGGCTAGACCAACTTACCGTCTTTCCAATTCTTGGGATGCTGGCTCCTAAAGGCATGATCTCATGCATGCCAGTATGTACAAATGGAATAACCATGGGAATATTGTCTGCATCCAGTACCAACCTGTTCAGGTATGAAGGTACAATAGTAAACATCCATCCTTCAACGAAAATAAAATAACAAATAAACTTCGTAACTGGCAAGGGCTGCAATCTGAGTGCCAAAACAAACCAAAAACAAGAAAAATTGGCATATATCTTTTTTTATGGGTGAAAGACTGGGGTGTGTGTGTGTGTGTGTGGGTGGGTGAGAGAGACAGAGAGAGATTATATATGTGATAGCCACTTGACCCTTACCTTCCAACGCCTCTCTTGGAAGACCTCACAGTTTTCCCACCATCCCGAGAACGGCTACCTTCTGGGAAGATGTGAACCCACCCACCGCGATTCAGTTTTGCAATAGCCATATCCATACCCTGTGGTAGTTGAAAGCACAACGAGAAGATAGGAATATTTAACACATAGTTCAGCCTTAGAAGAAAAAAAGATTAAAACTAAAGCATAAAAACCCTGAATTCGCAAAAAATATGTAAAGTATGAAAACATTAATTGGCATTCTATAAATATAGACAAAACAATATTTGAAATATATATTCATCTAAATTTCAATGGAGTTAGAGGACACTCTTCTTACAAATGACAAACTGCATTGATGTCGTTCAAATACATATGATCTTAGGCCCCATTTGAATGTTGAGATGGGATGAGAAATTTATGAATAGTAGTGAAATGATTTGTGAATAGTAGTGAAATGACTTGAGTTAAGATGTTTTATTGGATTTCGGGAAAGCATGGAAAAAAAGTTGAATAAAAATATTATAAAATTAAAATATTGTCAAAATATAATTTTTAAATATTTTTGTTTTGAGATTTAAAAAAGTTGAATTAGAAATTTTGGAAAGTTGTAATGATTAGGTAATAATTGGATGAAAAAATTGAAAATTTGAAATTGAAAAATGTTTGTTTTTGAGTGATATTTGGGAAGGAAATTAGGTGAGAAATTTTGAGATGAGATGAGATAGGTTGATATAGCTATTGAAACAAGGCCTTAAAAGAATTCCACCAGAAAAAAGCCAAACATCAGTACTATACAAGCCAAAGGTTCCAAGAGTGTCAAAGAGCACAAAGATGAGTAATTAATACTGTTATATGTGCATACACCCAGACACACACCCAAAGGAGGAAAAACTCGGTTCTTATCTAGGACAGCATATATTATTCTATAATCTCATATGATAAAATAAGGATAGGTGCTATATGGGATCCTACATTGCTTCAGAATGAGAAGTTCTTGCTCTTTATAAGGTTTCAATGAGTCTCCAATTGTATAATTGACTAATCCTTTTGGAGTATAGGCCATGTTGTTAGGGCCTTCTATTGCGGTGTTACAGTCAAAGAGCATAAAAATGAGGTACTCATCCTGTTATATGTGCATGCACCCAGATACACACCAAGAGGAGGAAAAACTCAGTTCTTATCTAGGATAGCATATATTATTCTATAACCTCATCATACATCATCGAGTTGAAGAAAGAAACAAAAACAAATATTATAAACAAAATTGCCTTGATGATCTCCTTAAGGACCCTAACTTCAAATAAAAATACCTTTTGATAAATGCCATCACCACGAGCAACTGGCAAGACCTTGACAGATCTAAAGAATGCAGAAAACACAGGATTGCTAAAACATCGATCAGTGGCGCAAAGCGTCCATCTCAAGTTCTGAGCATCCAAAAGAACATGTGGAGGAAGCAGTGCAGCAATAACAAGTGGATCATCCATAGAAGCAACATGATTGCTAACCTGAAACAAGCAATATATAAAAACTCCTTTACTACAACCACACAATTATCCCATGATAAAAATGCAGAAAATTTGAGATGGAAGTTAGAAGTTAACATAATCCAAAGTTGCAAAAGGGGTTTGAGAAAAACTTTGCAAACACATCTTTTAAATCAAAACCATAAAATTAGATGAAAGTTCATACTGTAATAAGAGACTTGTCCTTTGGCCTACGAAGTAATGCATCGTGCAATTTTTCTAAACCATAAACCTGCAAAACCAACAAAAACCCAAATCAATTCTGGCACGCACTAAAAATCCAATGGAAGAAGTGAAATAATGGCTTGAGGAGCAGAATGAAATTATGAATGCCACACATTCACACACCTGAACGTGATTCAAGCCATTCATAAACACATGACAAGCATTACCGAGAACTGGAACAGCCACAGCTTGAAGCATGCGAAGAATGACAGACTCTTCTTCGGCATTGAAGTCTTTACTCACTGTGGTGAAATAATGTCACAATTCAGAATCTAGACATGTTAATTTTGAAATTGGAAAGGTTAAGAGAAGGTTTCCTTCCAGTGATCTCTGGTGAATACTCTGTTTTGCAAAAGTTTGATGCCATAATAAAACAAATAACTAATCACTAGATACAGGACTTAACGACCCTGAATAAGAATACTAATTCTGGAACCCTCACACTGACCAAATTTATAGTATTCTTCTTCTCTAAAAAGTGCTTGATCAGAAGTATCACAAACGTTGATCAGAAAACGTAAGCTTGACTCAAACTGTTTAGCTGAAATTGCACGAGTAAAAGGTGTTTGATATGTAATTTATAATGAGATGTAATCTTATTATTTACCTTTCACGCTGCTCCTAATGGAGGTAGAGCTCACGAGAAGGGAGATCAGGGAATTCTCATGAGAGCACATAAACAGCCAACACCCTATCCTTAAGGACAAAGATACAACCCTAAACACACAGCTTCGCCAAATAGGGGATTCCCAACCAAAACAGAGTCTCAAGGCACAAAGCCAAATGCAAGCCAAGTGGAAATTGAGACCCGCTCAAGCTGAGAACCTCGGTGTAAAACTTGGGCGTCTGGTGAAAAGCTACACCAGAAAATCCAAAAATAGTAGTGCTTGAAAGCTTAAGCATAAACCTCTAGCCACCTAGTTTAACACTGGACACGTTACCCACGCATCAATTTTATTACCAACATGTTACTTATAAGAACGATTATCAGCAACGTATTGATAAAATCGCATTCAATCATTATCTAAGTTACACGAGTCTGACACGACTTAAACCGAAAACAAAAATGGCAAAGGCAAAAGCGAATCCCGCGCCCCTGTAAACAAGATTAAATAAAAATGCTACAAAATCAAAACAAAAGAAACAGTAGCCACCTATGGTACCCAGATTGTATACACATATATCATTCTGGTATAATAAAGAATTAAAAAAATCGAAACAAAGATAGAAGCTAAAAAGCAAACCTCTTTTCCGATAGAAAGTGGGGGAAGAAGGCAAGGAATCCCTGCGGAAATCGCGGAAGCGGCAGAGCAAGCGATCGAATGTGGAGGAGAAGTAACCATCGCCAGAGAAAATCGGTTGCTTGCGGCGGTGCCGGTCCACGGCCACTCTGAAGCGGTCCCGAAGCCGAAGCGAAAGCGCTTTGGCATTGCTCTTCCACAGATCCGTTCGCTCTATCATCTGCAACAGGATTCCAATCCAAAAGCGCGAGAGTATTAAAATCAAACAGAAAGCTGTAGAGAACCCAGGAAGCGATCGAGATATTCAGAAAGTTACGGAAAGTTGCAAAGGAAATTCAGAGTATGAGAGAGAATAGAGGGGGACCACGGACAATGGCAGTGAGAGAAAGGGAGGAGACGGGTGAAGCGCGAGTGTAGAGAGAAGAAAGAGGAGAGGGAGTCTGAAGGGTTTTGACCTTATATAGGGTTTACGCCCTGACGGCTGTGTGCTTCAGGGCTCGAATTCGTCGTGGCCAAGTAGTAGTCGGTGTTCTTTACTTGGATTGGTTAATATACATGAGGGCTGTCCCGATCCACAATTATTACATAATTCCATGGATCGATTATCCTCTTTATTGTTATAAAACTAAAATTGCAAGAGAAAAGAGAATATTGTAAGAGAAAAAATTATTCTTAAATGTAAAATTTGATGCATATACAAGAGAATGATATCCATATATATAGGAGTACAAATGGGTAGGTGTAGCTTAAGTCACAATTGATGGCTAAAGATAGGTCTTAATTAATGGTTCAATGGTCTTAATTAATGGCTATGTGTGGTTATACAAATGTTTATAACACTCCCCCTTTGGATGACCATACATAAAGAATATGCATCGTTAAGATCTTGCCAAGGAAAAACCCAGTGTGAAAAAACCAATGACGAAAGAAAAGAGTACAAAATTCATGTGTACTGCCAAGTGCTTTAAGATTGCCTCATTAAAACCTTGCAAAGGAAAATCCAGTGAGATAAAACCTTAACGAAGGAAAAAAAGTACAATCAGCACAAGTCTTCAAGACATTTACTCCCCCTGAAAAGTGCATGATAATAGGTCTTCAAGTCTTCGCATTCCAATGTTCTGCACAAGTTTCTTAAAGGTTGCAGTTGGTAATGCTTTAATGAATAAATCTGCCAGATTATCACTTGATCGTATCTGTTTGACATTAATTTCATCTTTCTCCTGAAGTTCATGGGTATAAAAGAATTTGGGTGAAATATGTTTGGTTCTATCACTTTTGATATATCCTCCTCTAATTTGAGTAATACAAGCAGCATTATTTTCGTATAAAATTGTTGGACTATCATTAATCACTGGAAGACCACACTTTTCTTGAATATGTTGAATTACTGATTTTAGCCAAATACATTCTCGACTTGCCTCATGAATTGTAATGATTTCTGAGTGATTTGAAGATGTAGCAGATAGTGTTTACTTGACAAATCTCAATGATATAGCAGAATTTTCATATGTAAATACATATCCAGTTTGAGATCTACCTCTGTGTGGATCTGAAAGATAACCTGCATCCGCATATCCAACTAATTGTGGACTTGATCCATGTTGATAAAATAATCACATATCAACCGTACCTCAGAGGTATCGAAGGACATGTTTAATGTCATTCCAATGTCTTCGAGTTGGTGCGGAACAATATCTTGCAAGTAAATTAACTGAAAATGCAATATCAGGCCGAGTGCAATTTGCAAGATACATCAGGGCTCCGATTGTACTGAGATAAGGTATTTCAGGACCAAGAATTTCTTCATCGTTTTCACAAGGACGAAATGGATCTTTCTGCACATCAAGTGATCGAACAACCATTGGAGTACTCAGGGGATGAGCTTTGTCCATGTAAAAGTGTTTCAAGACTTTCTCTGTATAATTTGACTGATGAATGAGAATATCATTTTGAAAATGCTCGAGCTGCAGACCGAGACAAAATTTCGTTTTGCCAAGGTCTTTCATTTCAAATTCATTCTTTAAATATGTAGCAGTTCTTCTGATCTATTCAGGGGTTCCAACAAAATTTAAATAATCAACATAAACCGCAATAATAACAAATCCAGAATCTGATTTCTTAATAAAAACACATGGGTATATTGGATTATTTTCAAATCCTTCTTTCAATAAATATTCACTAAGGCGTTTATACCACATGCGTCTGGATTGTTTTAACTCATATAAAGATCTTTGAAATTTAATAGAATACATATTTCTGGATGTACTCAGATTAGAAGCTTCAGACATTTTATATCCTTCAGAGATTTTCATATATATGTCATGATCCAATGATTCACATAAATATGCAGTGACCACATAATTTCAATAGTGAGCTAATTTTAAAGAGTGTAGAGTTATACTCACTAACACTTTTGAAATCTTGCAACCTCAGGTGTATCCAATCATGACAAGCTTTTGGGAGGATTACAGTTTTCTGGTGCTCATATCTCTCCCTTAAATCATTCCACAAAATAAGGGGATCTTTCACCGTAAGATACTCAGTTTTTAATTCTTCATGAAGATGGTGCCGAAGGAAAATCATTGCCTTAGCGCGGTCCTGTAGGGACCCTTGATTTCCTTCTTTAATTGTATCTCCTAGGTTCATCGCTTCCAAATGGATCTCAGTATCAAGGATCCAAGATAAATAATTTTTCCAGAAATGTCAAGAGCAACGAATTCCAATTTGATAAGATTTGACATTTTTTACATATATAAATCAGGAACATAAGTATGCTTATATTTGTAAATAAGAAATATATTCACAAAATCATGAGAATAAATATAGAGTTTCATCAAGTAATAACAAGTAATATAACATTTCATATTCATTTTGGGAACTAAAAATAATATATTGAAAAACTTACTTGAAGTAGAAGACTACTAGCTTCAAAATCGTCAGAACCTTCGTGTTGATAACGTGTTATGAAACTAAAAGAGAAATGATATTACAAGAGAAAAGAGAATATTGCAAGAGAAAGAGTTGTTCTTCAATGTAAAACTTGATACATATACAAGGAAATGATACCTATATATATAAAAGTACAAAGGGATAGGTGTAACTTAAGTCACAATTGATGGCTAAAGATAAGTCTTAATTAATGGCTCAATGGTCTTAATTAGTGGCTAAAGATTGGTCTTAGTTGGTGGTTCAATAGTCTTAATTAGTAGTTATATGTGGTTATACAAATGTTTATAACATTTATATAATTATTAGTTTTTTATGGACACGACACCGTAAAAGATAACAATAGGCATCATAGCTATGTAAGGAGAGGTTATCGAACAAATAATTACTTAATAGAAATGATAAAATTAATATTTTATAAAAATAAATTTATAAATTAGAGTCGTGATACATCCACCCGACAAATTCTCTCGAGAAAGTTAAATACCTTTTTTTTCATACATTTTTTTATATTGTTAAATATGATTTTTTTAAAAATTTACAAAATCTTTCAAAAACATTTCCTTAATTATTAATTAAAAACAAATTGTATTGAGACCCATTGTTCGTGACTTGGTAGGGATCCTTGGAATACAAAGTATTTCCCTACAAATTAAGATAGTAGCTTGAAGTAATACATTAAATTATAAAATTATTTTTATTGTAAAATAAATCTAATATATTATATGAAATCGTGTCAATTTATAAGTATAGTTTTATTAAATCAATTTGTGATTATACCACTTCACATTAGTTAAAAAGTGCTAAAAACTTCAATTATGTAAAGAAAGTTTTAAGATGTAAGAGCAGCCTCATATTCAAGTCTTTTCCAATGTCGTGCTCGGATTGCAATCAATTTAATTCGGGATGCAATAGAGAGGGTTGTGGATTCCACAATGGTCATCTATTTAATATTGTGACTTTCTTATCCCTTACTCGAATTGCTATGTCAAAGCATAAAACCGTCCAACAAGTATGAATTATAGAAATAGTCATTCTCGTTCTACGGTAGTGATTTGGGTCTCAATCAGTGTCTTTTGAACCCCACGGGATGACGGTATACTACTTGTACATATATCCATAGCAGTAAATAGATTAAGAATACATTAAATATAAAATAGATAATGAGACACAGATTTATGTGATTCAACATGGAGCTTACGATAATGAGTTTTTTGGAAGACAAATTTACTATGATAACAGTATTTTACAATCTCTCATATCTTTCTATATAACAGAGATCGAAGACTCCTTTACCCTGGAAAAAATAAAAATGGCACCCCCTAATGAGGTTGAAGAATATCATTGTGTTCTCCTTAGAGTTGCCTAGTCATTCCTCTTTCTTCAGATCTCATATCTATTTTATTGAAGCCCTATTAGTAGTTGGTGAGAAGTTTAGCTTTATGCCACCCTTCATTTCCTTACGTGTCTGACTAGTTTTTCTTCATTAGCTTTTTATTTATCTTTTCCTCCCCCTTTTTTCCTACTTTGGCTGAGGGACATCCAATGGATTGAGCTTGGAATGCTATACTGGGTCTGGTATATTTAAGGGTGAATTCGGTCCGGTCCGGAGAGGTTTTACGGACCGGACCGGACCTATTCGGTCCAAGGTGGGAAAACCCTGGACCGGACCGAACTTCCTACGGACCGGTCCGGTCCGGTCGGTCCGTTCGGTCCACCCTATGACTTTTTTTTTTTTTAATCCAATGACATTTTGTTTAATACTTATGTAATTATATTGTGACATATTTAATATATATACATATAGTATACTATTATATATATTAGTAATACACTACTACTATTAGTCTATTAGTAATAATACTATAACTAATAACTATATGTAATAATAGTAATAGTGATAACTATATATGTAACTATATGTAATATTAATAGTAATAATAGTAATATATGTAACTATATGTAATATTAATAACTAATACTATTATTCTATTAGTACTAATAACTATACTAGTACTAATACTATAACTAATAAATATATGTAATGATAGTAATAATATATGTAATACTATATTAAATAATAGTAATACTCTTATTACTAATATTCTATGTAGTTATAGTGATTTAATACTAACATATTACATATTAAGCTAACTATACTAATATTATTATAAATTTACAAATATATGATATATTATAATTTATAATATAACTTTTATAATATGTTAATACATTAATATATATACTAGTACTATATTTTTTTTAATCGGTTATACTAGTACTATATATTATAGTTAATAGTTATATATTAAAGAATATAGTAATATATTGATACTAAATATATATAGTTATAGACTTACAATGATTTAGTTATTATGAATTTATAATTAGTATAACTATATAATTGTATTAGTATTAGACTATTAGTAATTCAATTTGACTATATTATATTAGTAATATTAGTTATGTTGAGCTTGAATCAGTTAGTTAGTACAACTATATTCTATATTATTAGTATTAATATAAATATTAGTATTAGTTATAACTATATAGACTATATTAGAATTGAGAGTCTTAGACTATATAATAGACTAATAGTATTAGTACAACTATATAAGTATACTGTATAGCTATATATTAGTTTTAATTATAGTGATTAGTATAACTATATAATAGTAGACTATTAGTATTACTATATATTAGTATTAGTTATACTGTTATAGTGATTTAGTATATTATAATTTATATATTATATTTATTCTATAACTCTTATAATATATTAATATATTATAGTACTATATATTATAGTTATATATTAAAGAATATAATAATACATTCATACTAAATATATATAGTTATATTTCTAGTGATTTAGTTATTAACTTATTATGATTAGTATAATTATATAAATTATAATAGTATTAGACCATTAATATAGCTATATATTAGTAATATTAGTTGTGGTGAATCAGTGCTTTAGTATAACTATATAAGTATTAACTATAATGATTAGTATAACTATATAAATTATAATATAGTGATAATTATATTAATTAAATATAAGTATAGTGATAATTAAATTATATTAATTATAGTGATAAATATACTATATAGCTATACATAGTATTAATTATAGTGATTAGTATAACTATATAAATCATATAATAGTATATTAGTATTAATAGTAAACTATTAGTATAGGTCACTACAGCTATTGTTGAAGTATTAGTTATAGTGATTTATATAACTATATTAGTATAAGTATAACTACAATCTATATTAGACTATTAATCTTTTTTTTTATACCATATATAATTATATAATTAATTATATACAACTATTATATAAATAATAATTTTTTTTTTAAAATCCATTCGGTCCGGTCCGGGGTGAAAAACCACCGGATCGGGATTGGACCGAATACATTCGGTTCCTTAAAAATTGGATCGGGACCGGACCGGACTCATTCGGTCCGGTCCAGTCCGGTCCAAAAATGACCGGTCTGGTCGGTTTATCTGGTTCGGACCGTTCGACTTTCAGCCCTAGGTATATTTGCCCCCAACATGCTGAATAGGAGATTTTAGGAAGAGTAGTGCTATTTGAAAATCCTTACACGACACACTATTTACATGACATAGTTTGATTTATATTATTGAAATTTTCAAATTTATTTTTCAAATCAAATTATATCACATAGATGGTGTGTGTTATAAAGGTATTCAAATAGAATTATTCTCACTTTAGGCTGACATTTAAGACTCGTTTGGACTCTTATTAGAATATCTCAAAATATTTGTGAATAATACTGAATAATTTGAGTTAAGATATTTTATTAGGGAGAAATGCTTTAGTCACAAAAAGATTATACAAAAGTAAATTCACAAAACGATATGGATTGATGTGATACATTTGTAGGTTTATTTTTGTGAGATCTTTTTGTGACTGTAGCATTTCTCTTTATTGGATTTTAGTAAAGAGAGAAAAAGATGAATAAGAATATTATTTTAATATAATTTTTATTTTGAAATCTGAAAAATATGTATTATTTTTTATTTTGTTTGAAAGCTTAAGAAAGTTGTAATAATTAGCAATGTTTTAAATACCGTACCGTATCGGTTGGTATATTCCGTACCGGCCACTGGTCTGGTACAAGTATTATATATGTTTCATGCCGCCCCGAATACCGGCCGGTATTGTTGCCCTTACTTTTTTTTTTTGCATTTCTTCAAACTTTAAACTCATTTTTTTACTCCAATTCAGACTAGATTATTTATAATTTATATATATGTATTTATTTTACTACTATTTATATAAAACACTTATTACTACTATTTTTTATTTTATTATTATTTTTTACCTATTTTTATTACTATCATTACTTTATTATTATTTTTTATAATTATTCACAACTCTTTTCAAGACTAAAACCCATCCTTAATTTGAGATAGTCATATGAGGTGGTTTTTCTTAGGGGTGTAACCGGTCCAGTTTGGTCCGGTTTTGGACAAAATTTAGAACCGAACTGGTATGTACCGGTTTTGCATTTTTCAAAACCGATTACGCACCGGTTACCCTCCTAAACCGGTACTCCGGTTTTACCGGTTTCCGGTCTGGTTCGGTCCGGTTTTACCGGTTTTAATGTATTATATTATATATTATATAATATAATATAATATATTATAATATATAATACTATAGTGATAATATATTGTAGTATATGATAATATATATTATAATTGTATTATAGACTATAATGATATATTATAGTATATTATAATATATAGTGATATAATATTAGTATAACTATTAATATGCACTATATAATATTATTATAACTATTAATACAATAAGCAAAATAATATAAGATTTTAAAATTTAATGTTATATTAATTAGTAATTTATCATATAATACAAAACTATTTTATATATAGTTATATATTATATATAAATATTATATACAATATAAAAAAATTAATATATATATATAAATCGGTCCGGTCCGGTCCGGTCCGATTTTAAAAAAAGAAAAATTGAAACCAGACCGATTTTGACCGGTTTTAAGAAAACTAAAACCGGTACCGGACCGAACCAACCTTGAGACCGGACCGATGCCACCAGTTTGGTCCGGTCCGGTCCGGTTTACCGGTTTATCGATTTTTTTTTACACTCCTAATTTTTCTATTATGTTTCAACTTCACAAATGATGGCTTCTTTGTTTTTGTCGAAAACGTCAAATGCAGTGTTATGTTGACCTCTTCCTTTTCGCTACCGAATCACCGATACAAAATGTGATGAAAAGGACTAAAATTATGAATTGGATATAGGATTTTAAGTAATATTTTTCAGATTATAAAGAATAACACCATCTTCAACCAATGCTATCCTAAAACGAGAACATGAAAAAGGATTGAAATCCGTAAACAATCCATCATCTGATTTCACACATCATATCATATCATCATCACAAAACCTAAAGCAAACAAAAGTCACTAAAGAACAAAATCATCAGTGGGCTGCCACAGCTGCTTCATTTCCACTGGAAACCAAAGGCTCTGATTCAGCACCATCACCGCTGAAAACCTTGGCAATCTTTTCTGTAGGGACCAAGGGCAGATAAGAAGAAACCTTGTACCCTTTCTCTGCAGTGTCGAGCACCGTTTGGTTGTACTTCTCTGTACAATATGCTGCGGTTGGGACAACAACTTGAGCCACCTGAGGGAAGAGAGGGAGCTGATTGAGCTTGCGCCAAGCCGACACTGCACACTGCTCCGCCTTGGGTTCGTACTTGGAGTAGAGATCCTTGGCTGTTGGCTCGCACTTGGTGTAAACAGATTTGGCAATTCCCGAGGCAGTGTCCACCACCCCAGCACGCTTAACTTCGGAAGCAACAGCTCGAGCTACCACGGGGGCACTCTGAGCAGCTGAGAATGCCTGGGAAGAAGCTTGCTTGATAATTGGGGGCACACGGCGGTCCAATTCAGTCACAGATGCATCCACCTGCAATGATGCGAAAAATATAGAAAAAATCATAAATATTCAACGGAGGAAATGCAGAATGCTGATTGCAAAGTGCCAGAGATGAGATTCCTCATAGGCTCTTAACAATTGGAAAATGCAGTCTCACATGCAATAAAGATAACAGATCGTGTGCATTTTCTCGACCATGTAAACAAGCTCTTAATTGTTAGGCGGCAAGATAGAATCTCGAAATCAACAATTAATAATGGGAGGCTTCTGAATTCGATTTCGAGGGTTTTCTTATTGAAAATGGTGACGATTTTGCGACAAATAAGGCATCCACATTGGCTTGGACAAATGAGGTGCTTGGCCAAATTTTACATAATTTAGCTTAAAAATCTTTTATATTGGATTAGGCAAATCTAAAATAATTTAGACTTTTGCTACAGTGGTTGGCTAAAGATGAAAGATCACTATTAATTCATCAAACATTAAAATATTAATTTCTCATTCCAAACAAATAAATTAAAGTAATTAGAATATAATTAACATTTAACATTTAGAATATAATTATATTATTAACATTTAACAATACTTTTTTTAATATTAATTTAATTAGAATATAATTACTATTAATATTTAATAATACTTTTTTGTAATATTAATTTAATATAATATAATTATTATTAACATTTAATAATACTTTTTTAAATATTAATTTAATATAATATAATTACTATTAACATTTAATAATACTTTTTAATATTAATTTAATTAGAATATAATTACTATTGACATTTAATAATACTTTTTTTAATATTAATTTAATATAATATAATTATTATTAACATTGAATAATACTTTTTTCAATATTAATTTAATTAGAATATAATTATTATTAATATTTAATAATATTTTTTTAATATTAATTTAATTATAATATAATTATTATTAACATTTAATTGGTAGAATTACAAAATGTGATAAAATAAATTAAATAAAAAAATTATTAATTGAATAATATTTTATTATTATATAGAGAATGAATGACTAATCTAATGTGGAGATTAAATTTAAATAGAATAGGTAAATGTAAATAAGTGTTAATATTAACTAAATTTAAAGATAAATTTGACCAAACTAATGCATCTGAGCAAATTATTTGTACAAAAGCAGCAGTATGACATAGGTGCTCACCTTGCGGTCGCTTGAAAAAAAAAAAAGGTGCTCACCTTGCGGTCGACGTACTTGAGAACCTCGACGGGAACGTCGTGGAACTTGTCGTAGACAGGTCCGACGACGCTCTTGACGGTGCCCTCCACGGTCTCAACGCCGGGCTTCAGAGGGCCAGACTTGCCCTTGGCGTAACAGTAGAGGTTCGAGAAGCACAGCGCAGCGTGAATTGTAGCCACCTGCACGAATTCCAGGTACTTCAGCCGCATCTGCTCCTCCTCCTCCCTTGTCTTCCACCACAAAAATCAAAGGGAAAAATAAACATAACTTCTCCTTTTATGAAAGTATGAAAATTAAAATCTGCGATTCCCAACAAAAATAAAACAAAAGCAAAAGAACGAAGAGTATTATGAGTTTGAATTGTAGAGGTCCGTACCATGCCATCCTGCGATCTGAAATCTCCTTCAGCCATGATCGATGAACGAATGAGAAAGATGAACCTTAAATCAGGAAATTGAATCGAGTTTTCTCCGCGAGCGAAAGGGAAATCAATAGAGAGATTAGAAATGTGAATTTGATAACGTAGAGGACGTAGGATTGGTTTTTATAGGAGAGACGAAAAAATCTGTGGTGACTGTAGAAATAGGCAGGAATATCGGTGGGAACGGACGAGCGAGCAGAGTGGTAACGTCGGTGTTTGATACGGCGAAGCAACGCGTTTCTCTCTGTCATTTGTTAAATGCATGGTCCTGAGTACCGTCAACGCTCAGCAGTTGAAATGGCAAAAAAAAAAAAAAACCCGAAAACTTCGATATTAAGTTTCCTTGCTGGTTAGACCGACGGAAAATACACGCGCGGATTGTTCCAGAAGGAATAAATTGAGTGGGCTTGGATTGGGTTCATGGCAAGTTGAGTTTGTGCTGTTTGGATGGTAATTGGGCTACTCGCGTGCTTGTTTGCTTTGGAATCAAGATGATTTTTTTAATAAGGGAAAGGAAGATATAAAATTAATCAATTTTCGAAATACAAAGATCAAAATGCATAAAGCATAGAAAGAGGGTGTTTTGAACATTTCACTTGTCAAACCCAATTGTTTTGAGAATATAATTTGTCAAAATTACAGTTGCAATTTTCAAGTAAATAAATAAGATTTCATTTTATTTTAATCTTATTCAGTAAGTTGTGACATATTTATCACCGTTAGATGATCAAGAAGCATCCAATAAATGATTATTTAATAGTAATAAATATGTCACATCTTACTTAATAATATGAAATTGGGATGGTAGTGTGGTGTATTAAAATTTTCAATAAATAAATACTATTTGAAATATGCATGGTTGTATTCTTGAGGAGAGAGACTCATCCTCATAACTCATTGTGTATGATAGAGGAAATCTCGAATTTGTTCCTTATTAATTAATTAAATGGAGCTTAGCTTTATAATGATTCTAATAAACTCTAATTGTGTTATCAATTTGTGCTTTTACATTATAAATGACTTGATACGGACCTTTTATTGATACTTGCACAAATCTAAAATTTTAGATTATGTTTGGTTGTTGAACAAACTCAACTTATTTTAAACTAATTATTTATGGAGAATAATGCTACATACACTTGTGAAATAAATAAGTATTGAGTAATCATTTTGAAAAAGTTAGATCTATTTTTAGAAAATTAATTTTTTTTTTTCATATGAGTCTTATATTTATTTAATTTTTTTAACTGCAAATATTATTTTTCATTGATAAGATTTACTACTTTTTTAACTTTTCATAAAAAAATTAAATTAAATTCATCTCAAACTAATTTAAATTTATCTCAACTCAACTTAAGTATCGAATCCAAACGTAACTTGACCCTAAGGAGCTTCTTCCAGTCTTTTTTTTTTTCTTCTTTTTCCATTTTTTTTCTTTTATGTTTTTAGTTGGTCAGTACTGAATTGAAGGTCCGTACCAATTCGTCTCGATATCTCAAATCTCCTTTAGCCATTATGATCGATTGACTAATGAGAAAGACGAGCCACTCCGACTCTCCGAGACAGAGAGAGCAGTTACCAACGGCGTGGAAAGCAGTACTAGGAGAAGCGTTCAAGAAGACAATGAGACGAGAGACCACTGAGCTTACTTGGCTCTGTGATGCATCCTTGGCCATGGCTTCCACGAATTCTTCACAGCTAACTTGCGTTGTGTGTAAATTCAAGGCTATTATCTTTGTTTGTAATCTGATGTTTTCATAATCAGATGTGGAAACTGATGCTTAACTTACAAGTTTGAGCTCCAAATACATAATTGGTGATGCTAAATCATCTTATTCCTGGATGAAACATTGTCCTTAATAATCAAACAAAATGAAGATGGAGTGATTACTTCCAATGTCCCAATGTTTATTGATACGACCAAAAATCTTGTTTTGCATATATGTAGTCTGGAATCTGAGGACACGTCAATGAATGGATCCATTTTTATTCATCTCCACCTAGCTCTCTGAAGAAGCCTTTTTTGTCTTTTTGGCACTCTTTTAAGTCTGGCACATGATTGGTTATGAGTATCGATATCCTTTATTTTTCAGACCTATTGGCCATTTTTGTTTTGAGCTTTACATTTTGGGGACACAAAAAGAAAGAGGGAAAGATTGTAGGTTTTTTATGGGGTCTGAGTGAGTCGCTGAGACTCATTTCAGATTCCTGAGTTTTTGGTCCTTGAAAGAATACCCACTTTTTCCACCTTGATGTAAAGAAATTTACCCACTGTTTTGGGTTTTGTGGAAAAAGAGAAAGTTCGATTACTTGTGAACTCTGCACTGCAGTAACTTGTTGGAGAATTCTTGATACTGATCTTTTGCTTTCTGGAAGGTTTGGTGGAGAAATTTACAGTCTTCGTGAGTGTTTTGCTGTGCGTGATAGTTCCTCTGCGTATGAATGGGAGGTTGGTTGGTTGTTTTTCAAAATCAATATTTTAGTGGTAGATTTATTGAGTCTATTATTTAGTGTAGTTGAAAAGTGATTAGTTAACTTTGTAACAGTGAATTTTTTAGTCAAATTTTGTTGAGTCTACTATTAATACTCTAAGATATAAAATAAATAATAAAATTTATATCTTTTTATCCACTTTAAGTTTTTGAAACAAGTAATGTGTTAAAAATAGAGAGAAAAGAGGCGCGGCACCGGGAACCTGAGTTTGAAACAAAGCTTGATACAAAATGAAGACGTCTTTTTTTTATATTGTAAATCTATTTTTTTAATACATATACATGGTACTAGCTGGGCAGATAAGTGAAAACCGGGGATGAGCCCAAGTACTTGTAGTGTGCGGGCAGATGCCCTTGCACGCCCTAGGTGGGGGCTGGATGAATGGGTGGGGAAGCGAGCGGGCTAGATGCGGGAACCCATCGCCTAGCCCTAATCAAACCCAAACCCACAGGACAATAATAATTTCTCAAATCTCTATGTAGTTTATGATAAAGAACCTGTATTTTACTTGTTAATGTAGTTTTTTTAAAAACACAATTATCATAACACCCGCTTGTAGATAAATACTCTTTATTTCATTCGAAATAGACGTTGTTGTGAAAAGGGGAACATTGTGAATCTCATGTTGGGTAGGAAAAAGTATGATAGATGTGAATGAGTATGATAAAGGGGCATCGAGTATCAAATCTCATATTGGTTCCTTTTTAGGCAAAACGTCTAAACTTTATTACGATGATAACATACTTCACTTGTGATATAGACTAATCTTTTTAAATTATAAATATCAACGTGGATTGTATTTAGCTTAGATCATCATAAATGTAAGTATCATAGCCAACCTAACAACGCTTTGTATATTTGAGTTTTCTTGAATGGTGTATAGAGTTGATTACGTTGGACCAAAAGAAAATTCTATATACCATATTAAATTTTCATTACATTATGTTAGACGTGGTATATTTATTATTATTAAATTATAAAAATATCATCTAATGATGATAAATATATCACATCTTATATAATATAATGAAAGTGAGATGGAAGCGTGGTATATAAAATTACTCTGAACTAAATGCCACTGACTTGTTATGGAATGCTCGCCTTCTAAACTTGGTCATTATGATTGTCCCCCATTCATCTAAGGCCATATAATAATCATGGTTTTAGATACGAATTAGATGCTACATTTTAAGAAACTTGTAAATGTTTTAATATTGAATTAACATTAACGTTATGTTGAACCTAAGATTTTAAGTTTTATGTAATTATATATTTATACATGGATTTTGATGATAACAAATGAATTCAAAGAATGAAGGAGTCTCAAGCTAAATTTGTCCACACAATGAAGTCAAGCACATCAAGGAACCAAGCATGAGCAAGAAGGAAACAAGTTCACATTAAAGTCATAGAGAAATATTGTAAATCTCTTAAAATTTGAAATTAGGATTAAGGATCAAAAATTAATATTTTATCATAAAGCATTAAAATACATTTTCCACATGTGCATGAATATTTTGAAAATTAAATTTGAAAATTTTGAAAGATAATTGATTGTCATCTTTCACATGTGCATGCCATGATTAAAGGTTTGAACTTTGAAAATATTAAAGATGATTGATTGTCATCTTTCACATGTGCATGTTTTATTTGAATATTTTCAAAAGTGATTGATGCTTTTCTTGACTTATGCAAAAGGAAGATGCCTTTGTTTGAATATTTTGAAAAGTAAAGTGTGCTCCTTTTGTCATATGCAAAAAGTAAAAAATTAGGTTTGAAATTTTTGAAAAGCAAAGTGTGCTCCTTTTGTCATATGCAAAAAGTAAAAAGATTAGGTTTGAAATTTTTGAAAAATGAATGATGATGTTTTTGACATGTGAATCTTTTTAAATTTGAATATGAAGTCTCATATGCCTATAAATAGATCATTTGAGAGCTTCACATTCACAACACCAAGAGCATACAACTCTCATTCAAAGCTTTCATTCTCTCTTCTCTAAGCATTGAGCCTTAACCCTTGTTCATTTTGAGAGATATAGTTTGTGCTTGTATTGTTCTTATTTCACTCATTGAGGAGTGTTTTCTGATATCCTACCCACTATCAATTCTTGTATCAGTAAAAGGGTGTGTACAACCCTTGTGCGTGTAGAAAGTGTTCTACACAGGGAATCGTTGAATCACCACGTGTAAGGTGATTGCAAGTGTAGAGGGTGTTCTACACGGATCCTTTGTAGCGGTGTTGTTCAAAGGTGTAATAGGTTTCTATCTCCACCTGAAGGAGATTGAATAGTGAATTCGGGGATCCTCAAGGGGTAGCTTGAGGCGAGGACGTAGGCAGTGGGGCCGAACCTCGTTAACATACTGAGTTTGCTTCTCTCTTACCCTTACTCTTTATATTTATTGCTGTTTCATATTTTGTTTATATTTTATATTGTATATTTGATTTATAATTGTTATTTTTTTTAAATACAACTCAATTCACCCCCCCTCTTGTGTTAGTCATCTGGGCAACAATTGGTATCAGAGCTAAAGCTCTGTTATAAGATTAACTATCTTTTGAGTTAAGATCTTATGGCTAACATTGCAGCTTCATTTGGTGAAGGTCAATCTAGCAGTCGGCCTCCACTCTTTTGTGGAGACAATTACTCATTCTGGAAAGTTAGAATGAGAATATTCCTTCAGGCTCAAGGTCGAGAAATCTGGAAATGCATTGTAAATGGACCTTATATTCCAACAAAAGTGGTTGATGGAGTAAAGGTCAAAAAGGAAGAAGAAGAGTTTAATCGTGAAGACGATAGACTTTATACTTTGAATTTAACTGCTATGAATTTATTATATAATGCTCTCAATGGTAATGAGTTTAATAGAGTAATGACTTGTGCTACGGCAAAAGAAATTTGGGATAACTTGGAAGTTACTTATGAAGGAACTTCTCAAGTTAAGGAATCAAAAATTTATATTCTTACTCATGAATATGAAATGTTTAAGATGAATGATGATGAATCTATTTCTAGCATGCACACTCGTTTTACTAACATCATAAACAGCTTGACAGCTCTTGGCAAAGTTTATTCCAAAGTGGAAATGGTAAGAAAAATTCTCAACTCTCTACCAAAACGTTGGGAATCAAAAGTGACAGCGATTCTTGAAGCTAGAGACCTCAAGAAGCTCGAAGTGAATGAACTCATCGGGTCACTTATCACCCATGAGTACACATTGAAAAGAGGAGAAGAAGAAGGAAAGCCAAAGAAGAGCTTGGCACTTAAAGCTGTTCCTCATGAAAGTGAAAGTGATGAAGATGAGGAAAATGACGATAAAGATGAAGAAGTTGCGATGATAACAAGAAGAATTCAGAGATTCTTAAAGAAAAATAAAACTCCTCCGAGGAAATCATTCAAAAAGTTTTCCAAGAAAGATTCAGGTAAAAATGATACTTTAATTTGTTATAAATGCAATAAGCCTGGTCATATCAAGCCAGATTGTCCCCTGCTAAAGAAAGATCGAAACAAAGGCAAGAAAGCAATGAAAGCTACATGGGATGATGATTCAAGTAGCTCAGATAGTGAAGCAAGCAATGAAGAATCAGCAAATCTCTGTCTTATGGCTAAAGATGATATTGAGGTAACAAATTTTGATAATATTGAAAATCCTTCATATGAAGAATTGCAAAATGTTTTAGAAGAGGTATATGAAGAATTTGAAAAATTGGGTATCAAATATACTGCTTTGAAAAAGAAAAATTCTTCTTTAACAAACGAAATTGATATTTTAAGAAAAGAAAATATTGTTTTGAAAGACGAAAATCTTGAGTTGAAGAAAAAGAAAACTGATTTAGAAAATATTGTTGAAAACTTTACGAATGGAAAAAGAAATTTTGAAAAACTTCTTGGTAGTCAAAGATGTGTTTTTGACAAGGCAGGCTTGGGATATATGCCAAAACAAAAGTTCAAACCTTATAAAAACTTCTTTGATAATCCTTCTACATCAAAGTCTAATATTCAAAATTCTTTTCATAATAAGTTTGTCAAAAAAGGATACTATTATAATCATTCAAGATTTTCATATATGTCACATGCTATTTGTAATTTTTGTAATAGAAATGGTCATAATTATCATACTTGTCCTATTAGAAGAAAACATACAATGACTATTAGGGCCATATGGGTACCTAAAAATCTTGTTTCTTCTAATACTAATAAATAAAGGACCCAAAGAACTTGGGTACCAAGAAAAATCATTTTAATTGTTTTTATAGGTATGCATGAAGTCCTCTACAAGCAAAAACAAATGGTTTTTAGATAGTGGATGTTCAAGACACATGACGGGAGACAAGACTAAGTTCTTTGATCTTAGATCTAAAGAAGAAGGACACGTGACATTTGGAGACAACTCGAAAGGGAAGATCGTGGGAATAGGTAAAATTGGTAATAAATCTTCTCTCATAATTGAAGATGTTCTACTTGTTGAAGGTCTAAAACATAATCTTTTGAGTATAAGTCAATTATGTGATAAAGGATTTACAGTTACTTTCAAAATGGATAAGTGCATTATTTTGAATGATCATGATTATAACATTTGTTTTACTGCCTTTAGAAGTAATAATGTTTATACAATCGATTTTGAAGAAATTACCTCACAAGATGCTATTTGTTTTTCAGTACAAAATGAAACTAATTGGTTATGGCATAGAAGACTAGGTCATGCCAACATGGAACTTATTTCCAAACTTTCAAAAAATGATCTTGTGAGAGGTTTACCAAAGGCAAATTTTCTTAAAGACAAAATTTGTGATGCATGCCAATTTGGTAAACAAACAAAAACTTCTTTTAAAACCAAGAAATATATTTCCACTACTAGACCACTGCAACTGATACACATGGATCTTTTTGGACCAAATAGAGTTGCAAGTCTAGGAGGAAAATATTATGCTTTTGTTATTGTTGATGATTTCTCTAGATATACTTGGGTCATCTTTCTTGCTCATAAAGATGAGGCACATAATGCTTTTACCAAGTTATGCAAGAGAATTCAAAATGAAAAGGGCTATACTATTTCAAGTATCCGAAGTGATAGGGGAAAAGAGTTTGTTAATAAAAATATTGAAACATTTTGTGATGAAAATGGTTTTGTGCATAATTTTTCTGCTCCTCGAACTCCTCAACAAAATGGGGTAGTAGAGAGGAAAAATAGATCTCTTCAAGAGATGGCAAGAACAATGCTTAATGAGAACAACTTGCCTAGTTATTTTTGGGCCGAAGCGGTAAGTACTGCATGTTATGTTATAAATAGAGTTATGTTAAGGTCTAAATTAGATAAAACCCCCTATGAGCTTTGGAATGAGAAAAAGCCCAACATTGGTTACTTTCATGTATTTGGATGCAAATGTTTTATTTTGAATGACAGGGATAATTTAGGCAAATTTGATGCAAAATCGGATGAAGGTATTTTTCTCGGGTATTCTACAAATAGTAAAGCTTATAGAGTATTCAATAAAAAGACTTTAACTGTACAAGAATCTATGCATGTAGTATTTGATGAATCTAATTCTCTACTCTCCAAGAAATCCATTGATGAAGAAACAGGAGGTATAAATAATACAGAAAGTCTCAATCTCAACAAAGAGAACACAATAGAGGAAGTCCAACATGGAGACATCAGGAAAGATCATCAAAATTTAATACGAGATGCAACCAAACAGTGGAAATTTGTGAAAGATCATCCAGTGGAACAAATTCTGGGAGAACCTTCACAAGGTGTAAGCACTCGATCATCTCTTAGAAATATTTGCAATCATACTGCTTTTTTATCTCAGATTGAACCTAAAAATATTGATGAAGCACTTCTTGATGAATCTTGGATTCTAGCTATGCAAGAAGAGCTTAATCAATTTGAAAGAAATGATGTTTGGACACTTGTTCCTAAACCCAAAAATCATACTATTATTGGAACAAAATGGGTTTTTAGAAACAAGAAAGATGAGTCCGGAGTCATTACTAGAAATAAGGCTCGACTTGTAGCCCAAGGTTACAATCAAGAAGAAGGAATTGATTATGATGAGACATATGCACCAGTCGCAAGATTAGAAGCTATTCGAATGCTACTTGCATATGCTTGTTATAAAGATTTCAAACTTTTTCAAATGGATGTTAAAAGTGCTTTCTTAAATGGTTTTATAAATGAAGAGGTATATGTTGAGCAACCTCCAGGTTTTGAAAATCATATTTCTCCAAATCATGTTTTCAAACTCACAAAAGCACTATATGGACTCAAACAAGCTCCTAGAGCGTGGTACGAGAGACTCAGTGGTTTCTTGATTAAAAAAGGTTTTTCAAGAGGAAAAATCGACACAACTCTTTTCATTAAATACGAAAATGATGATATTCTTTTGGTTCAGATTTATGTTGATGATATAATATTCGGTGCTACTAATGAAAATATGTGTCAAGTTTTTGCTAAGACTATGCAGGATGAATTTGAAATGAGCATGATGGGAGAACTTACATTCTTTCTCGGATTGCAAATTAAGCAAGTAAAAAGTGGGACATTCATCAATCAATCAAAATATATTAAGGAATTGCTGAAGAAGTTTGGGATGGAAGGTGCTAAGGAAACTGGAACACCAATGAGCCCATCTACTAAACTTGATAAAGATGAATCCGGTAAGACAGTTGACTCGAAAGTATATCGAGGTATGATTGGTAGCTTATTATATTTGACAGCCAGTAGACCAGATATTATGTTCAGTGTGTGTTTATGTGCACGTTTTCAATCATCTCCAAAAGAATCTCATTTAATTGCAGTTAAGCGCATTCTTAGATATCTTAGTGGTACAATTAACCTAGGGTTATGGTACCCTAAACACACATCTTTCGATCTAATCAGCTACACAGATGCAGATTATGCTGGTTGTAAAATAGATCGAAAAAGCACTAGTGGAGCATGTCACTTCTTAGGTCATGCATTAGTTTCCTGGTTTAGTAAAAAACAAAATTCTGTTGCACTATCTACTGCTGAGGCAGAATATGTTGCTGCGGGTAGTTGTTGTGCTCAAGTTCTTTACATGAAGCAACAACTTGAAGATTTTAAACTCATGTATAATCACATTCCAATCAAATGTGATAATACAAGTGCTATAAATCTTTCAAAAAACCCAATACAACATTCTAGAACTAAGCATATTGAAATAAGATATCATTTTCTTCGAGATCATGTGCAGAAAGGCGATATAGTACTAGAGTTCACAAACACACACGATCAGTTAGCAGATATATTCACAAAACCTTTACCAGAAGATAGATTATCTATGATTAGAAGAGAAATAGGTATGATGCATATTATGAATATCTCTTAAAAGACAGATCAAAGTTCATAAAAATAGATAGATTTTTCTTAAATACTTTTACATAAACTTGAGGTTCTTAGCCTCATGTTTGAGACGCTCATTCTCTTCATACAATATCATGTCATCCCTATTCATGGGAACTGGCAAGCGGAATGAAGAATCCAATAGAGATTTCAACTTTTTATTCTTCTGCCGAAGGATTCCTTCCCTTGTGTGAGACTCTTGAACAATTCGTTGAAGTACAACAATTTGTTCCTTAAGCTTTTCAACCTCATGGTTTTTTGCTTGAACCCGCTGGGAAAAAGCAACAATAGAGGATGAGTAGCGAGTCCCGAGACTCACCAAGTCGTAGATAGCATCGGAGTCTGACTTATTTGCCATACTATTATTTTCTTGCTGCAACATAGCACCAATGGCAGCTGCAGAAAGGACAGGAGGTTGAGATGTAGAAGAATGAGCCATTGAGAAAGGAATTGAAAACTTAAAGCGAGAATGTTGAAGGAATGCAGATGAGTTATAGAGATAAGAAGAAAACTTGATGCGGATTGGATGAACTTTAAGACTGTTTTTATAGAGATAGTATAAAGAACAAGACGAGCTATCATCCAAGTCAAAGAGCAATGTGTTTTTTCCCGATCAGTGAAAAAGACATTTTTTTTAGAAACTCGGAGCCTTCAATCTCGTTTGTCAACAACATCAGGCGATTTGTTTCTATCTTCAACCGCACTAAATTCATAGAGTTAGGCCTCGAGGCTTTGCAGGACTTGTCGGGTCACGGACGGCTCTCTTTTTCAACTATCTACAGTGTTTTTTAACGCACCGTTTTCTTCAGTCTATTTACTTGCTGTCGATCCTTTTTAATGATGCCAAAAGGGGGAGAAGTTTTAGACTAGAACATTAATATTGTTTAAATTGTTAAACTTGTTATATATGCTTGGAATTATATTTATTTTTTTTTTTTTTTTTGCTTGAAAAACTAACGCACATTCTCAGGGGGAGCTTAAGTATTAATACAGGCTTCAGGTTCTATCAAGTATTTGTCATCATCAAAAAGGGGGAGATTGTTAAACCTAAGGTTTCAAGTTTTGTGTAATTATATATTTACACATGGATTTTGATGATAACAAATGAATTCATAGAATAAAGGAGTCTCAAGCTCAAGTTATCTACACAATGGAGTCAAGCACATCAAGAAACCAAGCATGAGCAAGAAGGGAGCAAGTTCACATTAAAGTCATAGAATAATGTTGTAAATCTCTTTAAAATTCGAAATTAGGATTAAGGCTCAAAAATTAATATTTTATCATAAAGCATTAAAATACATTTTCCACATGTGCATGAATATTTTGAAAATTAAATTTGAAAATTTTGAAAGATAATTGATTGTCATCTTTCACATGTGCATGCCATGATTAAAGGGTTGAACTTTGAAAATATTAAAGATGATTGATTGTCATCTTTCACATGTGCATGTTTTATTTGAATATTTTCAAAAGTGATTGATGCTTTTCTTGACTTATGCAAAAGGAAGATGCCTTTGTTTGAAAATTTTGAAAAGTAAAGTGTGCTCCTTTTGTCATATGCAAAAAGTAAAAGATTAGGTTTGAATTTTTTGAAAAGTAAAGTGTGCTCATTTTGTCACATGCAAAAAGTAAAAAGATTAGGTTTGAAATTTTTGAAAAATGAATGATGATGTCTTTGACATGTGAATCTTTTTAAATTTGAATATGAAGTCTCATATGCCTATAAATAGATCATTTGAGAGCTTCACATTCACAACACCAAGAGCATACAACTCTCATTCAAAGCTTTCATTCTCTCTTCTCTAAGCATTGAGCCTTAACCCTTGTTCATTTTGAGAGATATAGTTTGTACTTGTATTGTTCTTATTTCACTCATTGAGGAGTGTTTTCTGATATCCTACCCACTATCAATTCTTGTATCAGTAAAAGGGTGTGTACAACCCTTGTGCGTGTAGAAAGTGTTCTACACAGGGAATCGTTGAATCACCACGTGTAAGGTGATTGCAAGTGTAGAGGGTGTTCTATACGAACCCTTTGTAGCGGTGTTGTTCAAAGGTGTAATAGGTTTCTATCTCCACTTGAAGGAGATTGAATAGTGAATTCGGGGATCCTCAAGGGGTAGCTTGAGGCGAGGACGTAGGCAGTGGGGTCGAACCTCGTTAACATACTGAGTTTGTTTCTCTCTTACCCTTACTCTTTATATTTATTGCTGTTTCATATTTTGTTTATATTTTATATTGTATATTTGATTTATAATTGTTATTTTTTTTAAATATAACTCAATTCACCCCCCCTCTTGTGTTAGTCATCTGGCCAACACGTTAGTTTATGAGTTTATTTTTATAAAATTATTTTATAATTAAAATATTTCTCTTGAATAAGACCAATCAAATTACCATATCTTTAATAGGAAACAACATTAGATTAATAAAGAGTACATTAATTATTATTAAAAGAGAATGAATTAATGGTTTAAAAAAAAACCTTATCAATTACATATTTTATTATTTTTAGTCATGTTTATTAATTTTTATATTTTAAATAATTTTCACAAATATGAACCATATAAAAAAAACATATAATAATGATATTCAATAAATATAATAGGAAATAACAAATTTTTTTATTAAATAGCAATATTACTCCAAGGCTATATATTTTACAAACACTGTAACATACAATTTCATACAAAGACATACAAATATTATTATAGCAACAATATTTCTATATATCAACAATAGTAACAACGTTGACCCCGTCACCACCAACGTCTCTCTCTTCCAATTTCTTCGTGCAAAACATAAACCCATCTAAAAGAAATTAAAGAAAAGGGAGAAGCTCCCTTGTCGCAGTGGTACCGCTCAGATAAAATATATATATATATATATATATTTTATTTAGTAATTAAGAAAGTGGTTTTTGATCTATTCATGTATTTTTTTATTTAATAATTAAAAAAATGTGAAAAAAAAAAAAAAAACCACTTGGCAGGCCGCAGTACGCCCAGCGGTGTGAATGGGGGCGGCATTGTAGCCGGACCCGAAGGGAAGGGGGAAGAGAGAGAGAGATATCACCCTCCCGGTCTTTCTGCCCTGCACCTTGTGATGGGACTGCAGCCGCGCCTATAGGGGTTAGGTTGAGCTTGACGATGGCAGAATTGGTAGCTAGAATAAGTTCCATTGGAACGTCGAGAGCAGGGCACCGGGTCCTTTCGCATCGCACGATAGGCGATGGTGCCAGCTAGAATGCGCCTGCTGATCTCCGAGTCTAGCGACTCTAGCGCCTCGACCTCTCCTCCGGTCAGGGATTCCGATATGTTGCTCTTGAAGGTTGACCCAACGGGCATCCATCCCAGTTGATGTTGAGGCCTAACTGCATGGATGATGTGTGATAAGCTTAGAAACAAGACCAATGCATAGATTCCAAGAACAACTGAAGTATGGAAGATCATGGGCATGGTTTCGGAAACAAAGCTCTTTTTGCTACTACGCTTTCTTTCTGGATTCGCTTTTTCTATCGTGTGCTTCTTTCTGTGTGTCGCTTTCTTTTGAGGTTTCTTCTGTTTTCCTTTCTTCTCAACTGAGCTTTGAAGAAACAGATAGACACTGAGCGTTTGCGTGGGATCGCTGGGACTTATAATAGGCATCTATCTATTGAGCAATTGGGATTGGTTTTGTTGCATGCTATATATATATTTACTTGTAAACACAACATGATCCAAGTGTTTTTTGCATTAGTTTGCTTTAAAAGACTCTAGAAAGGATCTCTAGAATGATGTTGAATAGGAGAGGTCTGTACTATGCCATCCTGCGATCTCAAATCTCCTTCAACCATGATCGATGAGCTAATGAGAAAGATGAACCTTAAATCAAGAAATATGAATCGAGTTTTCTCCGCGAGCGAAAGGGAAATCAATAGAGTGAATAGAAATGTGAATTTGTTAACGTAGAGGACGAAGGATGGGTTTTTTTTATAGGAGAGACGAGAAATCTGGGCCGATTATGGAAATAGGCAGGAATATCGGTGGGAACGGACGAACGAGCAGAGCGGTAACGTCTGGGTTTGAGATGGCGGTGAAGGCGAAACAACGTGTTTCTCTCTCTCTCTCTTTTTTTTTAATGCATGGTCCTGATTCCACTACAACAAATTCAGCCTTTTACCACAATTATTTTTTCAGTGACTCATAACTTGCCAATAATAGATACCTTTATTCACAAAAATTGTGTCTCCAGATTTAGTCTGATAAATTTGTCAATAAAGGGAATTATTTTCGGCAACAATATATCATGGCAAATATTCTTGACATTAGAAGTAAGTTCGGCATGGATGATATTTGTTATAACGACATACAGTCGCCGCAATCCTTTTTTCCCATTATTAAAGTGACTAAATGTTTTTGTGATGAATAAAAGTCACCGTTATAACTGGTGAGATATAAATGCCCAACATGAAATTCCCGAATTTTTTCCCCTCTTCTCGTCAGTTTCTTTATCTTTACGCATACACTATTTTAGGGCGAAACCGCAGCGTTGTTGGAGAAAACCTCACTTATCATAGATCGTATAACACCGTGCTGCTAGATTCTTGTGGGTACTTCAGCAACGTACCTCCGATCGTCTTCGACAGTGAAGATTGTTGCTGTTTTTGGCTTCATTTTTCTGGTGGATTCGCGGTAGTATCGGGAGCTTCTATCTCCCGATCTGTCGCTACTCAGTCCTCTCCACCCCTTAATTGATCTTACAAAAATCTGGAAATTTCAGCCATAAGTTTTGTGGATTTGCAATAGGAGTGGCTTGGAAGATACGGTCAGGTAAAAAGCCCTTCATTATTTTCCATTGCCGCCCCTGTTTTGCTAAAGTTCTTGCTTTGTATCAGTTTTGTTAAGATGTATGATGAGGGGATAATATGTTTGAAATTGGTAGATTTATATATATATATATATAATGTTCTATATATTTTATATAGGGGTACCACATAAATTATAATGGATGGTTTTGCAAACTGAGGTCCGAACCAAAACAATAAATCTGAAAAACTGGCAGTTTTTCATTGAAGAAATTTAATTTAAGAAGCCTCCAATAATCATGCCACTTCCAAAAAAATTTTAAAAAATAAAAAGAAAAAATTTACAGTTTCAAGGGCTGAACCTGCAAAGGCATTGGACGTGCTCCAAGATCCCAGACTTTGAAATTTCTAAGAGCAATCCTTTCACAGCTGCCTAACTCCCATACCATGACATCACCCATGTTTGTTCCAACTGAAATTGTATATGCTCACATAATGTATGAAAAAAGCAAAGATAAAACCTAAAATCTAGAATTCCAAAAACCTCAATTTAAATAACTACACCACTGGAATGAAAGCACAAAATTACATTATGTACGGTAAAAGGGGCTCACCAAGAAGTAGAATCTGCTGCAGTGGATGGAAATCCATACTCTTGACAGCTGATCCTTGATTTAGAGTCATAACAATAGTTTTGGCTAAGTCATCAGCAGTGTAGGATCTTTGACCATGGTTGATCCTTAATGCATGGTCCTGATTCCACTACAACAAATTCAGCCTTTTACCACCATTATTTTTCCAATGACTCATAACTTGCCAATAATACATACCTTTATTCACAAAAATTACGTCTCCAGATTTCGTCTGATAAATTTGTCAATAAAGGGAATTATTTTCGGCAACAATATATCATGGCAAATATTCTTGACATTAGAAGTAAGTTTCGGCATGGATGATATTTGTTATAATGACATACAGTCGCTGCAATCCTTTTTTCCCATTATTAAAGTGACTAAATGTTTTTGTGATGAATAAAAGTCGCCGTTATAACTGGCGAGATATAAATGCCCAACATGAAATTCCCGAATTTTTTCCCCTCTTCTTGTCAGTCTCTCTATCTTTACGCATACACTATTTTAGGGCGAAACCGCAGCGTTGTTGGAGAAAACCTCACTTATCATAGATCGTATAACACCGTGCTGCTAGATTCTTGTGGGTACTTCAGCAACGTACCTCTGATCGTCTTCGACAGTGAAGATTGTTGCTGTTTTTGGCTTCATTTTTCTGGTGGATTCGCGGTAGTATCGGGAGCTTCTATCTCCCGATCTGTCGCTACTCAGTCCTCTCCACCCCTTAATTGATCTTACAAAAATCTGGAAATTCCAGCCATAAGTTTTGTGGATTTGCAATAGGAGTGGCTTGGAAGATACGGTCAGGTAAAAAGCCCTTCATTATTTTCCATTGCCGCCCCTGTTTTGCTAAAGTTCTTGCTTTGTATCAGTTTTGTTAAGATGTATGATGAGGGGATAATATGTTTGAAATTGGTAGATTTATATATATATATATATAATGTTCTATATATTTTATATAGGGGTACCACATAAATTATAATGGATGGTTTTGCAAACTGAGGTCCTAACCAAAACAATAAATCTGAAAAATTGGCAGTTTTTCATTGAAGAAATTTAATTTAAGAAGCCTCCAATAATCATGTCACTTCCAAAAAAATTTTAAAAAATAAAAAGAAAAAATTTACAGTTTCAAGAGCTGAACCTGCAGAGGCATTGGACGTGCTCCAAGATCCCAGACTTTGAAATTTCTAAGAGCAATCCTTTCACAGCTGCCTAACTCCCATACCATGACATCACCCATGTTTGTTCCAACTAAAATTGTATATGCTCACATAATGTATGAAAAAAAGCAAAGATAAAACCTAAAATCTAGAATTCCAAAAACCTCAATTTAAATAACTACACCACAGGAATGAAAGCACAAAATTACATTATGTACAGTAAAAGGGGCTCACCAAGAAGTAGAATCTGCTGTAGTGGATGGAAATCCATACTCTTGACAGCTGATCCTTGATTTAGAGTCATAACAATAGTTTTGGCTAAGTCATCAGTAGTGTAGGATCTTTGACCATGGCTCTGTCCAGTGTATGCAACAGGCAGAATACTTGCTGGCAGGTTATGGACCTGTTGATAAATCATAAAGGCATCATCAATTAAATGACTCTTCACATTGATCTTTCAAGCAATGGCATACTCTACATATTGAACATATTTTCAATGAAAGACAAAAAGCTGAACTTCAGGTTTGGAGACAACAGACATCAACATATATCAGGTTCACAAGTTATAAGATCAGTGTAATAAATTCAGAAAACATCATAACGGCAAACCAGAAAATTTACAAATGGATAATAATAAAAAAAATTAAAATCACATCTACCATCCATGTCTTCTGCCCCTCTCCTTCCTCTTATGGTATCAAAAGTATGATGTAGTGCACAAAAAACAAAATAAAATAAAAGGCAGGCACGAACCAAAAGCATCACAACCTAATTAACATTTTATCCAAAATTGATAACCTCTATTTTTGTCAAATATATATTGTCTAACACCAGCATCAAAACAATTTATAGCATAAGGATTATTATTACTAATCTTTTTCCATAACATTCGAAAGATAATTCATTTTAATAGTTTCTAATATATAAACATGGAACAAGTTCATTTGAAAGGATAAGTTACTTAATCATTACTTAACATGAAGCATGGAATTCAATATGGGTTACTACATCTTCAACACTGCATGCATTGGCACAGCTGTTTGCGAAAGGAAGAAAGAAAGAGAAAGAGAGGGGTAACGATTTAGAGTTGCTAAAAATGAGTGGTTTTGGTTTTGGAAGGAGAGAGATGGAACTAGATGCAGAGTAAATAGGGAATCAATTTTTCCCTATTTATTGTCAGTGTAGCCTATATATGGTTTGGATTTTAGACAAATGGAGGATACGGAAGGATAATTGCAGAAAATTGATGATATCTTCATTTCTTAAGCAACTATAGCCCTTCTCTCCTTTATTACCCTGCTTCTTTCCAAGATCTAGAAGGAGCTGCATATGTAATTCAACATGCATAAATTAGGACCATTGTGCATCCCTGCTTGATTATGTAATTAATTTATACAGAATCTGCAGTTATACGAAGAGCCATGAGCAGAAATTTTTTCATTTTTTTCCAATTAGCTTTCTTCATTTATTGGCATCATCCAATAAATATCTTCGAAATAATAAAGAATTTTAAAATTCCATCTATTGAGTAGTCCAACTCCAAATGTTCCCATGAACATTCTGCAAAAAAAAACAGATGCAGGTTCCATGCCTTTTTGTTTTTATCTTCTGTTTTTCTTATGGTTTTGAGTACTTAATAATTATTTATTGGTTGGGGATGCATGCATGGCTGGTTATGGGGTCGACCCATCTCTGTTGTAAGTCACTTATATGTATATATTTTTAAATTTAGAGAATATCAAAGCAGGTTGAAAGTATTTTGGCTTCTCAGATACATATCATTAGGCCACCAACATTCATCTTTCACTCCCGCACAACCTGATTTTCGTTTTGGTAGTTGGCATTACTGATTTGATTGCCAAGGTATCTAAAACAAACTAACATTGACATAACTCAACCCCATTAAGATCAGGCATAAGGTGTTGGACTGCAGCTTGCTTTAACGACTCTTAAGATTTGTTTTGGGCCAAGTTTGAGCAGCTCCTCAATGTGCATGCTCGGGTTGATATACCATAACCCATGGGGAAGCTGTTGGGCATAAAGCTCCAAGGTCTTGAAGGAAGGACCAATATTCGAGTTGTGACACCAAACATTCTGTATTGCATATGACTTTGTAATAGGCCGAAGCTACCTCGTTGGTTCACTTCTTTCCAGGAGCATAATATGTGCATTGTTAGCAACCTATTTGGAATAAAATGTAGTTTATACTGTAATGTATATACCCTTTATACATTTAGGATCTGTTTCTTTCATATCATTCCAAATTTCTGAAGTTATTTCTCATTCCTCAGTTTCCACTTTCCAATCTTCCCTTTATTGTTTGGCTTGCAATCTTATTGTTTCACCATGTTTATGGTGATTGATTGCATAGCGATGGTGGACCAAATTGTTGGTTTAGTTAGAAAATGAGATGTTACATATATCGCCATTGAATGACCCCTGCAATACCCATAAAACCAGGCTATATTTTTGGTAACCACATATTTTCACCAAACATTATAAAATTAGGATTGTGTTTGTCGAGCTACAGGGCAAGCGCTGGTATAATTTGACATTTGTTTCTTTTGCTCTATTTTTTTAAAGTGTTGGCACATTACTATACCAGCAGTCGATTTTGCTCACAAGAAGTCATGCATATTGCTATTTTTTATATATAGTGTGACAAGTAGCAAAAATTTGCAGCTTGTTTCAATCTTTCTATGCTTATATAGATTGTTTTTACGTTGCTTAGATTTTCAGTTGCTTAACCATTTGATCTTTAGTCCTCGTCCACCTTATCAAGCATGCCCAACTACTAGTCTTTTTGAACATTGTGGTCTACTAATAAACCATTAAATCCACCTTACAAATGAGTATAAACAATTAAATCCTTTTGAGTAAGTCATGTTGAAGAACAGAGTAATGAACTATTAATATGCTCAGTTGTTTTTCTTTTGTTTTTTTAATGATTTTTGGTTGGAAATAAACCAATGTTGTTTCATCACTATGCTCATTCTTTGGACATATCATTGTCTATTCCTGTATTCATATTTCAAATAAAGTACATTCGTGGGTATGGCCATCTTTATATCTGTCATTTTAGCCATTCCTAATGGATCTTATATAGGTTCATAGCATGAGATAATAAGTTTCTTACCATTTACTTTTGTAGCTTTTATGTCAGTATGAACCCAATTCAGTGCTGAAATTCCTGGAGACGTTTGATAGCTACCATGTGGAACACTGTTTACGCTTGTGTCAGGAATATGGGATTATTGATGCTGCTGCATTCTTGTTAGAAAGGGTTGGTGATGTGGGGAGTTCTCTTTTACTTACACTTTCTGGCCTTGATAGCAAGTTTGTTGAGCTTGATACTGCTGTGGAAAGTGTACTTTCTAGTGTGGCTTCAGGTTCTGCTGCTGGTTTGGAGTATCTCAGGACTGCAATGAATACAAAGGAGGTTTAAAAACTTTTAATCAGACGATTAAGCTTCTTGTGTTTGCATATAGGACCGTTATGCAACTTCAATTCTGATATTTCCTATATAGGAGAATGAGATACGCAATATATTGATATTAGTGTAGGACTGTGCCAGCGAAACACCCCTCGTTTGAACCCTGACGAGTCAGAGACACCCTGAGGAGGAATGACTTCATTAGGTGATTTGGAAAACTTACTTTTATATACATATTTGTTGGAAACTGAATTAAATTCACTTAAAATTTTTAGAGGGTGACAGGAATACCTTTTTATTGCTCAATAAACATGCCTAACATAGCTTCTTGTATTACTATTTCTGAATTACACTTAGGACCATTTTCAATATCCATTAATGGATCTGTAAGTGACATTGCATCTATGGCAAGGCCTTGTGCAGCTTTAGTTCCTGCTCTCCTTCTGTAGTTGATGGACCAATTTAAAAATTGAATCTGATATTTTCCTGGAACATGTTACTCTCTCTTCCCAGTATTCTAGCATCACCCATCCTCAACCTTTGTGAGTTTGTAACAAATTTAGGAATTATGTCTTTTTGCTTTTATCTACAGTTTTCTGATTTGGACATTCTTCTTTCTGAGTTAAGCAACCCAAAGAACATGCGAATCTTGATGATGGAAACTAGCCCCTTGCTCTTTTTTTACAAGCTGTTTTTGTACTTCTTTATTTCCTTAGTCTTTTGAGCTTCTGTTAGTGTTATTGGCTTCTTTGTATATAGGAAAAATATATCTTCCTTCCATTCAAATATGGTTTGACAGGAAAGTCATTTTTCTTTATTTGTTTTGCTTCTCCTGTTTTTCCATCTCAATTTTGTCATTATGTTTTTTCCCCTGGGTTGCATAGGTTTTGTTTTCTCCTATTTGGTCTCAAGTATGTTTTTGCTCTCGCTTTCTTTTGATTATTTTTTTATGAATTTCCTTTGTGAGCTTTTGTTTTTTGTTTGCCTATTTACTTGTTATTTGTTATACTTGTCTCGAACGATATTTGCTTCCCCACAACTTGCCATGTAGAGAATCCTTTCTATGTAAAAACAACCTAATTCCCACCTTCATTATTAATTATAATATTGGCTTAATAATGGAATACCAACCAGTGTTCTCTCTCATATGTGCATTAATTATACAAGGAATGTATAGACATATCATGTAACCATCATAAGGTTTTTTCCGATGTTCCAAGAAAGCTACTGTTCTAACCAAAATAGTTATTTTAACCTTCACATACCTACACCCAAAATGAGATTAGTACTCAGAACTTGATGCATACATGGAGGTCACTTCCAGTCTCTAGCTTAAAATTAACATTTGCCTACCTGCTATTAGTCCTTGCTAGCTTGCTCAATGTATCCACACATCTCATAGGATTGATTTTAATTGTGTGGTAGATGATAATCATGGAAATAGCATTTTCATGACAAACTTAAGATGAGAATATAGGGCCATGCATATAGTAGTCAATTGTGATGCCTTTCTTAATGTCGTTGACATCCCTAAGATTATGTTGGAGCAAGGTTTTTAAATTACACAATAGAGAATACTCTATAGAATCAATGAGATAAGTCATTGACATTGCACTTACATGCTTTGTCAATCAATCCTTGCTTCTCATTTATAAGTCATATGCTTCCTATTTTTTTTATTTAATACCAATAGATAACATCATGCGTGCACTTTAATCCCAACTCCCCATTCTTACTCATGCATCATACGTTAGCCCGCGTCGTGCAGTAAACTACATATTTTCCAAGTCGTCCTCATCCATGCTATTTCTCTTGCAACTTTTTCTAGTGTATTACTACATTGCTAAAATCCGTTCTTTCCATTTAAATCTATCAGGGTCTTAATGAGCTCGACATCATATTAATATAAAATCAAGGACCTCGATTCCTTTTTCCCCTGCTTTTGTGTTACCAAGAACTAAATGGATAAATCTTGGATGCATATTGATGATAGATTGCGGTCCCATGAATATGCCGAAGGAGTTAATCATTTCTTATCCATGGCTCAATCCCATGCGCCTTCCAGTGTCTCCATTAGGTGTCCTTGTCGAATATGTCGTAATAATTTTTTCCAACCATTTTCTGTTGTGAAGGATCATCTGTTCTTGCGAGGGATTGATAGAAGTTATACTCAATGGATATTTCATGGAGACTTAGATCCTTTTCATGCCAACCGGTCAGTCGATAAGGATGATGGAGATGATTCTGGAGAGTACATTGATGACATTGATGAGATGTTAGATAACATTCGGGTGGGATCCTTCGTGGATAGTACAACCGATATAAATGCTGGTGGCAGTGAAGATGATAATGCACAGCCCAACATTGGGACTTCAAGACACCATACATTTGAACAATACGTAGAGGATGCACGACGTCCACTTTATCCATCGTGTACAAACTACTCAAAGCTATCATTTATGGTGAAATTGCTTCACATCAAGCAATCGGGGGTTGGAACGTGAAATCATTTAACATGGTGCTAAAGCTTTTGAAGTCTGCATTCCCGAGTGCTCTATTGCCTGAAGACTATAATGATGCACGTCAGCTAGAGCGTGGGTTGGGATTTAGTTACACCAAAATCCATGTATGCCCCAATGACTGTATCTTGTTTTGGAAAGATGATGAAGACAAAGATGAATGCCCTATATGCAAGGCATCTAGGTGGGTCTCAATTACAAGTAAACACCGGGTACCTGAGAAAGTGATGCGTTATTTTCCATTGAAGCCTAGGTTGCAACGCCTTTATCTGTCGAAGAAGACAACACAAGCCATGCGATGGCATAAAGAGGGGTGTATTGATGATCCAAACTGTATAAGGCATCCAGTGATTCCAAAGTTTGGAAAGATTTTGACAGGAAACATGATTGGTTTGCCAATGATGCTTGTAATGTCCATCTTGGACTTGCGAGTGACGGGTTCAACCCGTTCAATAACATGAGCAAGCCCTATAGTATATGGCCAGTAATACTTTTGCCTTACAACTTGCCACCTTGGTCTTGCATGAAAAACCCAAACTTTCTGTTGACATGTTTGATACCTGGGCCTAAATCACCAGGAAATGATATCGATATCTTCCTGCGTCCTTTAGTTGATGAATTGAAAGAATTATGGGAGGTTGGTATTGAGACATATGATGCATTCGGTTCTGATGTTTTCCAATTACATGCATGTTTACTCTGGACTATAAATGACTTTCCTACATATGCCAATCTTTCTGGGTGGAGCACGAAAGGGAAGTTGGCATGTCCTGTGTGCAATGTAGATACCGATTCTATGTGGTTGGCGTATGGGCGTAAACATTGTTATATGGGTCACCGTCGATGGTTAGCCCCGGATCACCCTTGGAGAAAGAAAAAACGTGCTTTCAATGGTACCACGGAGGTTCGGCTTCAGCCAGCAAATCTTATAGCCCAAGCTTTATATGATTCAGTATGCATGGTCTCCAACGTCCAATTTGGAAAAAGTTCACGGAAGAGGAAACGGGCACCACAAGAATTAAACTGGACAAAGAAAAGCATCTTCTTCGATCTCCCATACTGGCAAGACTTAGAATTGAGGCATAACCTAGATGTAATGCATATTGAGAAAAACATATGTGATAGTGTATTGGGCACCTTGCTGAGTATTGATGGAAAGAGTAAGGACACTGCAAATGCACGCAGGGATTTGGAAAATCTCAGACTGAGGAAGGAATTACACTTACGTCCAGATGGCAATATCTGTCGAATGAGTCTTGAATGTTACACCCTAAACCATAATGAGAGAATATCCTTTTGTGAGTGGGTGTCACAAGTTAAATTTCCATATGGCTTTGCCTCTAATATTGCTCGGTGTGTGAATATTAGGGAAGGCAAAATTTCTAGAATGAAAAGTCATGACTGCCACATATTCCTCCAACGGTTGCTTCCAATAGTGATTGGTGGTTATCTGCGGCCCGACATTCGGCTAGCTTTGATCGAGTTAAGTACATTTTTCAAGGAATTGTGTGCTCGAACATTGACTTACGAATCATTGCATCGGCTTCAGGCAGATATTTCTATCATCCTATGTAATGAAGAATTTTTCTCTGTATTCTCACAAAAGGTTTTGCTCAATGTATCTCAACGACATTGAGACCAGATATCAACGAGTTGAAAGAAACACAGACATTCCAGAACAGAGTAATGAAGAATTTTTCTCTGTATTCTCACAAAAGGTACGTCCGCTCGGGGCAGCCAACATTCACATGCTAGCCGAAAAATTATTTGCAAGAGCCCACTGGTATGTGCTCAATAATTGTGGCGAGATCGAGCATTACCTCAAGTAAGTGGTGAAGTGTTTGTAGTTACCTTCAGTTCTCATCTAATTAATTTTACACCCTGTAAAATCCTACTCTGTTTTGCAGTGAGCATTATAACATGATTACAAGGGAAGATAGCACGAACACTGCGCGCAGGCATGAGGCTCAATTCCCTGGGTGGTTCAAGAAACATGTATGTATATCTCTGCATTGATACAAGTTGTTCAATGCGTGCCCTGTTTACATGCATGACATTTACATATCACATAAAAGAAGAGAAAGTTTAATAGAAAATAACTTATATCTAAATAAATGAAGTCTTCTAGCATATAATTAAAATCTGATAGTGGTTCTAGCAATTTTGACAAATAGGATTGGTTTTGTTGTTTGATTGGACAATAGATTCGAGAGAAGCGTGCGATGGATCCAACCAGTGTACGAGATGAATTATATGCACTTGCATGTGGTCCCGACAAGTGGGTAGCATCGTACGCTGGTTGCATAATGAATGGCATTAGGTTTCAAACAAAGGATCGAGAGAGGCAACGGTGAACTCAAAATAGTGGTTTGGTTGTCCATGGTGAACATCAATCAATGCCCGTTGACTTCTATGGGGTGTTGAATGATATTATAGAATTACGATATATGGATTGGCGTAAGGTGTATTTGTTTCAATATGATTGGTGGGATGTTGGTGATAAGCGAAGAGGGATACGCGTTGGAGACCATCTAACGAGTCTGAACACTTCTAGAACATGGTATAAAGATGAGCCTTTTGCTCTCGCTTGCCAAGCTCAGCAGGTGTTTTATGTAAAAGATATTAGTGTGGCGGGTAGTTGGTATGTGGTCCATAAGATAACGAGTAGAAATGTATACAACATTCCTTTAGTTTCGTCAGCTGAGGATGCGGATGATGGAGACGAGTCTGGTGAAGATGACGCTTTCCAACATGATGGAAACATTGCCAGAAACGTGCCGTGTGCCTAATGCAGTGATCCAGACTTGATGAATCCATTGAATAGGGTAGATGAAGAACCATTGCTGATTGACCCATCGACCATATTAGAACAACAATCATTTGAACTGCCTGACCACGAGGCATACCTCGAGGATGATTGCGTTGATGATGAGTTGGGAATTGACGAAGCCATAGATGCTAATAGCGACGACAGCGAAGAAGACAGTATTGCATTTGACGATGATGCAACATCAGCTTCAGATGATGGTATGTCCTAACATTTATCGTATACATATTGGGTTTTCCCACTGGTATGTTGACTTCTTCATTAATGTAGTAGGTGATTTGGATTTCTCACATCTCAAGTTGACCCAACCTGGTACCCCTCGTTTGTGTACTTTGATTACACAATTGAGATGCTAAAACAAATATTTTCACGTTTATATGCAGGTTCCACATGTGGAGGTGACAATATTAGAGATGGTGTAATTCACGCATGATGACAGACTTGGTGAAGTTCTCATATATGCTAGAATTATAGATTATGTTGCTATTGCTAAAATGCACTATAGAATTCTCATACTACTATATATCTGTTTGACCATATTAGTCAGGTGTAATTGTAATTGCAGTTTGGTCATTGTATGAATAAGTAGATATTGTCACCTAGTGTTGGGTTAGAAAAAAAGGAGTAAGAGGCATTAGATGGGATTTGATATGCAGCCTACTTTTAATTATACTCATGAACATAAAAGAGTATAATTAACATATATCTACTACTTATATTCCTCGACACTGTTTGGAAACAGTTTGTGTTGCAGCAAACATTATAAACTGATCAATAGTTGCTGCAACACTGTTTCGAGGCGGGTGGGTGTATTCAGCATGCATGTATAAACATAAATCTCTGTTATGAACATTATGAAATAACAAACTTAGTATAGACCTGATGGTGATGCTTTTTAGTTGTTATTGAATAGTCTTTTCAGCTGGCGCTTAGCTGGAGATATATAGGAAGTCATGGTAGGCCTCTAGTCCAAATGAGTAAGGATCAAGCACTCCATTAGTCTTAATTGATGATTAGTACAAAAAAGACAATTTGACATCCAGTATAGGAATGTATAACAAGGTCTGGGCTTAGGTTTTTACACTGCTTTCCAGTGTTCATCATTCCCTTAATGCTAATGGTGTATTGTAACATGCTATATAAATATCTGGTTTGCCTAGGACAACAAAATATTAACACTTCTTAATGTCATACTACAGATCATCTGCATATTCAGAGCCAATACACCAAATGCAGTATAATATAAAGTGACTGAACAATTTTACTTTCATATGCAGATGATGTCCTTTGGTGGCAGCCAAATGTTTAACGAAGGTCATGAAAGAGTTGTATTTACCTTGCATGAACCAGGGTGTATTCATCTGATTGTTCTCTCTAGTAATATCAGCAGTTTTATGAGCATGTCATAGTAAGGAATGGTAGATCTTAAGTGGCACTGGTGAATATATCTGCAATTCCTATCAAATTACTATGATATTTCTATTGACTATTATAAGATAAACTTCCATTCAAATTGATGTGATTCTTATTTAATTAAGATGGTTTGACAGGTCAAAAGGACTACAAGAACACATAAAATTGTTAGCCCCAGGTGACTACCTCTCCTTCTAAATGCATGCCTCCTATAAATGCCACAAATGAACTGGCAAGTGATAAGTAATGCTGAAAAACATATTCAAGATCTTAAAAACAAATAGAAGAATTAACATTACTGGGTGATGACAATCCAATGAATGAAAACAAGCTAAAATGGGCTCATCAAGCATGGATACTAAATGATTTGCTATTGTTATTATACTTCTAGGGCTCAATAAATATGCGTTTCATTACAACATTCCATTCAGATTTTTAGTATCTTAGGATATAATGAGAGCTGATGGTGTATTTGCTGATTGAGTCAATATTAATGTGTTTGGATCTATTGATATTGGACTAGAGCAATCTAGTTGTCAAACTATAAAAAGTGTCATTTAATCCAATTGTATGAGAAGGTGACATATATTCTAGCATTCAAATAGATCAAATTAAACTTCCACTATTTCAGTCAAGTGTGATACCAGATCAACTATTATAAGCATAAAAAGGGTGAAAACAAGATGCTTTAAATTTATGGCTTAATGTAAGAGCACCAGCAACCCATGGCTTATAAGCAATTATAAGCTGGAAGATTTAGGGGCAATATATACATAATGATGTTAGCAATATGGGAGCTGCATTGCAATCACTCAAATACAGTGAGACATGCAATTTGGAGACCAATTGTAAGGCAATCCAAAATCATTCCAGCATCTTGTAAAGAAATAACTCATATTTTAATAGTACATGCCAAAGAATGTAAAGTGAAGTGATAGAGTCAAATAATAATAACAGAGGATAAAAATATGATGATTAATAGAATAGCAGTAGAATAAAGAGTGGGATACAAACTGATCTTGAAAGGTGAATAAAATGAAAACAAAAAATTAAGTTATTGAAGTTAGCAACATGGGAGCTGCATGGCATTCTCTAAAATATAGTGGAACTTCTTACATTTTGGGGAGCAATTGTAATGAAGTTCCATAACATTCTTGATATTGTATTGAAATAAGGTATTTCTTAATAGTATATGAAGAAAGAATATAAAGTGAAGTGAGAGGAAAAAATAATAATGAAGGAGGGAAAAAAATAAGGTCTCTTAATAGAATAGATCAAGAATAATGAGTGGGATACATCTTGAAAGGTGAATGCAATGTATGCCATGGCAACTCTCCAGTTTGAAGTTGGAAACATGGGAGGTGAATGGCTATGTCAAAATATAGTGACTCCTACAATTTGGAGAGCAATTGTAAGGCAATCCATTCGCATGTTTGATAGTGTATTGAAATAACTTATATATTAATAGTATATAAAGAAAGAATATAAAGTGAAGTGAGAGAAACAAATATCAATGAAAGAGGAACAATTCATTATTTTAGAATAGATATGATAAAGAATAAAGACTTGAAAGGTGAATAAAATGTAAGAAATAAAAAAAGAGAGATAAATTGCAGATTAAATTTATATTCCATTGAAAATAGGATATCGACAGAAGTGGGAAAATTTTTATGTTTCACGCGGGCAAAGTAAGCCCAACCATGCACACTGGTTAGGCAAGGGAGAGCAGAAATTTTTTAAAATCTATCAGGCTGAATAAAGATATTTTCTAACTCTACCACATTTACTGTACATTATGGTTAGGTTGGACATAACGTGAATATATTAAGAAACATGGAAATCAGAGTACTACTGGGTCCAACTTTCAGCAGAGTGGAGGGAAGCTGGGAAAGAAAGGAGGCCTGGAATGTTCAGTTGAAAGAGGAAGACAAATCTCTCAAGCACTCCAACGTGGGCTCTAACAAAGATCCAGGAATACACTACAAGTTAGTAAGTTATCTTCTATCTTTTGCAAATTATCTCTCCTACTCTGGTTCTCTAAATGCACAAGTTTGTTGTTTGAGGCAAGTTCATGAAAAATGAACACCAAATTTTGCATATAATAATCGGAGGGTCAATTTATCATTACAGTTTGTCTGTTTTGTCGGTGGGAAAGGGAATTTTTTTTTATATACATGGAGTAGAAATATATCTACAGCAGGAATGATGGATGACCAGTCATAGATGCGCATGAAAAGTTTGATATTTTTTAGCCTACATGTTTATTAACTTCAGGGAGGTTTAAAAAAGGAAGGTTTTTTTTACCTACTCACCCATTCAAATCAGCAATAAGGTATGAGCTTGTAAATCTATGTGGTTAGCAGCAACAATACATGGAATTTGAAAGAGTAAGTCACTTTAAGTAGGTGTTTTAAATTTAAGATTTTCTGTGGCAGTCTAAAGGTGTCAAAATGCCAAAATTTGACATTTGGTAAAAATATTGCCATGAATAATACCATGCTGGAAGGTCATTTAACATGGTTCATAAATGAGGCCATGTATGAGTATTTTCACGGTTAATACTAAGAAGATTAGCAACGACTCATCATGTATATTTTAGGTAAGGGGTTGAATTATAAAAAATGACTTAATGGCTTTATTAAGTCAGGTCTTGGGTTATAGTCCATACTTGTGTATGAATACAGGGGAATAAAAAGACTCATGCATTTTTCCTCCTTGTCATAAGGTTCCTCACTAATAGTGCAACCATATATTGACTATGGTGAGATGGGTAAGAGAAAGATGGCGCGGACCCGGTGGAATACATAGAGCAGGAGGCATACGTGTCCAACGTCCAATTTTGAGTGATATACAAGATAGGGAACACGACACACAATCAGACGATTCCACTCAACCACCAAATGTTGGTGTGGATGAGACATTCGAAGGTGAAAATGAGGCTAATAGAGTTCTGCCCACTGAACGTAAGTTGAAAGATTGACCCATAATAATAGAGAATAGTAATAATTATTCCACTTATAACAAAGGTCGTGAGAGGTCTAATGGAGATTCTGATATTCAATTTCAGAAAATGAAGATTTGCCTAATCGAAAACGTGGTCGGGGACCAGCAAAAGACACTCTATTTGAACGCGTTCGTAAATTTGGAAAAATACCATTGAATATTAAGGATGGACATAGAGGTCCATCATGTGAGAATTACAACATATTTTCTGGACGAGTGACAACGATTGTGAGACTTCATGCAAACATGTGTCATGCAAGCTAGAAAAAAGTGCCATTCGAGGAGAAAGAGGAGCTAATTGACCGTGTTCGAGTATGATGCTTTTATTATATAGGTTTTGTCTGATTTTTTTTACTAAAAGCCTTAAAAGAAATTAATATTTCACTAATGTATTTTTTCATAGGCTGACTTTATATTAGATTGGACACAAAGTTCCCATCGTGAGTGTGTGACAAACGCTCTTCATCGGAAATACAATGCATTCCACTACCTACTACGCAAGCAATACCTGGGCTATTCATCACACGAAGCGGCACTTTCTGGTGGGACAACATGGGTGGAGAAGCCCGTATGGGAAGACTTATCTGCATTGTGGTCAAGTGAATCGTTCAAGGTAAATATTAATGACTAAATAGTTCTTTCTTTGTATTCCTCATAATGGTTGATATTATTTTTTACTTGATGCAGTAGGGATCATTGTATAGACCTGATGAAGTATTGTTTGAAAAATATCAAATTGAAATTAAAACTTAAATTGCATATAAATTTGTTTCTCTGTTAACTGAAAGTGTATAATTCATTTTCTGATTACTAGGACAGCATTAGGGATCATTACCAAAATAGATTGATGAAGTCATGTTAGAAAATTAAATTGTGGAAGGTAAATATTAATGTATATAAAGTTAAGTTTTTTTCAAAACATAGGGTATACGGGATTTTTTATTAGTAGAACAGCAGTATGGATATGTTTATAGGATGCTGAAGTATTTACCTTGAAAATTTAATTGGTCAAGGTAAATATGAATGCATATAAAGTTGTTTAGCTTCATTAACCATAGCGTATAGAACAATCTTTTTATTATCCGAACAACAGTAGGCAGCATCATAGCAAATAGAATGAGGAAGTCATGTTTATCAAATCTAAATTGTTTACATATACATTAATGTATATGAAGTTCTTTCTTTGTTAAAACATTTTGTTATACATTATTTTTTATTAGTAGAATAGCAACATGGATCAGGTTATATACTAAATGAACTATTTACCTTGAAAAATTAAATGTTCAAGGTAAATCTAAATGTTCTATAAAGTTCTTGCTTTGTTCAAACTACATGGTAGGGTAAACTTGTTTTTATTTCACAGCAGTGGGGAACATTTTATAGAACAATGAAGTAATGTTTGAGAATTAAAAAGTTTAAGATAAAACTATAAAAAAAATTAAGTTCATTATTTGTTACAACATAATGGACATTAGTTTTTATTACTATAGCAGCAGTAGGGATTTTTATTCATAAAGAATGATGAAGTAACATATGAAAATTTCTGGATATTACAGAAAATGTCCCAGAGAAATAGCTCAAATAGGAAAAAACAACGAATCAACCATACAAGTGGGAGAAAGCCTTTCATTAGGATTATGGAGGAAACGGTAAGTAGTAGCTACTAAATCCTACTAATAAGCTACAGTTCTTTCTTGACTATGTGTTTGGAAGTACCTAACATTGACATATTTGATGATAAAGAATGAACAAGCCCCAAACTTGGTAGCTTTTTACAAAGAAGTGCATTGGTCAAAAAAGAAATGTAGATTTATCATGGACACTGCAGAACATAATTATGTAAGTTTCCAAATCTATTGATGGTTTTAAATTAAAACTTCTTTCCAATTATATAATGGTGTTCATTATCTATGGATGTAGAATCTGATGCTTGAGCGGATGAATGAGACTGAGGTGGATGGGAACATGGATGAAACAGCTAATGCAGTGTTTAAGGAGGTTTTAGGATATCGTCCAGGTTATGCAACGGGACTAGGCCACTCTGTTATACCTGAACCATCTCCTTCATTGCGCAATAATAGGAATTATAAACGTTTTGTTGAGGAGAACGAGAAGAACAAGAATGAAGCAAATTTGTACAAGAATCAGTTAGAAGCACTGAAATCTGATTTACTGGAGTTCAAGAACCAATTTAAAGACTATTCCAAAATGATGAACACTCGCATGTCTTGTTATGAGTGTAATAGGGAGTCTCAGCACGAGACTCCCATTGATGCCTAGCCATGTTGGGTGCATGAAATCATCCCTGATTTTGAGTTTTTTTTTGAACTGTTGTTGAAGGTTGATCAGCCAGTAGATGGGGATGATTGTGGTTAGGAAAAACTTTTGTTGAGCAACTTAGGGTGTGGCTTGGTTGGAAGTGATAGGAAAGTCTTACCAGACAATGGTTTTGATAGTTGAGGTCTACTCATTTGCATGCTTGGTCGTTTAATGCTTACATCTATTCACTTTTTGATAGCTGCTTTATGTCCTACTATGAAAGGGATGAAGTTTGACATTGATATATTTGACATATAAATGGTGGGGTTAAATTATGTGAGACTTTAAGATTGCACTTTTGTTTGCAGTTTTTTTGGCATTGGATACATAAGCCTGCTAGTTATGTATAATTAAGTAGGAATAATTAAATGAATTGCAGAAACCATCATTAAGGGTAGGAAGTTACTGATTAGCTAAGACCACTTAGAGTTATTGTAGTGTCTGCTAGTTATGTGTAATTATACATACCATGATAGACCAAATTTAAGGTTTTATTGATATTTTTATGCAGGAAGTTTTAATCAATTAGCAATGGGTTTTCCAGGGACTACTGCACAAGACTCAGGTACTGTTGCGTGCCTCAGAGAAGTCATGAATTGGAGAAAATATGTTTTTGAAGACCACACCTGCTTTTGACCAGTAACTTATCAAACTATCCACCTTGCATTGCCAGAATCTAGATGTATGAATTGCCTTCTTAGTTGCCATACTGTTGGAAATTTCTGTTTTGAGGATGTTATTTATATTGGCTGATAGGTCAAGTGACATTTATGTGGAATCTGGTAGTTAATGATAGCATAAGGAATTTATATCATATGTGTGTCAGGAAATTGTTGGTTTGGCTAGTTTTGAACTTGATAAGAGTTTTCATTTCTTCAGTTTTTATGAAGAAATATATGCAGCAGTGTTATTAACGTGAAACCATCAGATTGTGTGAATATCTTGGGTCATTAACGACCATTATGTTTACATATTGATCATTAGAACAATGGTAAAGATTTATAACCATCAATAGATAAAATGATGGACTCATATCATTACAGGTACCATTAAGATGGTCCATAAATTTGGTATGTAATGAGAAATAAATATGTTGACTACAATGCAATCCAATTTATATATATATATTTAAATACATATATAGCAGCTACAGCCTATAATGACCAATCTCTTTATAAGCCCCACGAATTCGAGTTCTAGTAGCAGACTTGGGAAGTTGGCAAAAGGGATTGAATGTACGTTCGCCCATCTAATTGTGAAAAATTATGTGGATTCAGTCAATTCACATTAATTTTTGTGATGCGACTCAGTGGTAATATTATTTTAGCAGCAATGTCAAGCCGTCAATAAAGCTGTGAATGTTAAGAAACTTATCATTCAAAAAAATTTATATTGATGATGTATCTTTGCATATATAGTTATTTTATTAGCATAAAATAAGCTTGAAAATAGATTATTTTCCAACAAAGTTTTTGTTGTAAAAGAACATTATTGATTATGTATAGTTGCAGGAATTCTAGTTTAGCAACATACACAGATTGTCAATAAAAGAATTTTCATGGCAAAACCTCACTGCACGAATACTTTTTTTTTTTTATGTTGTCCATTGTAGTAATTGTGTTTAACTTGCGGTACCAACTCGTTAATAGAACTAATATACAACAATCACTTATCATTGCTAGCAGCAGGTTTTGATGATGAGACTTTGCGGGAATAATTATTTTTTGGCAACAGTGTGCTGCAAATATATTCTATGCGTGGTGTTTATTATTTGTAGTATGCCACAAATAGCGACATAATTTCTTAACGAAATAAATCTTTTTTTACAATATATCATCTTAGCAAGTAAGTATCTCATTCGATGATAAATGAATGTATAGAGTTATTTCCTGCAATTTTTTTTCTTATAAGCAACAATTGGAGTTGCTGTAATATGTCAACATTTGTGGCAAAATGTACTTTTGCCGTATTTAATACTAAAATTGGCATTTTATTATCCGCAAACGTGCGGCAAAGATTTTTTGTCAGTTTTTTAGTTTTACGGCAATTAAACTTGCTATTTGCGGCAAAAAAAAATGAATTTGTTGTAGTGTTCTTGAATACCGTCAACGCTCAGCTGAAAGGAAAACCAATCGCAAATTTAAAAGCAAACTTTATGTCGTGAATATAATTTTTTAATAATATTTTATTTTAAAATTTTAAAATTATATTGCATTTTGTATTTATTTTAGAATTTATATTAATTTTTTTGTCTGATCAATAATATCGGTGTAAGTGGTACAAAAGGGCTTCCAGTCAATACATTTATGGTGTAAGTGTTAAAAATTTACTTTTTTTTTTGTCAAAAAATAAATATATTTATACAATGTAGAGAAAAATTAGTAGAGAGAAAAAAAGAAGATTGTATCTAGATAATTTTGAGAGTAATCCAGATAAAAGAAAATGTGTTCTTTTGGTAGACCTCTGAGCTCAACCATTTGTGCAGAGTAGGTTCGTGCTATACGACGATCAGTTGGGTTGTTATATCTTGAAGGAGTCTAGTCAATAGAAGTTCTGTTGTACCAGTTAATTTGAGACTTTATACACTATAGAGGGTTTGAATCCCCTTAAAGAGAGCTATATTTCCATGTCTCAGTTCAAATTGATTTCGTTTAAATGTTAATTTTGTTGAAATTTTATTATATTATTGTGTATTTTCACTAACAATTTTAAGGAGATTTAGATGGAGCATATAGCTGAAAAATCCAAGAAAAGCATAGAAGATCTCAATAAGCCCTTCCGTTTCAAAGAAGCCCATTTTAAGAGATGGAAGTACAACGTGCTATTCTATCTAAGCCTTTTTAATGTTTCTTATGTTCTCATTGCAAAGAATCCTAACAAGATCACTACCCAGAACATGACTGAAGCACAAATGAAAGCTCATGAAGAAAAAATTGAAAAATATATCAAAGATGAGTATAATTGTCAATCTTATCTTTTAAATTGTCTTGCAGATCAATTTTATGATTACTACAATACTACTTACACCTCTGCAAAAAATTTAGAAAGTTTTATAGAGTAAATATGATATGGAAGAAGTTGGAGCAAAGAAATATGTAGCAAGTCGCTTCTTTTGATATTGAATGATAGATGAAAAATTTGTCGTGGAGCAAGTGCAAGATTTTCAAATGGTTATAGTAAAAGTTAGATTCGAAGGCATAAAGATTGCGGAAAATTTAATTATTTGTGGCATCATTGAAAAGCTACCACTTTCGTGGAGGGAGTTTCAAAAGTCAATGCGCCATAAACAAAAGGAGACATTTTTGGACACCTTAATCACATGCATTCACATAGAGGAGAAAGCTAGAGGCTAAGATGCTTTGGTATTTCAAAATGGTAATGAGGATTCCATGACAAAGTTAAATTAAATTTCTGAAAATGTTAGCTTGCCCGAAGTTCCAAATTCAAGAAATAGTTATTTGAAGCTGTAGAGAAAATATTTCAAAAAATTCAGTAGACCTCACAAAAAAGTGTAATGCCTGGGCCCAGCACCCAACCGTTTTCTAAAATTTTTGGATTTATGCAGATGAAAAGTCCACTTGAGATTAGCGAGTATTTTTTTTGTTAATGGACTACGGGCCCAAAATTTTGTTTTGGCAGATATTGACCTTATTTTTGTTGGACTTGTTAAGTGAGTTAAAATCATTAAATATTTTTGAATTAGGTAGAATTTGTTTTGGTTTGAGAAAAATTCATGGGACAAATTACATAATTTTAGAGGTTGTATCGAAGCCCAAAGCTTTGGGAAAACGCCCAAACATCGCTCAAAACCCTAGCCCCTGAAGTCAGGGACTCGTTTCCACGCTAGGCAAGTTCCATGGTCCATGTCATGCACATATCTCATGCACGGTTACTCTCCTTTTTATTCTCATCTAGGTTTTTCCAATCACCTCAATAGATACATTTTCCTCTCCTGCAAAAAGAATTGGCCACAGCCTCATTCTTCAATAAAATCTCCTTCACGAAGTGCCGCAACCGCATCTCCTAGCCTACCACATCTCCACACCGTGATAAGCCGCCTGCACAGATATGTCGTCGTCACCTGCTTAGAGAATTAAGTTATCTCTGTTTTTGCTCACAAAAGCAGAATAGTTTTTCTTATTTCTGTTAAGTGACTTATTGGCAAGTTGACCCACACCACCCAGCCCAGCTTGTCGCACCTATCCCATGGTGTTACTGCCTCAGATTTTCCTTCTTTGGAAGTCCCTATACCGTGATTCAACCCAGCCTCCATTTTTCATTGACCTCTGTTTGGTAAGTATCTGTTGCACTCTCTATTCCTCAAGGAATGTCAAGCTACAAGAAGAAGAATTTCCTTCTTTGAATTTTATCCGTGTATGTGTACTGCTAGGGCATAGTTTTAACTGACATCACAAGTTTTCCCTTTATCATACAACTTATTGCCAAGTGTGTTTTTAATAATGTTTTCACATGTGTTTTAAATTTCTACATTTGGACTTACTTTAAATTAACCTTATTTTTATTAGAAAACTACTAGGCACGGGATCCAACAAAAGATCCCACACACTGACATGACATAATGCCACGTTAGTTTATTTTCTTTTTTCTTGAATCCCGATTTACCCTACGAGTCCCTCTTTCCCGTTGCTCTCCCTTCCCTTCTCCCTTCTCCCATTTTCCTTCCCAAGCCGTCGCCATTGTCGTCACCCACAAACCATCACTGCTCTCCCTCTTCCCCACTGTTCTCTGCCCACAACCCGGGATGGTGGAAGGGATGATAGATCTGGTGGTGGGGGTGGTCGTTATGGTCCTGATCGAAATGGAGATCGATTTTGTGGGCGCAATAGGGATTCTGGTAGTCGTGGAGGTTCTGGATTTGATAGGTACAATCGTGACCGCTGGCTCTTGTTGGATGGAAGATTTTTGCTCTCTCATTTTTTTTTATACCAGTGAATGATCTTTTGGTCTTGTTTCCTGAGATCCAAATAAATGGTTAAAGTTTCTTTCATGTCAGATAATGAGTCTTGAGTCAGTAATGGGGTTCCATATTGATTCTATTTGACCCTTGAGCCTGAGGATGGGTTTATGGTTAGATTCCCCATTGAGGATTTGCTACCTTTGCCCCCTAGTCCATTGTTAAATCTTTAATGTTTAAAAGGGAACATTATTATTTCGCCCCCTAGTCCATTGTTAAACCTTTAATGTTTAAAAGAGAACATTATTATTTTGATTCTTGTAGATTTTTTGTTTTGTCATGTTGCTCATGAAATGTTGGCCCTTTTGTATGGGAGGACAATGGCAATAGCTACAAGCAAGAAAGAGAAGAAGAAGAAGTGAGAATAAAGAAATGGGAAACCAAAGAATGGAAGAGGAAATTTGAATGTAAATATATATATATATATATTTAATTTGTAGAAACATTGGATTACTTGTATGGAAGATTGGGTTATGGTGGCAAACGTTGGGTTGCTGAAATATTATTTGCAAGGTTGTTGGTTTCACTTGCTCAAGATTACTTGGGACGTTGGGCACCCTACATAATACAGTCAGGATAGCATGGGGCTGGGAACTCTAAAGACATGAAAACTTTGCTCCTGCCTTGGACGAAAAAAAAAGAGTTGATGTGGCATAATGCCACATCAGTGTGTGGGATCCTTTTGTGAGATCACTGTGTATCTATAGCAGCTCCCTTTTTATTACAAGCCTTGCTTTAAATCTCAAAGAATTATTTTATTCAGATAATATTTTTAAAGGCTTTAATTATATTATTTAGTATTAATTTTACAACTAGATTTTGGTAGTAAATTGTAAGAGCTTAATCTTCTTCTTCTTTTTAACACTTTAAGCCTATTATATATAAAGATAAATATTTGAGGGTTTAAAATTAGGTATGGATTAGTAGTTACATTGATTTTAATATAAGTATTATTAAGTATATTTTATGAAATGTTTAAGAGATTTACATTTTCCCTACTACATTATATGTTAGTAGTATTAAATTATGATTTTCGATTTTGTGGATATTGAGGAAATTTAGAAAGTGATGGTATTTTAGAGTTAAGAGAATTTTAGGCCTTGAGGAATAAAATAGGTAATTCAAGTATAAATATGAGGTATCTTTTCTATTTGAGATTTACTCAGATTACATGAATTTTTATAGGTGAGGATTGATATTAGTTTGACACTATTGTGAGGAAATTCATAAAAGACTAAGAAATTTTTGTAAGTGGGGTTTCTGTACTACATTTTGCATAAAAAGGAAATGAAATGAGGTTTACCATTTCCTTTTGAAAATATACATGTTTGTCTTTGAAAAGAAATATGAAAAACTACCTCAATTGTTGTTTCAGCATTAATCATAAACTCTGTATGAAAGAGAAAGTACTTTTGTTGTGAATGGTGTAGACATGAGCTTACTTTTACATATTGTCTCTGAACTTTATGAAAAGAGTGAAAATGAGATTTTTAAAATTTTGTGATGGTTAATATAAAGATGCTTTGATTTTGTTCTGCTAAATATATAAAATGATCTGAAGTTACTCAGTATTATGTTCTGATATGATGTGTAAGCATAGAAACTTTGGCATGAGTTTCTAGTTTTGCATCTGAATATGATCTATTTCTGATGATATGTCTATTCTATTTCTGTTAAGGCCCATCTATGCGTATAATAGTGGTATATGGCCCCGCCATGGGTAAAATAGTGGCATATGGCCCAGCTACGAGTATAATGTTGGTTTATAACCCTACCACATAGATTAAACATGATATACGGCCCATTCACAGGTATAATAGAGGTTTATAACCCTACCACGATGGTTAAATATGATATTTATCCTGATATGATGCTCCGATATAATATGAAGATGATGTTTTAGTTTACGAGATGCCAAAGGATTTTGTTTTGAATAAGAAAGTTTTCTGAAAACTTCCATATGATATTTTGTAATATATTTTGTTCTACATTCTGAAGCAATTGTTTCTGATTCTGCATTTTAAAGGTGAAAGTTTTGTTATGCATTCCAAACTCTATAAATGATAACTCACCCCCTTATCTCCATAACATTTTTCAGATGACTTTGATGATATAGCTGATGATCATTAATAGAGTATGTGGCAAGAAAAGTTGAGGGTAGTGGTTGAGTTCCTTGGAGTACAAATGCTATTGGAAGATTTATTTATTAAGTAATTTGATTTAAGTATATTTAGATTATTATGAAACTTATGTATTATTTCAGTTCATTATATTAATAGAGACATGTAGAGAAGTTGATTTATTTTATTTGAGTTATTATATTGAGGAGTTGATGGATTGATACGTGCAATTAATTATATTAGAGGAATTTATGTTTGATTTTGGAGTCTATGCAAATATATTTTGGATATGAAAGATATGACAGAAATTGTTGAAGTGCTTATTAAGTTATAAGAGCTAACTCTCTGACCCGTGCAAGGCCAGGGTGTTACAAAAAGGGCTTTCAAAGTCAAAAGGATAAGAACTAAGGACCCCATTCACAAAATCAAGCTTTTTTTGTCTGTGATAAAAGTGGACACTTTGCTCGAATTTATAAGTTTTGGAATCGAGAAAATAATCATCAAGTTAACGTAATTGAAAAGTCATCTGTAACAATGATTACTGACATTAACATGGTTCAATTTGTTGAATGGTGGTGGGCAGATTCTAGTGCCAATAGACATGTCTGCTATGATAAAGATTGGTTCAAAAACTCTACTCCATTTGAAGAAGAGATCAAGACTATTATGCTTGGTGATTCAAGTAAAACAATGTTAATTGGGAGTGGTGAGGGCGAGCTAAAATTCATATCTAGACGTATATTGATGCTTAAAGTTGTACTCTTTAATCCGTCTACAAGGAAGAATTTGATGTCGAGTTTTTTACTCAACAAAACAGGTTCCATACAAACTATGGAATCTGATCAATATGTAATTACAAAAAATATAGTTTTCGTGGGCAATGGTTATGCTTGTGATGAAGTGTTTAAATTGAATATTGAGAATAAAGCATATAATGTTTCTTTTTATATGCTTTCTTCTTTAAATTTTGGTATGCACACTTATGTCATATCAATAGTAGATATGTTGTAATCATGAGTAGTTTATAATTAATTTCCAAACTAACAAAAGAATTTTTTTTTTTTTTAAATGTGAAGTTTTTAGTTAAGCAAAAATTACAAAATGGCCTCATAAAAGTGTTGATAAATACCAAATTGTTAGATTTAATTCACACCGTTCTTTGTGAATTTGAAGGAATTTTAACTCGTTGAGGAAATAGATATTTTATCACTTTTATTGATAATTTTTCAAATATACGTATGTTTATTTATTAAAACAATACTTTTGAAAATATCAAAGAATTCCTCCATGGAGTTAAAAATCAATTTTGTAGAATTGAGTTTAATTCATTTGTTTAGTTATTGGAAATTATGTATGAAACTACCGATTGTGTCTTTCTTAGAAATGAAAGAAAAAATAATAGCCCATAATTTCTTTTTAAACTGAAATAAAGTGATTTTTGAATGGGGTGCATGTTTTTATGAAAATAAAATTTTCTTTTAAATCCAAAAGTTTTTGGCAGTCGAATCCAACGTCTTTAATTTTCTTCAGTTTTCTTTTGTTTTGAGTTTTTGGGAGTAAAGCCAGAAGTGGTATTTACCTTCGTGTATGTTCAGTGCATTTAGATGCACGGAAAACTGCATAGAAACCAAAAAACAAAAAAGATGCACGGAAAACTTTTGCAAGCAGTTTTGTATTTACATCGGCTACCTCTATTATCTTTGAATAATGTTACATATAGTCATAGAGTATGTAAACGTCGCGCAATCGCTTTAAAAAAGAGTGAGGTCCATGATTAAAAAAGTCATTTTTTTTTTCATATAGGTCCCATATTAATTCACTTTTTTCAAAGAGACTGCGCGGCGCTTGCATAACTACGACTGCAAATATCATTTCTCATTATCTTTATTGTCGTTTGGTTTTTTTATAACCGAAAGTCTTTCAACGTTCAGATTTAAATATCGTAACCTGAGGTGAATTTGGATGCATGTATTATTATCATAGTTTTGAATACTGTTTCGGCAATCATTTCAATCGAGATATTAAAACGAAATATTTCGATAACAATACTATTTTAGAATAATCTATATAGATAAATTATATATAAACTATATTATAAAATAACGACAATATAAGAAAACTCAATAATATATTTCTGTTAGAAACCAAATTCAAATTGTATTGTATGACCAATCTTGAGATGTTAGAAACCAAATTCAAAATGTATTGTATGACCAATCTTGAGCAATTAATTTAGACCTATCTTTAGCCATCAATGGTGACTTAAGGTACACCTATCCCCCTTTGTACTCCTATAAATATGGGTATCATTCCCTTGTATATGCATCAAGTTTTACATTAAAGAACAATCTTTCTCTTGCAATATTCTCTCTCTCTTTTGCTCTCTCTTTTCATTAGTTTCATAACACGTTATCAGCACGAAATCTCTGACGATTTTGAAGCTAGTAGTCTTTTACTTCAAGTAAGTTTTTCAATATATTATTTGCAATCTCCAAAGTGAGTTTTAAAATTATATTCATTATTATTACTTGATTAAATTCTATGTTTATTATCATTCAATTTATATACAAGTTTTATTTATTTTTATATACTTGTTATGAATTATTGATTATAAGATTTATCTCGGAATAGAAATTGAGCATCCCTGAAGAATTGCTCTAAACCGATGATAAAGATTCATCTTGGAATAGAAATTGAGCATCCCTGAAGGATCGCTTTAAAACAATAATTTTATTGAGTATCTCATAATAAAAGATCTATTGATTATATGAGATAGTTTAAATGAGTGATACGTGTACAAAAAGCTCATTATGATTGATGCACCTGAAGTTGCATAATTGAAAGTGTGTTGAGAAAAACCACTAAAGAATATATGTTTAAAATGAACGCCTCGAATGTGCTCTTGAAGTAGCAATATCGAGTGCAAAAGTTCATAATATATTCTAAATTTATATCTGGTTCATCGAATCTAATTGAAGGCTTCGGAAGAGCTTATATTGTGTTGTCGAATGGCACCAAATTTTGCATTGATGATGCTCTATTTTCTTCACGATCAAAAAGAAATTTATTGAATTTCAAAGATATACGTCGTAATGGTTGTCATATTGAAACCACCAACGAAGACAATAAAGAGCATCTTCTCATTACTAAAATAATTTCGAGCCAGAAGCTCGTATTAGAAAAACTGTCTGCTCTCTCATCTGGGTTGTATTATACAGAAATGAGAACGATTGAATCACATGTGGTAATGCACCAGAAGTGCATTGACCCCAAAGTATTTATGACTTGGCATGATCGCCTTGGACATCCAGAATCAATAATGATGAGACGAATAATTGATAATTCGTATGGGCATCCCCTAAAAAATCAAAATGTTATATTACCTAATGAATATCCATGCTCTGCATGTTCTCGGGGTAAATTGATTATCAAACCATCTATCTCAAAGGATGTTTTTGAATCTCCGTCATTTTTACAAAGGATTCATGGGGATATATGTGGGCCTATTCAACCATCAAGTGGACCATTCAGATACTTTATAGTTTTAATTGATGCATCAAGTCGATGGTCACATATTTGTCTAATTTCCACTAGAAATATTGCATTTGCTAAACTTCTTGCCCAAATAATTAAACTACGAGCACAATTTCCTGACTATCGAATTAAAACTATTCGATTGGATAATGCAGGTGAATTTACATCTCAAGCTTTTGATAACTATTGCATATCAATAGGAATAGAAGTTGAACATCCAGTTGCCCACACACACACTCAAAATGGTTTAGTTGAATTATTAATTAAAAGGTTTCAGCTAATCGCTAGACCTTAACTTTTGAAATCAAAAAATTCCTATTTCTGCCTGGGGACATGCTATACTTCATGCAGCATCGTTGATTCGAGTTAGGCTATCAGCATATCACAAATATTCTCCATTACAACTTGCATTTGCTTAACAACCAAATATTACTCATCTTCTTATTTTTGGAAGTGCGGTATATATTCCAATTGCACCTCCACAATGTACAAAGATGGGTCCTCAACGTAGACTTGGAATATATGTTGGGTTTGATTCTCCATCTATTATCAGATACCTTGAACCTCTTACAGGGAATATGTTTAAGGCACGTTTTGAGGATTGTCATTTTGACGAATCCATTTTTCCAACATTGGGTAATGAGAAGTCGGTACCTGAAGCACGACAGGAAATTACTTGGGAAAATAAAACTCTTTCCCAATTTGAACATCGTACAAATGAATGTCAACTAGAGGTTCAAAAGATTATTCATTTGCAAAGTGTTGCAAATCAATTACCGGATGTATTTACTGACACTAAAGGTGTGGTAAAATCATATATTCCTGCTGTTAATGTTCCAGCAATGATTGCAGTCTCTGAAGGACAAATTGCCAAAACAGCAACAGGTGAGTCCAAGATACGCCTGAAGCGTGGACGGCCTATTGGTGTAAAGGATAAAATTCCTCGGAAGAGAAAAATACAAAATGAATTAGGTACTCCTGGAGAGTCCATACCCACAACACATGCCATAAGAGTAATTGATACTCCTGAAGAGAATAAATCTCCTGAAAAAGAACCTCCTGAAGAGGTATTTAATGAAATGTCTTCCTTTGAAGAGGGACAGGTACCTGAAAATAACGAGATCTCGATATTACATTTCATGAGTAATTGAGAAATTATGGAGAGAAATAAAACCGTTGTCGACAACGTATTTTCATATAAGATGGCACTTGATATTACCAGAAGTAATGAAGAAAGTGAGCTCAGAACCGTCGAAGAATACCGACATAAAAATATTGGCCAAAATAGAAATAAACAATTCCTGCAGAATTGATATCACTAGTAAAAAGTGATGCATATGGACTTGAAGTTCAAACACCTATGAGGTGATGCTTGTTGAATATGAGTGGGTATTTGTATAAAGGAAATGAAAATGTGATATATAAATCACGAATATATTGATATGTTTTTGAATTTAAAGAGATCATATTGAGATTTGTATTAACTTGATAGTTACCAAGAATTTGGGTATACATGAAGCATATAGTCCTGAAGTACATATTCTATCAAGTCTTAAAATCCTTATATGATCTAATGCAAGCTAAACGCATGTGGAACAACTATTTTCATATATTTTCAGTATTTATATTATCTTTTATTGCAGTTTATATAGACAATTTAAATGTCATTGAGGCTCCAGAAGAGCTCATGAAAACTGCAGAAATCAGGGATTGATTATGAGGAAAAATAATCTCCTGTTATGAATGCAATCACATTCAGATTTTTGATTAGTTTGGTAATTACAAAAAGATTGAATATGCAGTTAATGGATGTGATCACTGCATATTTATATGGGTCATTAGACCATGACATATATATGATCATATATCCCTGAAGGATATGAAATGCCTGAAACTTCTAATCTGAATACATCCAGAAATATATATGAAAATCCCTGAAGGATATTAAATGCTTGAAGCTTGTTATCTGAGTACATCCAGAAAACAATCCGGACGCATGTGGTATAAACGCATTAGCGAATATTTATTGAAAGAAGGATTTGAAAATAATCCAATATACCGATGTGTTTTTATTAAGAGATTCCGGATTTGTTATTATTGCGGTTGATGATTTAAATCTTCTTGAAACTCCTGAAGAGATCAGAAGAACTGCACATATCTGAAATATAAAACCCTTTCGGTTTCAAGGGGGAGATAAATGTACATTATTAAATGAGAAATAAAATAGAGCACACAGAATATCTACCAGAAGATAGAAACACAAATATGAATATTTGTGAAATATTATTTTATTATCTTGAAGCAAAAATTACAGAAATTTGAGGCATTTCGCCTCATTCTTTAAACGCTCTTGTTCTTCAAGAATCTGCATGGCATCCTTATCTAAAGGAGTAGGCAATCTAAAAGAAGACTTAAGCAGAGATTTTAATTTCCTATTCTCTTCTTTATTGCTTCCATCTTCATGTTAGACTCCTGAAGAAGTCGCTGAAGGATAGAAATTTTCTCATTGAGTTTGTCCAAATCATAAGGTTTGGATTGTAGTCGCTGAGAAAATGCATAAATAGTTGAAGAGTAATGAGTACCGAGATTTACAAGCTCGTAGATAGCTTCAACATCTGACTTATTAGTCAGATCATTATTGTATTGTATTATAGCACCTGTGGTAGAAGCAGGAACAGCTGATGAACGAGGTGCATAATACCTTATATATTGGCCATGAGAAGATTGCTGAGCCATTGCAGAGTAAGAATGCAGAAAGAGATTGCAAAGTAAGAATGCAGAAAGAGATTGCAGAGTGAGAATGCAGTATGATTACAGAAAAGTAAAGAAGATGAGATGCGAATGAAGATGAGCTGAATATCTCTTTTATAGAGAAAATTATGACTAAGCACCTCTATTGCTTCACGGCATCTCTCGTGAAGCATCTCTTTACAAGAGACGAGGCGTAGCATCATAGCCCTGCGGCGCCTGACAGCAGATGTAGCATTATAGCCCTGCGGCGCCTGACAGGTACATAAGAACTGTAAAATCCCGTGATGCTTGTCTGGCCTAAAAAGATGGCCACCGTTTTTTAATATGGAGGTTTGCGGCTTAATTTTGATAACTCCTCCAGTAATTATGTTATTTACAAGAACTCCAGAAGAGTACAACTCCAGAAGAGCACAACTCCATAAGAGTAGTGAATTTAATGTTAAAATGATCTTGAATCAATATGGTGAATTTCACTATAAAGTCTTGAAGCACTTTTATATGGACAAAACTCATCCCCTGAGTACTCTAATGGTTGCTCGATAATTTGATGAGCAGAAAAATCCATTTCATCCTTGTGAAGACGATGGAGAAATTCTTGGTCCTGAAGTACCTTATCTCCAGTTCAATTGAAGCCCTGAATAGGTGATTATTTGGATCAAGTCCACAATTAGATAGATATACAGATGCGAGTTATCTATCAGATCCACACAAGAAGATCATTGCAATTCATAAGAAGAAAGTTGAAATTGATATCAAGAAGATACGGTCAAGTAATAATCTGACAGATTTATTCATTAAAGCATTACCAACTGCAATATTTAAGAAGATTGTGCAGAACATTGGAATGCGGAAACTTGAAGGCCTATTATCATGCACTTTTCAGGGGGAGTAAAGTCTTGAAGACTTGTGCTGATTGTACTCTTTTTCCTTCGCTAAGGTTTTATCCCACTGGGTTTTTCTTTGCAAGGTTTAATGAGGCAATCTTAAAGCACTTGGCGATATACATGAATATTGTACTCTTTTTCCTTCGTCATTGGTTTTTTTCCCACTGAGTTTTTCCTTGACAAGGTTTTAACGAGGCATATTCTTTATATGTGGTCATCCAAAGGGGGAGTGTTAGAAACCAAATTCAAATTGTATTGTATGACCAATCTTGAGATGTTAGAAACCAAATTCAAATTGTATTGTATGACCAATATTGAGCAATTAATTTAGACCTATCTTTAGCCACCAATGGTGACTTAAGGTACACCTATCCCCCTTTGTACTCCTATAAATATGGGTATCATTCCTTTGTATATGCATCAAGTTTTGCATTAAAGAACAATCTTTCTCTTGCAATATTCTCTCTCTCTTTTGCTCTATCTTTTCATTAGTTTCATAACAATTTCTCATATAAATTACCAATATTTTTAATAGAATCAATTCAATCAACTACTAAGTTACATCTACCAATCAAGCATATTTTTAATGATTCATATAGCATTTTAATTTTTAACATCCCATATAGATTTAAAAATGTGAATGTTATTGGATTGGAGAGGAACCCGTAGATGTTTTTTCTATTATCAGTAAAGATATGCTTTGTAATATGATAATATTCTAGAACAATAGTTTGATGGTGTACTGATGTATTGTAATTTTAAACGAATAATAAATATCGGAACCGGCCGATATTGATCGAAATGATCGACTTTATTTTATTACAAATCTAATTTTTTTTAATGCATATATATAGTATTGGGCCAGACAGATAGGTGAAAATCTGAGATGAGCCCAAGTACTTGTAGTTTGCCCCCATTCATCTAAGGCCATATAATAATCATGATTTTAGGTAAGAATTAGATGTTACATTTTAAGAAACTTGTAAATGTTTTAAAATCAAATTAATCTCAACGTCAATTTATCAATTTATTTTTATAAAATTATTTTGTGATTAAAGTATTTCTCTTGAATAAGACACATCAAATTATCATATCTTTAATAGGAAACAACATTAGATTAATAAAGAGGACATTAATTATTGTTAAAAAAAGAATAAATTAATGGTTAAAAAAAACCTTTATTATTGACCCAGGAAATAAAAAACTCCAAGTGAAACAATATTGAGCACCTTCGTATTAATCTGGGTTATCAATTTTCCTATTGGTTTGCTGCGAAGGAAGGAGTCCTAGAATCATCAAAAATCTAAATTTTAATTATTTTCAATCATATTTATTATATTTTATATACTTTTAATTATATATTTTATTATTTTTAGTCATATTTACTAAATTTTTATATTTTAAATAGTGATATTCAATAAATATAGTAGGAAATAACAAATTTTTTTATTTTATTAAATAGCAATATTGCTCCAAGGCTATTTTACAAACACTGTAACATACAATTTTATACAAAGACATACAAATATTATTAGAATAATACTAAATACAATTATTTTTGAATACTTTTTACGTATTTTAATAATATGATTGATTGTATTAATTTTTTAATACACAACTAATCACATTAATAAAATACATAAAAAAATTACTGTACATCAGATTTTTGATATTGTCATAGCAATAATATTTCAATCAACAATAATAAGAACGACGACCCCGTCACCACCAACGTCTCTCTCTTCCAATTGCTACGTCCATAGATGATGAAATCTTCCCGGTCCTCTCCTGCACCTTGTGATGGAACAGCAGCCGCGCCTATAGGGGTTAGCCTGACCGTGACCCTGGCAGATCTGGTAGCTAGACAAAGTGCCATTGGAAAGTCGAGAGCAGGCCACCTTGTTCTTATGCAGCGTACCGTAGCCGATGGTGCCACCTAGAATGCGCCTGATGATGATCCCCGAATCCAACTCGACCTCTCCTCCGGTCAGGCACTCCGATTTGGTGCCTTTGCAGGTTGACCCAATGGGCATCCATCCCATTCGGTGTTGAGGCCGACCTGCATGGACGGTGTGTGACGAGCTAATTAGAACCAAGACCAATGCACAGATTCCAAGAACAGCTGAAGTATGAAAGATCCTGGACATTGTGTTGGAAACAATGCTCTCTGTGCTGCTGCGTCTCCTTTCTGGATTCATTTCTTTCTATCGCGTGCTTCCCTCGTGTGTTGGATCGCTTGGACTTATAATGGGCATCTACTGAATTATTGGGATTGGTTTAGTTGTAAAAACAGCATGATCGAAGTGCTTTTTTAACAGTAGTTTGTTTTAAAAAATGAATTGAGTAGAACCGTCAAACAGTTATGTAGACTTTCAGGAAGGGCTATTAATAGATCAGTTTAGTTGCCATTACGTAGGGTGAGGCTGAGCATATTTTTCAATTATCTAAAAGATATGGTTTGGTCTTTACATTGTCGATTTTAATTTACGGATAAGGAAGGAAATAACTATACTCTTGACGTGAACACAGTTGAAATATTCTCACTCTAAGAACGGATTTCTACAATGATGTTGAAATATTCTCCCCAACTTTTGACGTGAACACAGTTAGAAAAGAGTAGATAAGCTTAGGTTGGTTACCAAAAATCAAGCAATTTTATCCAATTTCATATGATAATTATAGTTTTTTGAATTTCTATACAAAATATAATAAACAATTCAATTTTTTTAAATCTTAATATAAAATTAATATGTAAAAATTATATTATAATAATATTTTATTTATTATTATTTAAAATATTTCATCTTATCTCATCTAAACTAACTCACGGAACGGATAATTTGTTAAACAGAGACGCTGGGAACAGGTAGAGTGTAAAACTCCTTTCTTCACTATCCAATATAAACTCGCCACGTCATTGAGTCTTTGAACAAAATTTTATGGCTGCCTCACACAATCTTACCTCCCCTCCCCTTTGCCCCCACCCCCATCCCGCGGGCGTACTTCGTAATATTTTTTCGTTCCCTCTCGCTCTTGCTTTCTCTCTCTCTGTTATGAACATGCTAGGACTCTAGTAAAAATGGAAAAATAAAATAGAAATGGATGAGAAGGAAACAAATTATAATCATATATTTATTACTGTGCTTGAAGATGATAATGAGTAAGTGCCCTACTTTCAGATGAAAACCACAAGGTTCAATAGAAAATTCCATAACGTCCGATTTTGAATAAAAATTAGGACCGACTTAGTATGCACCGATTTTGTATTTTTTAAAACCGATTACATATCGGTTACACTTCTAAATCAGTACTCCAATTTTACTGGTTTTCGGTCCAGTTTTCAGATTTTAATATACTATATTATATAATAAAGTATATTATAGTATATAATACTATAGTGATAATATATTGTAGTATATTATAAAATATATTATAATTGTAATATAGACTATAGTGATATATTATAGTATATTATAACGTATAGTGATATAGTATTAGTGTAACTATTAATATGCACTATATAATATTAGTATAACTATTAATACAATAAATAAAATGATGTAAGATTTTAAAATTTAATATTATATTAATTAGTAATTTATCATATAATACAAAACTATTTTATATATAATTATATATTATATTTAAAAATTATACACAATAAAACTAATGGCCTTCTTTTCAATAGGTAGATCAATGATATCCCAAGTTTTGAACAGTTCCAAAGCAGCAATTTCATTATCCATTGCTTTGCGTCAATCTAAACTTTTTACAGCTTGTGCATAAGTGTGTGGTTCAATATGAGTAAGGATGGAAGTGGCAAAGGCAGCATGATTGGGTGATAGTTTGTCGTGGCATAAAATAGAACTTATTGGATAAGGATGACAAGTAAGTGTATTACCTTTTACCTAGGAGCCTAATGGAGAAGTAGTGAGCATGGCAACCTGTTGACAGTAGTAGTCATGGAGGTAAGATGGGGGTTTCCTTGGTCTGTTTGAGCGTCGGGGAGCAGTTTGGATTTGTGAAGGGGTGTCTTCATAAGAGAGGAAATGGGGAGAACGATGAGGGTTAGAAGAAGATGTAGAGATAGGCTGATGTGATGGTATGTGTTCTGGTATGGGGTCAGATTGAGAAAGAGTGGAAGATTGTATGTTGTCATCAGATTGAAAATGAATTGAAGAATGTGAATTGTTTGGTATGGGGCCAGATTGAAAATGAGTTGGAGATGTTGTGTGGTTTGGTATGGGCTCAGATTGAAAATGAGGGGAAGGAATAATGGTTTATAGGGCCAAAATTGGGGTGGAGAGGATGTTTGTGAGTCAGGGGTGGTAATGACATTTTTGTTGGGAAATAGGTGTTCATAAAAAATAACATCTCTTAAGTAGAAAACAGACTTACTCTCAAGATCGAGTAATCGGTATCCTTTAATGCCAAAGGGGTAGCCAAGTAGGATGCATGCTTTTGCTCTGGAATCAAATTTGTGAAGATTGTTTTTTTAAAGTTGAGGCATAGCAAAGACAGCCTAAAGTTCTTAAATGGTGTAGGTTGGTTTGACTTGGAGAAGTTCATATGGTGTCAGATTTTGTAAATTGGGAGAAAGTGTTCTGTTGATAAGGTATGTGGCAGTCATTATGCATTCATTCCAAAAGGATGTGGGAATTCCATATTGGAATTTTAAGGCTCCGGCAACGTTTAAAATATGTTGGTGTTTTTCGTTCGACAATCCCATTTTGTTGCGGGTTCTCAACACAACTTTTTTGATGGATTATCCCTTATTGCATATAGAAATTGGTCATTGCAAACTCATTCTCATTATCAGACCAAATCACTTTAACTTTGATGTGAAATTGTGTTTCAACTAAAGAACAAAATGATTGAATGAAGTTTCTGGTTTGAGATTTGTTATTCATTAAATAAACCCATGTCGATCTTGAGAAGTCTTCAACTATTGTTAAAAAATATTTAGATCTATCATATGACACAAGGTCCCCAAATGTCATAATGAATGAGATCAAATGGTTTTGATGCACGACCGAAGCTAACAAGAAAAGGTAAACAGTGATGTTTGGAGAAATGGCAAGTAGAACAAGCAACATTATGGTGCATAACTTTCAGATTTGGTAAATATTGTTGTAATAAAGATAAATATGAGTATGATAAGTTTCCCATTCTGTAATGCCATAAACAGAGATAACAGAAGCAGAAATGGAAGTGGGATTTTGTGGACATTTGGACAGAATAGATGAAAGGGCAGTGGGAGACACGTCTGTCAACTGGAGATGATATAAATCATTGTAAGCCTCACCCTTCCCAATCGTGCTCTAAGAGAAAAGATCCTACACATAACACACATTATTAAAAATAAATAAAGCAATAGTTAAGGTCGTGAGTTAATTTCTTGGCTGAGAGAAAATTGAACTTAAAAGATGGGATGCATTAAACATCCTCGAGAGTGATGTTGTGATTAAGTTGAACAATTCATTTGTGAGTAACATCGGCATGGTTTCCATCATTGGGGAATTTAACTTGAAAATGAACTTTGGTAGGTAAAGAGGTATAAATGGAGGTGCAACAGATCATGTGATCTATTGCATCCGTGTCAATAATCCATGGAATATCCTTTGATGATGCTAATGCTGTGTGAGAGACTGAGAAACAAGAAGAAATACCAGACATAGCTATGGCAGAGGTACAATTAGATGAATCAAGGGACTGAACTTGTTTAGCAACCTGTTGTGTAGCCTAAGATTGGAGCAAAGTAATGAGATGTTGATATTGCTCTTTACTGAGAACAGCTTGTGATTTCTTAGAGATCTGTTCTCAGTTGGAGAGGCTAATTTTGTTAGCTGATGGGTCAGAACCTTTGCTTCGATTGGCATGTTTATGGCCTGGTGGATAACCATGGAGTTTGTAACATCTGTCAACAGTATGACTAACAAGGTTGCAATGGGTGTAGGTGGGTTTTTCAAGGTGGGGATTGGCTTTGAAACACTTGTCTAAAGAATGCCTAGAGATTTTGCAAAAAGAGCAAAAGAGTTTTTCTCTCCTTGGAGAACCAAAATGTTTGGGGCTATCTCGGTTGGATGGAAAATAGGTTTTCGTAGCCATAGTAAGAGTGTCATGAAGACTATCGGAGGTTGTTGAGATCTATTTACACTTCTCTTCTTGTTGAATGAGAGCATAAACTTCACTCGAGGTAGGGATGGGTTTAAGCAGAATGATTTGGGCTTTGATATTGGTGAAGGAATCATTGAGTCCCGCAAGGAATTTCATCATCCAGTCACATTGTTGGTTCTCAATGACAGGTTTCATAGCACCACAAGTACAAGATGGTACGATTTCAAAATTAAAAACTCTTCAATTTCTAGAAATAGAGACTAACATAGTCATCTCCTTGGGTAAGAGAGTGGATGGATTGTTTCAATTCGTAAATCTGTGGGCCATTGTTTTGTGCAAAACATTGCTCTAACTCAAGCCACAGGGCATGAGCAGTTTCAACATACACAACACTATTTTTTATTTCAAGGGACATTGCATTTTGAAGCCAAGTTACAACCATGTCATTATATTCAAGCCATTGTTCTAACAGAGTAGAGTTTGGGGCAGTAGGTTCATGAAGCTTACCATCAATGAAGCCTAGTTTCTTCTTGATCCAAAGAGATCTACGGATGGAACGAGCTCAAGAGTGATAGTTTTCTGCTATGAGGAGATGAGTGGTAAGTAAGGTTCAAGGGCCATCGTTTGATAAATTAAGGAAGTAAGGGCGAGGGGTCTTTAGGGTTGGTATTGGAAGGAGGGAGATTATTGACAGATGAATCAGTATTCTCAGAGGCCATAGATGGCTCTTGATACCATAACAGTTTTGATAAAATCAGAACGATTTGCAGAAAAGCAAGTAAAGCAAAGCAGAGAGTTGAAGAAGAAGAATTCGATTGATTTCTGTGTATTGATCTTCTTGATTACAATGTACGGGGCTTTCTATTTATATTAATTACAAAAAGAATAAAGCGAACCTTTTCTAACTAATTTGTACAGACAATCCGTAACAAAATTACAATTCTTTTATTCTAGAATAATCTTTATTCTGCTGACTGGGCATTGCTGAGCAGTGATCTGATCTTGCTTGGGTGGATGACCTGAAATGCTGTAATGGCTGCTGTGTGGTCTCTAACACTCGCCCCCACTTGTCTTTGCAAGCTGAAAAAGGTGTTTGATACATTTGAGGAAGGGTGGGATCCTCCCATTTGTGTATACAGAGTAAGTACGTGGGGTGGGGGATGGGGAGGGCAGGTAAGATTGTGAGAGGGAGGTATGTAAATTTTTTTTCATGGACTTATGACGGGGCAGTTTTATATTGGATGGTGTAAAAAAGAGTTTTACACTCTACCTGTTTGAAGTTAAACAAAAACATCCCACAACTTGGTTGTAAATTGGAAAATAACTTCTAGACAATACAAGTCAATCTTGGACTTTAAATTAGTCAGAGTTATTATCCAACAAACTAAAAAGTAAAAAAACAGGAAAGAAAGAAACTTAGGACTAGACAAATAGAAAGATGTTCAGAATATAGAAAAAAAAGTATTTCTAACAACTTGCTGTGGTATTTTTCCCCCCCTAATCAAGCATGCATAATATTGATATGGAAATATTACAACAATCTTTAAGTCCAGTTTGGTTTGGCCGATGAGATGATCTTATATAATTATTATAATTTTTTCAAATTTTCATATAAAATATAATAAAAAAATTAACTTTTTTCAATTTCAAAACAAAAAATATATTAAGAGATTTACTCTTTTATTATTATTAACGGATTTCTCGTCTCATTTCATTTTCCAAACATCTCCCAATTTTCCATGTGAGTTTAAGTCGAATGACCAAAAAGCCCCTGCTCTCATGACGACCAAAAAACCACGCCTCACACTTGATTTCGGATATTAAGCTTGAATTTCGAATTGACGATGCCTAGCCCGCGCCACCGAGGAGCAGAGAAGCCATTCGAGTTCTGGTCTCGAGCTGCTCTGCTCTCCACCACCATCAGCCGTTAAGTCAATATTGCAGTAAGCATGGTACTGATGCCCACTGCAACAAGAAAGATTGACGCAATTTTCTACCTTAAAGTAAGCTCTGATAAATGTAGCGCAAGTGCAGTATGATTAGAGGCAGCAAAAGGCATGGAACGGTTAATCTTCCAAGAGTGAAAGTAATGAATATTATTGTCAGATTTGCTAATGAAAGTACTCTTCATGGCATTTTCGTGGTTGAAATGCAGCTTATTTACTGCTTAGAGGATAACTGCATCCATGCGGGAATTGACAGACACATTGTTACAAAGTTTGTTTTGACGATGATGCAGTGCCATTAATGCTTGCTAGTTGATGATGCTAATTAGTTTTTGTCAGCTGTGCATTGATTTGTAAACTTTAAAATGTAGAATTCTTTACCTATTGCTATTTTGGTAGATGCATTGATTTTTTATGGAATGCATTGAGGAATACAGATGATCACTGATGCGTTGTTTGGTTTACAATTTATGAGAACTTTTCCAAGGTTTTTAAAGATCATTTTCCATCACAAGCCAACTTGGTATCAAAACATTCAATGGAAAATGAATTGCATTAAGCAAGTAAAAAAATAGGGGGAAGAAAACTCTCACAAACTATTTTTTTATCAGTAAATAGGAAATTTTAGTAGAAATAGGGACATATACAAGAACCACAACTATGCATGCCTAAGAAATATAGAAACACTGATTTTTTGTTAGTAAGTAGTCTTCTTTTTTAAAAAAATTGTGGCTACTAATAAATATAGATTTTAATTTTTATGTGAAATTATATTAATCAGATCAAATAGATTATGCAGGTTAGTTCAACTCATTTACATTAAATAGATTGAAATGAATCGGGTCGTGTTGACCGGCCATTTTTAATTAATTATTAAACGGGTGGCACGACACGACTCATTATTTAAATAAGTTGTTTTAAGATTTGAAAGTCAGACATATTTAACTTAACGGGTCATGTAAGGGTTAATCCATATAATTAAATATTCATGACTTGTCATGACGCAAACACGACTTGTGAATACAAATTGCCACCCTATGTTTTTTAGGCCGATGACATAGTCATTTTTTTTTCATAATTTGTCGTCGTCTCTACGTAGAATAATACGGCATTTTGATATACACATCTTATTAGAATATGTCATATCACTTAAATTTAATAAATATATTAACAATTTTAATCATATGATAAGATAAGATGATTCTTATTCTCGAAATACCTAATAATTTTTTCACCGATTAGTCACTTTTACCAAAGAATAATTATACTTTTCATTTTAAATTTGTTACTTTCACTAGACTTAACGATACAATTGCTTCGTATGTCAATATGGACATCCATATTTCACATACAAAGCTATTTAAGTGGAAACTTATACTTCAGAGCACAAGAAAAGAGAAGTGCGACTGCTCCTTTAGTCAGAACCTTCCCATGAATTGAGAGTGAGGTTTACAAGTCAGGGCCTAGTCGTTTCGGCACCAATTTTATTGGTCTGAGAGAAGGAAGATGATGGATTGGATTGAAGGAATCAGGTTCTTGATCACGAGGGAAAATTGCTCAGAAAATGATCGACAGGAATACACAAATGGTGACAGAAGTTGCACCTGATTGACTCGAAAACAAGAACCTCATCTAAAAGATAAACTCATCTAAAAGAAATTAAAGAAAATAGGGGAAAGAAAAAAAAATGAGTGAGAGAGAAATCAACCCCCCACTGCACCTTGTGATGGCACAGCAGCCGCGCCTGTAGGGATTAGCGTGACCGTGACCCCGGCAGATCTGGTAGCTAGAATAAGTGCCATTGGAACGTCGAGAGCAGGGCACCGTGTCCCTGTGCAGCGCACCGTAGCCGATGGTGCCTGTTAAGGACTCGGCCACTCAACCTGTGATACAAAAGGAGGAATGCAGCAGTAGCAGTACACAGCAAATAACTGTCAGCTCAGAATATTCCTGAATAGCACAGCAGGGTCATGAGGAATATTCCAGTAAAAAGAATCAAAGTCTGGTAGGCCAGGTGGCAAAAGATCCGTGAATTATGGATGAAAGTTGTTATGCTTTCTTCTATATAAGATTGTAGAGTCTCGGCATAATTGTAAGAGTGAATCACAATGAATCAAAACGGAGGTTTTCTTTATTGCTTTCTGTCAAACACCTCGTGTGCATAAGCTACTTTAATATGGTATCGAGAGCCAACCAACAGACCACGTCTTTTCTTTTTTCTTTTTAACAACACACAGCCGGATGGCTTCTACTGATTCTTCGGAAATTTCTTCTTCACAAAATCACACATCTATCACCACCCCTACTTTTCTCAATTCCGCAAGTCATTACATCACCATCAAGCTTACCATAGAAAATTATCTTCTGTGGAAAGCACAAATAGTACCCTTTCTAAAGGGACATCAGCTCTTTCATCATGTGGATGGTTCATCTACCATGCCTCCCCCCATGATCGACGGCGCTCCTAACCCAGAATATAGCAAGTGGCTTTTGCTTGATCAGCTTATTCTATCTGCCATTAACTCCTCTTTGTCCGAACAGGTTCTTGCCCTGGTCCTTGAATGTTCCACAACGCATGAAGTTTGGTCCACTTTACAAAACCTGTTTGCTGCACAATCATCTGCTCATGTAATGAAGACGCAGTATCAGTTAACTACTCTCAAAAAGGGGTCCGAGTCAATTACTGATTATTTCCACAAGGCAAAAACCTTGGCTGCCTCGTTGGGTGCTGCTGGGCAACCCTTATCCCCATCTACATTTTCTGTTTACCTTTTAGCTGGCCTCGGTACTGACTATGATTCGTTGGTCACCTCCCTTTCTATTAGAGCCGATCCTCTCTGCCCCCATCAAATATACAGTTATCTACTAAATCATGAGTCTCGCCTAGCTCATCAAGCCCATACATTGCTTAGTGGCAATCCCATAGCTGCGCATCTCACCTCTACAAAATCATCTTCTGCGTCTAATTCTTCTCACAGAGGCAGGGATGCTAGACATTTTCGGGGTAGTCGTGGGGGAGATCGTCATAACTCCACTTCCTTTTCTAGTCAAACAGATTCTTGCCAAATTTGCCACAAACCAGGCCATACGGCCCTTGCATGCTACCATCGATTTGATCATAGTTATCAAGCCTCTCCTCCATCATCCTTTTCGGCCAATCTTACTTCCATCCCAGCACCATCACCTCACCTCAATTCCTGGTTCCCTGCCAACTAGAATGCGCCTGCTGATCTCCGTGTCCGGTTCGACCTCTCCTCTGGCCAGGCACTCCGATATTTTGCCCTTACAAGTTGACCCGATGGGCATCCATCCCAGTTGGTGTTGAGGCCAACCTGCTTGGACGGCGTGTGATGAGCTTAGAACAAAGACCAATGCACAGTTTCCAAGAACAGCTGGTATGAAAGATCCTGGACATTGTTTTGGAAACAAAGCCCTCTGTGCTGCTACGTCCCTGGATTAATTTCTTTCTATCGTGTGTTTCGCTTGTAAAAACAGCATGATCGAGGTGTTTTTTAACATTAGTTTGTTTTAAAAAATGAGTTGTGTAGAACCGTCAAACAGTTGTGTAGGCTTACAGGAAAGACCATTAATAGAGTTTAGTTTGAGTGGGGCAGAGCATACTTTCCAATTATGCGACGGATATGATATTGGTCTTTACATTGTCGATTTTAATTTACGGATAAGGAAATAACAATCCTCTTATCCATCAAAAACTAAATATATAACATATTTTATGGAAAGACTAGAAAGGATCTATATAACGATGATGAAAGATTCTCCCCAGCTTTTGAAGTGAACTCAGTTAGAAAAACGTTATTAATTTGTTAAAATATCCCATAACTTGGTTGAAAATTGGAAAAGTAAAGACAATATAAGTAAATCTTGGACTTTAAATTAGTCAGCTGGTATCCAACAAATTTTTTTCAAAAGAAAATACAGACTAGATATATAGGACTTTTATTTTTTTTTTTGGAAAGAAAGAAAGATAGATAGGACTTGAACCTTGGAATTGTAATTTTTTATGGGAGCTATATAACATTTTGATATAGAAAGATGTTAAAAATATGGAAAAACAGTAATGTTAATACCTTGACGTGTATTTATCACTTTTGATGTATAATAACTCCTGAAAAAAAATATTGCTTGAAAGTGTAAGAGTCATCTACTGTTTATTGAATGAGAAATAATATTTGCAATTTCAAAATGTGCAGTCTTATGCATTCCTTTTTAAAAAATATATAAATTTAACTTACATGGAAAAAAATCATTAACCCCATTTTTTTAAAAGAATTTTACTACAGAAAAGACCTTAAACCGCACACTTTTAATTGGGGCTGGGGTCGAACTTCATCTTTGCCGCAAAATCTTCGGTAACTTTTCCCTTTTGCGGTGTAAAAAATTAAACCGGCTTTCATTTTTCTTTTTTAAAAAGTGTACGCACATTCTAAGACTACATTTAGCATTAATTTTTTTTGCATTGCCAATTTTCCGTTGCAGTACGCCCAATTCAAGTGTTTATAGGATTTTTTTTTTTTTTCAAATTTGCCAATTAATGATCCTTGCGTCTTAGCGCTGCATAAATGCTTTTCACACTTTCGTTAAACCCTGAAAGGCAATATCATATTTAACGCTATTAATAAACCATTCCTCGTGGTTTTCTACCATCGCTTAAAATTTCTCTAGCATTATACAGATCTCTTTCAACACCAATTAAAAATTCTATAGAATAAAAAATTAAAAAATTTAAAGACACAGAAACGGAAGAGACCATTAAAAAAGTAACTACATAATGTGATGAGAGGGGAAGGTAAATGATGTTGGCTCCCAACTATTATTACCTACTCGTGGATATATATGTGTGTATATATTCATTCTCGTCGCTTAAGATGGTAGCAAATACATACTTAGTATAGAAAATATACAATATCAAAGATTGTGCTAGAAACTTACTTACTTCTCGGTCCCGTCTCTGGACTGTGTTAAGATGAATGTGAAAGAACGCCATCCTTGAAGATCTAGCAGAACTGAATTCGCATTCGGGTTGGCAGCCATAAGGCGGCAGGTCCAACCTGTGGAATTTCTCGACTTGAATCGATAAAATTCTATGATCCACCTCCTTTAAGGGTCCCCTTACAACATGGTCCTGAGTTCACAAAAGCTTTGTTCCAGTCCTTTTCAAACATCCAGCCATCTTTAACATAGAAATCCTACGTAGCTACAGTTCCTCGTAGTATGGCGGTGTTGACCGGATACATAGTTCATGATCATCCCCATCATCGTTGTCATCGTCCTCATCTGCATCGACCCAGTTACTAGGATGACGCTGTGAAAAACCTTGACCATGAGTATCCGGCCTATCTGAAAGCAACAAATTGTAAAAATATTAGTTGCCCATTGAAGAGCACAAATATACGCAAGAAAAACCCAATTTACTAGCACTATAAGCAACCTTGGGGTTCTTCCACATGATTCTTTTCTGTAGGATGGCAGCTATCGGGACCAGTCAAGAAAATGCAATTATAATCAATATGTCGAAATGCATGTAAGAATGTTGGTCTAACTACCTTAGCAAATTAGGCTATAGGGAGTGTTGTGTGCTCAGCATTTGCACTTGTTAGAGAGAACTATTAGACTACATTCCCATATTTCTGACCATTATGCCATATAGCCAGTAGAGCTGAACAGACAGACTTGGCTCTCTAGCAGAGATAGAACATAATGGTTACATAACCAAACGAAGGTAACTCATAAGTCTTTCACTAGGAATAATTCACAAATGCAGGGAACAAGCTCGCATGTACACGCACTCTTGCAGATGCAGAGAGAGGAGGGAAGGAAGGATTGCAGCCAAGCAAAAGCAATGACAAGCTCAGTAGGTGATATGTTAAACTTGAATTGATGGCATAACAAAGCAAACAGAAAGAATCAGGATACGTATTAGGATCAGCAGGCTCATTTCCTCTACCAGATGCAGGTTTTGAAATTTGCAATGTGCTAATCCGTTGAATTTCCCTCTGTTCGCTGGCATTCAAATTTCTTTCACCTTGAAACTGCCTTTCTTCACTACCACGACCACTTCTTGCGGCACTTCCTGCACATCAAAGTCATCAACAGTTTAGATGCAGAACACTCTTTCTACCATTGGAACGTTGAAAAAATAATCACCTGAAAGTTCAGACCAAATTCTGGTATGATCAGATGGATGCTCAGAGACATTTGGTCTACCCCTTTGGGACCGAGCTTGAGACCTTGTCACATGCTCATTCTGGCCAGGTACCGTGGCCGCCGCTTGTGGAGGTTCCGAGGGATTCACTTCATGGAGCTGTGATGTAAGCATGGTTGCAAGTACAAGTGCAGCATCAAAGTTTGAGCTAGACCCATCATCTAAACCAAACTTTGGTGCCATGAGAATAGGCCTGTTCCCAGATACATGGTTTTCCACAACATAGCGAAATCAAGCCTCCAAAATGGTAAGCAATGCAGAAAAAATCTAATATTTGATAGTAGTAAATGTTCCCATGATAGTCCAACAAGCCATCATAATTGTTGATCCTAAGATTTATTGCATGACTTCCTAGTGGGAGTTCATTTACACCTCAATCAACATACAATTGCAAACGATAAAATAGAATAATATAAAGAGATGGGTAGTTAGATGATCACAACCAATAAACTAAAGTACGGACAACATTGAGATGCATCTGTGCCACCAATATGTTTTTTCAAATGCAGAGTAAAGCTACTCCGATACTACGATTCGACGTAGCACTAAATGCATTTGCTTGTACATTCTATAAATCTATGTACATGTATATGACAGTAATGCATCAAATCTAAGGAGCAACATATTCTATCAAATTTATTGTTGCTTTTTGGGTTCTGTTCTTTCTGATAGACCCATATTCTATATGTACAAACTTTCCCATGTCTCGACCATAACAAGCAGTACTGTCAATAACATGTTACAAAAGGTTCTGCTACTATTGTGATTTGTTATCAAATCCATTACGCATCCACAACAAGCCAAGAAAATAGACTTATAAAAAATACAATAAGCCAACAAAATGGCATGCTTGCTAGCTGAAAGGAGCATTTCATCATGAAGTTATTAGATGAGAAGGGGAGGAAAGATAAATAAAAGAAACGAAGGGAAAGTAATAAATGAAATATAACTTGATGTATCTTACTCGCCAGCTTTTTCAAAATACAAATGAATGTCAACTTCACAGCCTTCGCAGAAAGAAAGGAATGCCTGGCATTTGATAATAAACAAAGAAGATTTTGTCAAATGCTAAATATGCACCAAATGAGTTACTACAAATTCAACAGTCTTTTATGTTAAAGTATTTCTCCCAAATGATATAAAAAAAAAATTGATGATGATACTGAAAAATCTTGCTATCTCTAAGTCAGTCTTTCATCTGTTCACCATGCCTTCGTAATGTAATAAAAGGTACACCAAATTTGATGTAAGACTACAACAGGAGCAATTTTATAGCAGTATGAACATCACTGGATTGAACAATACAATGAAAAATGTTCTGATTATTTGCCAACCTTTTAGAGATGGGTGGTTTATGGTTTTAAAGATTAGGGGTTTTGTTAAAAAAAGGTTCACCATATCTATTTCTACTTAGTGACAAATGGAAATTGTTAGAAAATTCATGGGAAACAAGGACAAAAGATAGACAAACAAAATTATGCCAAATGAGAACATAGTAAGTTGAAAAAAGACCAAAATATGCTTAAACAAAGTTATGAAAGCTCCCTAGTGGCTCAACATCATCTAGCATATGCCAAATTCAATTAATGTTAGGTGAATATAGAAACCCAAGTTCAATTAATGTTGGAAAAACTAGGTTTCAAGGCTTGGATTTATATACCTTCAATTCTTTTACAGCAAATGTTACATCTATGGGGTCTCCAGTGTGGGTATACTGCACAAACTCTTCCGTAGGATCTATCCAAAGTTGAGTGTGCAGTGATGAATCATTCTCTACAGTAGAAAAATTAAGCATCAGTATCTTATATCTGATAAAGCCAGGCAAGAAAGAATAACATATTTCTTACCTTTGGTTGGATCTATATAACTTCTGAGTTCAACCGCTTTTCCTCCAATATCACTTGTGGTGTCAGAAGGCAAGGAGGCTCGATCTGTTGCAATGATAGTAATCTCCTGAAGGGATGACTGAAAATTAGCAAGCAATCTGGTGAAATCACGAGGCCTCACTTTAAAGCTGCTTGGGAATTTTGTCCTATCAAGGGCTAAATGTTGTATGTCAGGTTCCACATTGCAGGTAATCCAATAGGTTTTCCTCATGCCTGCCAAACATACAATATATAATTATTTAAATCCAATGCTGGATTCAATTAACGTACAAAAGAACAATGTGTGAGAACAAAAGTTGTGCAGTACGGTCATCAACTAACATATGCAAGGTGCATAACAGTATATATGTTGAGCATTTGACAAGTGAGCATAATTTCTTTAAAATGATCCCGATTTTCAATGATGGCTGGGCTGGGTACAAGAAGTCTTATCTATCTAACTTGAGATGGTAAGGTTTGAGTGGCAACCATCCTCCATTAAAGTGCATAGCATTGGAAAAAGTTTTTTGTAGGAAGCCATTGGAGGTTCAAGCCAAACACCACTATGGACTATTACGCACAAAACATCCAAAAGTTTATTTCATTTGTAAGCATCCTCCACTTGGATTCTCCATGGTACAAATCAAACATTCGCTTATTGGTTATAATCAATAATCTGATGAATTAACATTGTCCAATATTGTAAGCACCCATCAATCTCCGCTTCTACCCCCAATATGTGGCATCTCTCTATCCAAAACTAATATTTCTATGGGATAATCAACACATAGGAAATGTGAAAAAAGCACTTTACCGCTATAGCATTCCAACATCCATTGCACTTTTGATGCATCAGGATCAGGCAACTTTATGCTCAAACTATCAATACTTGCAATGGGTGTCCTAAGAACAGAGCAAATAGCCTGAGGATGCTCAGTCGGTAAGAATGTCAACGTACAAAATCCCGTTAAGGTATCTAAAATTTCAGACGAAAATAACTTACCTTCAAAAGCACACTGCATTTAACTTGGTTACCAGAAACTGTATAGATGTCAAATAGACCGGGCTTAAATGTAATGGACTGATAGGCAGACCGCGATGAATTCAGTGTGTGAAAAGTAAGCTGCAGGCAAAAAATAGTAACCCAACAAATCAAACTAAAATACGAATACCATCTATATTACTAGTAAATGGTGATCTCATTTGTTTTCTTTTTTCTTCATCCTCTTTTTCTTTTCTTTTGTTTAATTTTCTTGCCAACCAAACAGAACTTCAATCACTAATTTCTCACGTATGTATCAAAATTCTTGTAAATCTAAACAAAAAATAATTACTCAAGCTTAATCAACAGAATATAAATAAATTTTCTATGAAAACCTATTTATGCTTTCCAAAACCCTAACAAACCATACTAGAGCCCCAGTCATGGTTACCAGAAATTAGATGGTATTTCTGGTATTAAAAAAATGATCTGATCACCAATTGACTATAAAGTGGATTCTACGGATCATAACAGCACAAAGTAATAGCCGGTGCTTAACATAACCTTCAATAACGTAAAGATAATAATTGAGTCAATCGATTCGGTTTGATAAACAAGAAAGTGTGATATTGAAAGGCTAAAATTAGCATGAGATTGTGAAAAAAAAAAAAAAGTGAGGGAGATACGAAGTGTTTGGGAAGGTGGAATCTCAGGGGGGAAAGCGAGAAAGTTTTACCTCAGAAGGAGAAGCTTGAATGACGAGCTCGTTGCCGACGCGAGCGAGACACGTTATGGATCGAGCGAAGGTCTTGAGCGCATTCCCACTCAGGCTGAACTCCATTTTTTTACTGGCAGTCTGGCTCTCTCTTTCTCCGTGAAGTGGAGAGAGAGAGATCGAGAGAGAGATCTCACTTTCAATGAGCTTGGCGGGAAGGGGCGGGTTAAGCGGTTTTGTTATTAAAACGCTCGTATGAGCTTGTTATTAAAGGGGCGGGAAATGAGCTTGGCCGTCGAAACTAGGTCATGACGAATGGTCTAGATTTCCAAAAGTTATACGAGCTTTACTAAGGCTGTACCGTACGTGGGTGCCGGTCATACGGTACAGGTTTTGTGTCTGTTTCATACCGACCGTACCAGTTTATATTTCGGCTTGTATTGGCCTACATACCAATCGATATTTCGGCCTTTGTTTTTTTTTTTTAATTTCTTCAAATTGTAAGTTCATTTTTTTACCCTTAATTCAGATCAGACTATTTATAATTTATATATAAATGTATTCATATATAATTTATTCATATATAAACTATTATTTTAAAATATAATTTATATAAATTTATATATATAATTTATTCATATATCGACTATTCTGAAACGGTACATGAAACGGTACCAGTATCAAAATATTTCATCCCAGTACCTTGACCGGTACGCCATCCGGTACAGTATTCAAAACATTGATCCTAACTCCTAACGACTTTAGGCCTACACACCGAGCCACCAGTAAATGATTTGGGCCCGACCCGACCCGACCCGTAGGAGGATGCAGTTGATGGTGGCCCGATCCGGCATGTACAATTCGAATCAGGTCGAACCCGTTCATCTTCTTCGCATTCATTCCGCCATACGTATGAAGGGTAAAAAAATCAAAGTAGTCCCGAAAAAAACACACAAACAGATTGAAAACCAGCCAAAGTAAGTAACTGTATTTGGAGATTTTGTGTTTGGAGAGAGGTGTGATTACCGTGGATTAGGGTAGTATTTTCCTTTGGTTGTGCTCTGTTTTTTAGCAGCAAAATAATGGATTATTCATCCCACAGGTGGCTATTGGGAAATTGCGGCAAGTTGTTGAACAACAATGGTCTAGGGCAGTGACGCGTCGAGGCCTTGGGGAAGCCGTAAGTTGGGTGTTTGAAGGTGGGTCTTGTGTCAATAGCCAGGTATTGAGCATCCACGATGCCCACGGCGTGAAAAGTAGTTGGGAACAACCGGAAAGTTTCTGCAATACCCAGTTAGGGCGTTTCTGGTACCTTTTCTTCTCTCTTGTCGACTACCACAAACAACGATTAAATGAAGATCCAATATGATGTCTGTGACAAGGATGAGGCCTCGATGTTCTGCACCGCCGACGAGGCAGTTCTTTGCGATGCCTGCGACCACAAGCTCACCTCCAGGCATCAACGCTTCTCGCTTCTGCATCCTTCTGGTTTCCAAAGGCATTTTCTGGGTTGAGTCTTCTAGCCACATTTTCATTTTACTCGGGTGATCGGTTTCGACCAATATATGGTGAATTAAACCCGTGACCCGATGAACCCGACTTTAGTCGGATAGGCTCACATCAGGCCTTACGGATTGATCGGGTCTGAGCATTTTATGCACAACCCTAAACGACTTGACTAGAAGCGTAATACAATAACACCACAAGTTGCCTTAACAACTTTGAAAGTTCGCCTTAACAGTCAATACTAAAGATATCATCCCAGCTACTTGGAAGTCATGTATGTTGGAGCAGCCACGAAGCAAAACCACGTCATAACAGGCTTCATAATAGTGATGATGATATCTTATGCACTGTCAGTGTATGGGCTGAAAAAAGAAAAAGGATGGTGCTTTGTGAGCTTTACCGACAGTTAGACGGATTTTTTTTTTTTAATTCTTTTTTAAATATTTTTTTAGTGATTAAGTGAATATTATTAAGTTTATGTATTTTTAAAAAATAAAAATAAAAATAGTTGAAGATGTTAAAAAAATGAATAAAAGAAAAACCAAAAAAAAAAATGTTTGAAATGGACTAATCGGTTGAATTTGTAGGTAGGAACATCGGTTTCTATAGCAGTTTCCATAGAAAAAACTAGTCTTATTTTATCTTATTACAAAATATAATGTTATATTATAAAAAATAAAAAATTAGACAATCGTAATAAATATGTCACATCTTATTAAGACGTGAATAAGATGATAATATGATATATAAAATTTTCTTAACAAAACAATAATTGACCCTCCAATCGTGATAAATATTAATGTAAATTGAACTTACATTTTATAACAGAACGAGAGTACCGCATGTTCGTTCACCGGCATTAAGAAACTGCCCTATGTATATAGATATGCTTTCATTTATTTAAGCTGTGCCATATAATTCCAGAATGGGTTGAGTTCTTAGCGATGTTTCCAAGATGGTCAAGATTAAAAACACATTTTCTTAATTACCATATGAGTCAGATCACATGTCATTTTTTATGCTCGACCTTTAGCCAAACACTTATTTTGCAGGCATGTTGTGAATCTTTCGTTCATGGCTTAAAACAAAGTTGAAAGTTGGTTGGCTCTTAAGCCAATGGATATTGTATCCTGTCATAACGTACAATTAATAATCATGAATATGGTAACACCAACCCTCATAATGAAGGCAAACTGTAAATTTAGGCTTTTGATGGAGGAGATATGTTCTAATTATTGTGTCTTTTCTAGTTTCTGCAGCCAAGTAGTGCCTGTAAAAGCAGAGGAATCCCAAACTATGTACCTTAACCTTCCTCAGCACCATTCAAAATTATCACGAAGGCTCGTATGCTCCTTTTCATGCAATCCATTTTCATTGCCAAAAAGGCTCGATATCTCTCAAAGATTTGAGTATGAACTCAAAGGTTCAGTTTTATAACAGTTTGTTTTACCCTATCAAGAGCTCTGGACTGGCTAACAAAAACATACAAATATTTATGCTCGGAAGGATAAATGTTCTTCTCCATCTAGAATTTGTCATCTCCAATTATATGTGCAATGCATCTTATATTTTAAGGGATTCTAATTTTAAGTAGTTGATATAAGAAATCACTTAAAACATCTCATATTAAAAAAGAGAAATAATACTTGCAATCATAAATGTGCAAGCGTCGTGTAATTATTTTGAAAATAGTGAATAAATATAGAATCCACATGAAAAGAAATTAATTTTTTAATAGTAAATTTCACTCTTTTTTAAAGCGATTACACAACATTTATACACTCCATGATTATATATAGTATTACTCTATTAAAAATTGTGATTGATAATAACGAAACGTTGAATAAAAAGTACGATTACTCGAAATCCGATGGTGCAATTATAAAAAAAAAACAACATTATAAAAGGTTTGCTACCTAAATGTCCATCTTTAGTTCAGCATGGTAGGAGTGAAGGAATTGACAACACTCATATTATAGTTGAACAAATCCAAATTATGGACTCATGGAAACCCTCCCACATCTTTTAATCCTGAATCAAGACCAAGAGATAACGATAGCCATATATAAAACTCTAGAAAGCAAAAGGTAGCAAATATTGGGTTACTTGGCAACTTTTCCCTGTACCTTATACATATCCCCTTGGACAGTTAGTTATTCCATTTTGTCTGTTTCTTCAACAGTTTTCATTCAATCAAAAACCCCTATCCTCCCTCTCTGATATGCTTTATTTTGTTTCAGCCATCCCCATAAACCATAGGTATTCAATTTTGTTGTAAAATTAAGAAGATCTATAACAGTCCCAATCTTAAATTAAAAGTTGATTCCGCAATTCAGATGAGTTGAGATATTTTGCGTATTCAAATAAGATTTTATTTTTATAAGATTATTTCTGTGTACATCTAGCACTTCTCTCCCTCCATGAACGATTGAATGTACCCTTTTGAATCTTTTTCCCTCCCAAGCCTCTTGGATTGTTGTGAAGAATAACATTTTAAGAACACTCAGAATCTTTTCCTTTATTTTCTCAACACTCAAACAGTCAACTAAGGGAAATTTGTTGTACGGAATCCACTTTACATGATGGTTTCCAGCATATATATTTCTAGAATCTAAATCCACTTTACTCCCTGACACAAACATCTTCTTCCTAGTTTAATTTCTTCTGGCTTTAAATCATGCACCTTATTTCATGCCTTGGCCTTTTAATGATGTTTCCAACATAACATGGTTGAGATTAACTCCGAGTTCCAAACACACTAGTAATAAAAAAAAGTAATAAGGTGGTCCTTGTGGCACACCTTTTCTGAAAGCGAATGGGGGTAAACATCAACTGCCTCTTTTCCCTTATAGTTTGGCTCAAAACCACTTTGTATGCAACTTTTATGGAGACATGTTTTCTTAATAATATTAACATGTTAATTTCCTATTCTTGGACTCTAGCGAAACTTTTATTTTTTTAAGCTATGAATCTTTTACTTTATAATAAAATAAAATAATAATATTAGGTAGATGTTAAGCCAGTTGGTTAATCTCTTATTACTCAGCATGCTTAAGATGATTGCATCGTTGTTATTTGTCATAATTGCCGTCATTGTCGTCATGATTAGCACCACTTTATCTTAAAGTAGTTAAGTTTGTGATTAATTAAAGTAGTCATGTTTTCTTAATAATCACTTTTATATACTTTATGCATATTACACTATAGTCAAAATAGTATTCTATTAATAATCACATTAATATAATACGTAAAAGTAACTGTAAATAAAATTTTTATATTTGTATTTTCCTCTAAAATGCAAAAGAGGTTATTTATATTTCCTAAACTATATTAGATAGGTATGTTTTCAGTAATTGGGACAACCCTCCCTAATCGAGGGGATGTTTCGTTTGAAAAGGCTTTGAGGGCAATGACATGGTTATTTTTGTATTATTTGTCATTGTCCGTAGATAAAACATATATATAATATATATATATATATATATATATATAGTTCGGGTTACCACTTATTTTATTATGAAATCCATATCTAACAGCGTTAGGAGTAATTATTATGTACTTTCATAGTCTCAAAATACCGATACGTGATATTCACATTGTATTATAGTATTTCATACTGATTAAATTTAATATATATAAATATATATTAACAATTTGGATTATATGACATGTTGTGACAGGATAAAAGTACTATGCCATTCATATTATCGGGATATCTAATAATTTTTTCAGGGTTAGGCACTTTTACCAAAGAATAACGCAACTCTTCATTTTAAATTTGTTATTTTAAATTATACTTATTATAAAATAAATTCTAAATAGCTTCATGTATTAAGAGCATTCCATTGTCCAATATAAGTCTAAAATTTTGAAATTAAAGGTTATTTTCCTTTGCATTAGACTAGTCATATATAAAAAGTTTAAGATTTTATTTACAGTAAATTCCAGATCCTCATCATACTTGGCGATCTCCTATGCAAAGATCAAACCCATTTTTTATTATTTTATCTTTTAAGTTTCACATTCACACTCAGGCTTCTCTTTTGTACAAAGACTAAAATTACATAAAAAGTTTCCTTTTCTCATTTACAATCCATGCATGGATATTTCTATTTTTATTTTTTATTTTCTAATATAGCAAGGATATATCTATTGTAAAAATGTCTACTATTTTTTACAATTTTCTAATATAGCAGGGATATAGTTATTGTGAAAACTTGGATATTCTATGAAAAAATATTTTCAAAATAATAATTTTATTTTTTAATAAAGTTATTAATAAATATATGAAGCGTATTTGTAAAATATTAGAAAAAAATTATCAAATATTATTAAAATATATAATATTATATTATTATTTAGAATTTAAAATAAATAATCTAATGTGGGCTAATCTAGTTAAAAGTTCATATTATAGCTAAAAGATCATATTAAGCATTGGCAATGGCCTAGTCATTGCCAAGTCTAAAATGGAACTCAAATATCATCTTTTAGTTATAATATGGACTTATAGCTAAATTAGTCTACATTGAATTAGCTATCTTAAACTCTAAATAATAATATAATATTATTTATTTTAATAACATTTGTTTTTTTTTTTTTTTTTTTACACTTTAGCTAAATAAAGATTGCAAGAACAATAAAAATAACACCATATGTCATTTACATCACTATTCTTATTAAAAATGAGGGAAAGAGAGAGGGAATGAGATGAAATAATAAAATATACCTATGGACTCGGAACAGTGGCTCTCCATGTTTGGAAATGTTCTAAGATTTACTGTAACACAAATGTCAAACTTTACCAGTATAGCTAGGCTAATGTGGATGTATTTTTTCACGTTTAGTTATAATTTGGACTTAGCAATGGCAATTGTCAGTGCTCTTAGAGTTCTATTTTAGACTTGGTTATTGCTAACCCAATGCACATCCGGATAGGATATCCGAAAATATCAAGATCCATATCCGAATTTTTAAAATTCGGTAGATATCCCCTCGGGTAAAGCTGGCTATAGTCCATGTGGGTATCTTAGAATTAGATACTCAAATTGTAAACAGTATTTGGTTTTAACAACTTCACTTTTATTTAATTCTAATTTTTTTTAACTTTAATATTTTTGCATGCAAAACATGTACAAAAACCACATCGTTTTGAAACAAAAAATTATGTTTTTTTTTTTTTTTTAAAGGCGGGTTATGGAAAACCAATTAAATAACCGCATCTATAACTGGTTCACCCGAGTCTAATTTGGGTGAATAACTACTTGGATTACCAAAATTTCCTAGTTTGCTAAACCCAAAAAAAAAAAAACCGATTGAATACACACCCTTAAGGATGTGACTTTAAACAAATTAAATGGGACCTAAAGGATTGTTTAGATATTGAGATAAAATAAGATAATTTTAGATAAAAGTTTAATAAAATATTGTTAGGATATTTTTTTAATATTATTTTGATTTTGTGATTCAAAAAAATTGAATTGTTTATTATATTTTATATGATTCAATTTGGGTAAACAACTACTCAGATTCACCCAAATTTCTAAATTTCACGCTAAACCGAAAAAATTCCAATGTGAAGACACACTCAAGCATCTTTATTGAATTATTCAAATGTAAATGTAAAATTTACATAATATGACATGATTTTACATTTAGTTATTTTTTTCTTTAAATTAAGAGCTTATATAAAAATACATTATTATTTTTTATTAAATAATATGAAAAAATAATGCAAGGAAAAGAATGATAATGGGGAGGGATAATAGAGAGAGAGAGTACAAAGATTATTTTTTATTAACTTGGATGTGAAACAGTAATAATCAAATTTAGTTATAAATTTTAATTTTACAATGGTTAAAAGTTAAAAATTTTAAATTTATAATTTAATGTAGAGTATTTTTAAGATCTACAAATTAAATTTTTCATTAAATTTGTATTTATATAATCTAACGAGGACGCTGGATAAGATAAGACGATAAAAGCTGCTCCTAATACTTACAAGCACAAGAAAAGAGAAGTGCGACTGCACCTTTAGTCTGACCTTCCCATGACTTGAGAGTGAGGTTTACAAGCCAGGGGCCAGGGCCTAGTCGTTTCGGCACCAGTTTCATTGGTCAGCTTGAAGAAATGAGAGAGAGAGATAGAGAGAGGCTTGACAAGCAAGGATGGAAGATGATGGGGGTGGATTGAAGGAATCAGATTCTTGATAAGGGAAAATTGCTCAGAAAATGATCGACAGGAATAAGCAAATGATGACAGAAGTTGCACCTGATTGACTTGAATACTGTATTCCCACGTATGTTTCTTGATTTAAGATTCCCTCATGAATCATTTCGTCCCCTGCCATATTACACACTTTTTATACCACTTTTATGATTTGGATCGTACCCCTCCAGGAGGACCCTTTTTCTATCCCTTCTTTTTCATGTAAAAGGAACTTCAAATTTTTCCCATTTCATATTCGCTCACTGTTATTCCTCTGTCCTGCATTTTGCATGCAATTAATGCTAACCATCCTAAGTTAGCCAAATTACACGAGCATCCCTCTAGCAGTTATTTCGAACATGTTGGTCCCATATCGATTCCAAGCAGCTTTAGAAATTAAAATTATTTATTTATAAATTTACTCCAATTAAAAAATGTGAAGCCTTTTTAATGTGAGTCTTAAAAGTTCTTAATTTTTTAAAAAAAATAAGAAATTTTTTATTTATTATCTCCTACACCACACACCATGAGATTTTTTATTTTTACCTTTATATTTAAATACATACATATTGATGTATAAATATATTTATTTAAATAAAAATAAAGACAAATCAGATATTGATGTGTAGTGTGAGGACGATAAGTAGCATTTCTATACACAAAATTCACAAGATTTACATAATCTAAGACTATATAAATCATTTTACTAAAGTACCTTTTTAAATCACGTATACATAAATGTTGTTTTCTAGTTGAGATTGCCTTTTAAAAACTGTATGGGGTACAATTATGGAACCTCAATGAAGAATAAAGAAGAAAATAAAGGTTCTCCATGCTTGGAATGTCGAAGGAAAGTCAAGTTGCCAAGGGAATAAAAACCCACAAAGAGCTCTCTAGCTCTAGAGATTGAAAGAAGATTACTATTATTATTAAATTGAGGGCGTTGGTTGTTTTCCGAGTTGCTTCCTCAAATTGTGTTGATCATATCATAGAAAAAATGAACTCAACAAATTCCCTCCAAGATTTTTTTTTTCTTTGTTTAATTAAAACTATTCTCTTCCGGGTTTAAGAAAGGAAATTATACTCTTTTAAAGAAGAGCTGTGCTGATATGCAGGACCCATTAAATTCTGATTTTTGTTCATTTACCGAGATGACCCTAACAAAACCATTTTGAAAGGCCAAAAAATGCGCCTTACATAAGAAAATTAGAGAAATATTTTAGTAATTTCAGTAGAAAGTGGAGTTTGGCCCAGATAATCCTATTTTTTGAGGAATATTTTTGGATAGTTAGTTAATTGAAGGTTCAAAACTTCAATGGCAAGCTGTGGTGTCAGGTTTACTCCATTTTGAAGTTTGACATTAAGACCATTTGGAATTTGTATTAGTCTAATTTTAAATTGAGTTTAATATCTAAATATTTAATTATCAAATTATTAAATTCATATCAACTTAATACTTATTTATACGTGAGACTCATAATCTTTTTTAACTCAATACCTCTTTATACGTCATATCTATAATATTTTTCAACTTCTTATAAATACATTTAAACTCATCGAGTAATTCATCTTCACATTGAAATACATCTAAACTCATCGAGTAACTCATCTTCACATTCAAATATATCTAAAATCATTTTAGCTGGATCCTACAAAACTTAATCTACCATCTCAACTCATTATTATTTATAAAAAAAATTTAACTCAATTCAATATTGTTAAAATATTATATTTTAATATTATGATTATTTGAGATTTAAAAAAATTAAATTATTTATTATATTTTATATAAAAATTTATAAAAATTGAATGAAATGAAGTGAGATAATATTCGCAATCCTTTTAGACAAATCATACTCGTAAAATTATTTAAATTGTGATACATTAGAAGTTTAATTAAAAATAATAAAATCATTTAAAAATAAAATAAACCCACAAGCCTGCCTTCTTTCTTTATAGGTTCTTCCCTAGAGAGAAAGGTGGGGCTAGTCTGCAATCGTACACATGCTTTTAAATCCCAGGCGTGAGCTGGCAAAGTCTCGCATTAATCCAAGGCAAAAGGAAGTTATATCAATTTTTTTTTTTTTTTTTAAAAAAAAAGAGTAATAGCTCTGTAAAAGTGACGATCTATCACACAGTCCAAAGGCAGTTTTAATCAGAAAAAGAGTGCTTTTCGAAAGAAAAGAGAGAAAATAAAGAAACTCATCAAAATTGAGGCCAATTAATTTAAAGCAAGAATCGATCCTCTAATTTTTTTAAAGGAACCAAAAAAAAAAAAACTATGACCTTCCACTTAGCAAAGGGAAGGTTACGTTTAGTTAGTTGGGTGTTCAATTTATTTTATGTTGTAAGATTCAATAGAGATTAATTTAATTTTTAGTTGAAATTCCAAGTTTAATATTAAGCACTTAATTCTTAAATTATTAAAATCATTTCAACTCAAAATATATTTACACTTGTAACTCACAATCTTTTTTAACTCGACTCATCTTTATACATAGGACTTATAATCTTTTTTAACTTTCTAGAAAGGAAAATACTTTAACCACAAAGAGATTACACAACAATAAACCCACAAATTGATGTGCCTTGATGTGATACGTCAGATTGTAAAGTTATTTTTAATACAAAACAAATCTAATGAATTCTATGAAATCACATCAGTTCGCAAGTTTATTTTGTATAATTTTTTTGTATCTATAGTAGTTTTCTTCCAAAAATAGTACTAAACTCATCTTAATATCTAAATATATCTAAATTTATTTTAGATAGGCCTTACATAACTCACTTCACCAATTCAACTCACTATTATTCATAAAGAATTCAGCTTAACTCAGCTAAACATCCAGCCTAAATCTATCAAAGATAAAATTTATTACTTTTTTCAATTGTTTCATAAAAAATATTTGCATATCAACTTATCTTATATATTTAAACACATATTTAACTCCATTTAAATATATCTTAATAAGATTTATAAAACACTACTATTTATATATCAACTTAAATGATCACAACATCACTATTCATATATCAACTTAAATGATCACAGCATCAAAACTCTGCGTGCTTGTCCGCAGTTCATAATCTCTTATCTTCTTTAAAATGTATCCTATATGATTAAACATCCCACCTAATTCCTTTACACATCAGAAAGCAAAAGATTTTAAAGGTCCTACAAACCCCCAGGGCCCCAGCCATTTACAACCAAGAGAAACCACACAGCAAAGCAAAGCAAAGCTTGGTATGGGGTGCAACAAAAAGTCATGGGGCCTCAAGCTTACATGGCCATGACCCCCTACGTTTTCTTGGACCCATCCATGGCAATTATGCACCAAAAAGCGTACTTTGAAGCATATGAGAGAGAGAGAGAGAGAGAGAGAGAGAGAGTTGAAGCATACGAACAACTCAGCATTACAAGGCTAGTAACTTTTAAACTAACCTTAAAATATAATTAAAACATTACTAAATAAAGCTAAGCACCGATACCAACCAAAACCCACTGAAACAAACACCCATTTATTTTCCCCCTAACTAGAAGTCTCAAACTACTACTTTCTCTTTTCATATATCTACATACATTACAAAAATTATACCCCCCATTCGCTTATACGAGTGGTATAAGCTACCTATGCCCTAGATTTCCAATATCATCCATCGAGCACGACATATATATGTCACAGGACTGTGCACCCATTTGGATTTTCATCACTAAATAACTCAAACGAATCGGCCGTCGGATGTGATGAATACGAATACACGTCATAGTCGGCCGGTGGACGGCCCCGCTCCGTATCGGTCTCAAGCCCCGGACCCGGGTGCATGTACACGTATGAATGCGGTGGTGGTGAGGTATAGTATGATGTAGTGCTAGGGTATGCCACATTGTAGTTCGTTGCGTGCACTGAATGCGCACGGTAATGTGGTGGGTATTGATGGTACACATGCTGAAGTGGAGGGCTGTGATTGGCTGGAACTGGAATTGGCGTTGGACCTTGACCATGATTTGCTGATCCAGTGCTTTGCGGTGCATCACCAGAATGTTCGGCCTCATCAATGGTGTTGCTGCTGTTGTTATTCGCTTGTTGCCCCTTCTTCTTCTTCTTTTTACCACCACTGCCACCACCACTTTTCTGATCACCCCCATTAACCTCACCGTCACCACCCTTCTTCTCAGTCGCCGGAGACTGGATACCGGCCGGTACGGTCACAGTTTGCTTCACCTCATGCTTTGGCTCGGTCGTTTGTCCGCCGTTTTTACTAGTCGCAGCACTTCCTTCACCGACTTTGACGTTACAACCCTCACCAACTTCACCATTTTTAGCAGGGTCGTGGCCTTGAACTTCAACTTTCACCGTCTCTTTTTTCTTGTCATCGCCATGGTTGCTTTCTTCAGAGCTTTCTTGCTCGATTTGTTTCTCTTTGTTCTTCGATTTGCCTTGCTTTTTCTCTTTTGAGCCAGCGTTCTCAGGCCAAAGCTCTGCATGTTTCCCTGTCTTTACCAGTTTCTTGATCAAAGTATCTGAGTTCACATTCCCTGTTACTGTGACTTTCTGTTGCTTCAAATCAATGTCTGTCTTATAAACGCCTGAGAATCCAAAAGCAAGTTCCAAATTTTTTAGGTGAAAGAGCAAAAAAGAGGGGAAAAGAAAGACCCAGATGGGAAGATCAGGGGAACTGAAGATGAAATAAACCAAACATGGAAGAGAAAGCCAGAGAAAACTCGGGAAAAAATGGATATACTGGCATGATTAAGCAAAAATACAAATAGCCCAGATGAGAAATGCTCGTAACCCATAAGATTATAACCCACAAAATAAAGAAAAATAGAAGGAATGAAACTTCAAACTAGAGTAAATGAACGAGAACCTTTTTTCTTGGGTAAACAAGACCCATGTGAGAACATAAGTACAACTTCGAAACTCAATCAGCAACTAAAATGAAGAAATATCTAAAAGAATATATGATTTTCGAGTTACCTTCAATGTTTGTTAGAATCTTTTTTACTTTTCTTTTGCAGCCTTCACAGTGGATGGAGACTTTCAAGACCCATGTCTAAAGAAAAGAGTGGAAGTAGTAGAAGGGGTTCAGAAATATGTGAGTTCAAAACTATCGATAAAAAAAAAAAATTAGAAGTGAGTGTTGATAGAAACATAGAAACCATGTTTTATCAGACCTTGTATTTGAGAGTTTCTGGGTTTTCTGCTACCACTTCTTTGGGTACTTCTTTAGCTTCTGTCTTTGCTTCTGTAGCTGCCATTGGAAGAAGGAAAAAGAAGCAGTTGGGGAGAGGGACAGACACAGAGAGAGAGAGAGATAGAGAGAGAGAAGGCTTATTTAAGAAGAAGGAATAAGAAGCCTTTTAAGAGAGGGGATGGAGAGAGAGAGTACGGCCTAGGGGTTGGCGCTTGGTGGGGGTGGTAACAATGCTGTTGATGAGAATTAAAATAAATCTTATTAGATTTGTTATGATATGATGAAAGCCACAATATTGTTACTGCCTATGCAATAATGCATATTTATTATTAATATTTATTATGTTCAATGATATTATGACAATTAATAACTTACTAAGTTTTATTATTTGTAAATAAATGGCATGGATTTTTATTTTTATTTATTTTTTGGAAGTTGATATTAAGGATAAGTTTGTGGACTCAGGAGTTAGATAAGATAAGAATTTTATAAATAGTAGTAAGATAGTTTGTCAATAATAGTTAAATAATTTAAGTTGTTTTATAGAGTTTTGAGAAAAGAAAAAGAAAAAATTGAAGAAAAAATATTATAAATTTAAAATATTGTTTAAATATAATTTTTATTTTTATTTTTGAAAAAATTAAATTATTTTTATTTTTGGTTTAAAAATTTGAAAAAGTTGTAATAATTAATTTGAAAAAATTGTAATAATTAATTTAAAAATATTTTTGTTTGAATGATAGTTATGAATGAAACGAGATGAATTTTTTTTTAAACAAACCCTACAAGCATTTTTTTTTTTTTTTATCATTTAAGAATACACATGTTAAGCAACTTTGTTGAAGGAAGTATGATCTCATCTAGGATTAGGAACATTTAGGTTCTCCATACAACGACCCCAACTAACAAAGTTGTAGTTCGGAGTATGACAAACTGACCCTGTTTGGATAGTGAAAATATTTTATTTTATTTTATCACTGTAATTTTTTCAAATTTTCACACAAAATATAATAAGTAATTTAACTTTTTTAAACTTTAAAATAATAATAAGATAAAAAAATATTTTAAAAATATTTATTTAACTTTTATCTCATTTCAACTTACTATCTAAACGACACCTGAGATATTTAGTTTAAATCCCTTTTAAATTTTGTAAAGGAAATATAATTCTTTTTTTCAAACCTGTTCGATAGATGTCATGAAATATTTAAATATATTAACAAAGAGAAATTTTTGTAGATGTGTGTGTTTTTTTTTTAAATATTTATGAGAGCAATGGGATTTACTTTAAAAAATGTTTTTGCCTAAGAAATCTGTTGAAGTGATAAGAATTTATTCCTGTAAAAACATGTTTTGATGGAAAATAAAAGATTAAAAATAATAAAACAAAGATCTACTTTACTAAGATAATAAGTTTTGAAAAATGATATTTCAAGTTGTGAGTGTGCATGCGCAAGCATTATGCAATCACATTAAAAAATTTGAATAAATACGATATTCATATGAAAATAATTTAATTTTTTAATAATAGACCCTACTTTTTTTTAAAACAATTGTATGATGCTTGCACACTCTACGACTGTATATATCATTACTATGTAAGTTTTATAAAATTGATTATTAAAATTAATTCAAAAAATATTATTACATTGTTATTCTTTGTCGTGGCATTAAATGATATCACATTAAAAGACAAGTAATTAAAAAAATTAGCAGGGATTGTTTATAAGTGGCAAATGTAAGAAAAATTAAATCGACGGGATGGAATAATGGTGTAGTAATGTATGCATGATCGCCATTTAGATTAATCAAATAATAAGGGTGTATGGCAGAAAATTAAGAACTGAAGCATTCTTCAAAGCTATCAAGTTCTAGTGGGCTAATATAAATGGAATAAAGATCTTTCTATGAAATCTCCATACCTTCCTTTCCAAGTATAACAACTTGCTTAGCAAGATACAATTATAACTGCTCAGCAATCTCAAATATATGAGGGATCCCGACAAGGCCGTAAGAAAGAAAAAAAAATAACAATAAATAAATAAATCGTGTATTATTTTAATATTTTTTAAAAAAATTACCTTAATCATTAAGTAAAAAAAAAAAAAAACTTTGCTACACGTAAAACCATACATTATACACCATACTTTTTTTATTTTTTAAACTTTTTTGTGGATTTATTTTTTAAAATTAATTGAATTATTCTACTAATTATTTATATACCAAATATTTGGTAAAATTAATATATATATATATATATATGATGTGTTGTCTTTGGACTTAAGTTTAGAAATTTTCAAAAAATAAAAATACCACTGTCGAGATTGCCGTTTGTGACTAGTATTTCTGCACATATGAATATTTACCCCAGTTCTATACGGACGAATTTTCGGCCCCTCCCCGCATTTTCCCATGAATATTGAATCGGGTTTGGTTTGCTCCAAAAAATAGTCGAAACGGTTTGAACGGTTCATCAATTTTCCTTGCAACCCTGGTTCTCACCCCCACGAGTAAGCAAATGGGGGCTAAGCTTGAAACATTCAACAAATCTAAATATTAAAAAGCTACTAGAGTTCAAAGAAAAAATATTGATGAGAGGGAGGAAAAAAACAGAGGAAAAAAGAAGAAAATTAGGAGAAAATAAAATAAGTTAGGATTTTAGTAATTCACTAGCCATCGTTTGGGAATGAGATAAGATGAAAAATTTTAAATAGTAGTTGAATGGTCTTTAAATAGTAGTGAAATGATTTGAGTTAAGATATTTGATTTGATTTTGATAAAAAATAGAGAAAAAGTTAAATTAAAATATTATAAAATTAAAATATTATTAAAATGTAATTTTTTAATATTATTTTTATTTTAAAATTTAAAAATATCGAATTGTTTTTTATGTTTTTTTTAAGTTTAAGAAAGTCGTAACGATTAAGTAATGACTAAATAAAAAAATTAAAAACTTAAAATTAAAAAATATTCGTGTTTAAGTAATGTTTGAAAAATAGATCAAACAAGATGAATTCTCAAACGATGAAGACACCAAAATGTCTTTCTTTATTACATATTGGGGTTATCTTAAGGAGATTTGAGTTTTCTCTAACTTGAAAAACGCTCTCATTCTCTAAAAATCCTCCTTTTGCCTTCTACACTAGATGATTTTTTATTTTAGACACATGACATGTTTTTATTAGGTGTAATGCAATTTTGAGGACACGTAAATGGTGTGTAATGTAAAAACATTCGATTAGTACTATTATTTCCTGAAATAAGTAAGGTGCGGTTGATTGATAAAAAGGTCCAAATCCAAGAAATAATAAGATAAGATAAAAATATAGTCGTCTAATTATTATTATTTTTTTAAATTTAAAGATAATTTTAATACTTGACCCAATTACGTGAAAATTAGAGGTTTTGTCTGTGTAAGAAAGAAAGTTGTTGGTTTTTATAATAATTATCCTTTTTTTTAATAAAGATGTGATTTTTTTTTCTTTTAAAGTTTAATTTATAGGCAAGAAGTGCGTGCATTTCATCAATAAAATATGAGAAATGATATTTGTAATTATGGTTATGCAAGTGTCGTACAGTCTTTTTAAAAAAAGTGAATTAATATAAGATTCACATAAAAAAAATTAAATTTTTAATCGTGGACTCTACTTTTTTTTCAAAACGATTACGCGACGTTTACACATTTCACGACTGTATTTAACATTACTCTCAAATATTTGTCAAACTTCATAAGTCAAGGTAAATTCTACAAGTTAAAGAGTGCCATGTCCTTCGCCGCCATGTCCTTCGCCATTTCATTCATGGCCAAGACAGTTTCATTAATGAAAGAAAGAAAATTACATTAATATTCAACAAACACACGTACCAATAGGTACAATAATTGCGCTCTTTTTCATTCGAGAAATTATCAGTAGTCTTCAAGCGGAGTACGGGATTTACAGGTCCTTTATTAAATTAAAATAATATTATTTTAATAGAAATATTTTTATAATAAAAATTTTATATGTAATGATATTTGTGTATTATTTATACACTACATTAATGTTATTAGTTGTATCACTTTTTTAATATAAAATAATTATTTTAAATAATCACATAAATGAAGTGCACGAAAATTACGTAAAACTGATTGTACGTAATATAACTATTTTTATAATTTTAAAAAGTTTTAAAAATAAAATTATCTAAACTTATATTGCAATCTCTAAATAGAAGACTATATGTAACATTGCTCTTTTCATTTTTCTCCTTCAAAGTTAACTCTGTTAAGGGTGTGCATCTTGATCCAGATCCATATATCCGGTCATAACTAGATCCGAATCCAGATTTCAAAAATTAGGCGATTATCCGCCCGAAGTAATCCGGATTCAATCCAGATATCCGAATTGTAATCGAAAATCCGGATTTTTTTTCCTTTTTTTGGCTTAATTTTGAATTGAATCCATAATTTTTTTTTTAAAATAAGACTTATAACCTAAAACAATATTTTATAGCACTTTTTTTTTAAAAAAAAATAATAATCTGATATCATCCTTAAATTGCCCAAATTTCTTTAAAAAATAATTTAAACACTTTTTAAAAGAATTTTTTTTAAAAATAAATTAAAGAAAAAATAAATAAAAATGTAAAATAAATAATATTGTTGTTACATCACAATACAAAACATAAATTTACAAAAAACAAAATAAATAATAATACATCACAACTAATTAAACTAATACATAGTAATGCAAAATAAATAGAGGCATACTACACAGCAGCCTCACACTCAACACACCAAAATTTTTGAGTGTAGAATAAAAGAGGATAAAATAGTAAAATCACATATTTAAATGGTGTGAAAAAGTGTGAGGCTGCTGTGTATAATTTTTCAAATAAATAATATTCTTGAATATTTTCTTGATCATTCTAACATTGAATATTTTCTCCCTATCAAGTATTGGGTACGTTTTTCTCAGTACATGAAAAATGTGAGAAAAGTTAAGAACTGAACAAGAGAATCAGACTCATTTAAATCCATATGCTCTCGAGCCACAATTAGCCTGGTAAAACATTATTGTAACTATGTGATGCTTGCAATCAAAGGCAACAAAAAAAATAAACCCCCTCGGTCTATAGTCCTCAACTAGCCAAAAATGAAATCAACTTATAGATGGGGCCCAAACACATGGCACCATCTTTCAAGATGCTGAGTGATTTGAGAGATTCACAACCCCCTTGATGTTGGAAGTCATTTTCACATCCTTGAGCTTTCCTCCATTAACCCATTTAATAATTTCCCACACCGAGGTACATAAATAGAAAGAACCATAACATAAACATCTCATATATATTAAAAAGTTGAGAGAAACCATTAACTTCACCCATGGTTAGCCCCCAAAAGAAATCAATAGCAAAGAAAAGAGGCTGGCAAAAAAAACTTAGATCTATTAAAAAGTTGAGAAAAATTCAGATATGTGTGAAACAATATAGTAAAAAAATCCCCAGATCTAGCCAACACAAATCCAGATCTGTGAAAAACAATGGACACATGGCCACAGAGATTTCTATCAACCATATAAAAGCGAACCTCCTCTAGCGCAAAACGGTGTAATAATGTATTATGGACTTGATTACAAGAGCATATGTCCTGGATGAACGAAATCCTAAGGCCTACACAAAACCAAACCATAGATGCATATTCAAAATGAGAGACTGGGAGAGAAAGAGCCATACCAGCGATTTTATTTAAGATGGAAACTGTCGTCGATGGCGACTCAGAATTTGAGTTAGGGTTTCAGTGCGGTAGCGAGAGAGAGGGAGATGGGATGAGGGATCTAGGGTTTTCTTGGTCCAGAGTTCAGAGCGAGCGAGGGAGGAGAGTAATTTTCTTTTCAAAAGAGAGAGTGAGCGAGAGAGTAATTGATATTTGATGCAGGCCTGCGACTGTAACATGTCGGGCTGAAATGTTTTAAAACATAGCCAATCCAGGCAAATAACTGCCTGGATCCACCCGGATTTTTGGATTCCAGACTAGACTAGAAAAAAAAATCTGGTTCGAATGCACAGCCCTAAACACTATCAAGAATTTAAAAAAAATTTAAAAAAAAAAAGAAAAAAAAGGGGCGTAATGTGCATTGGCAATCCCCAAAATTAAAAGCTACAAAATTACAAATCCTTAAAAAGATGCCATGGTCTTGGCGTTTGTAACTTCGTGTCTTTTGCATAAAATTAAAGTCGAAGGAATTGATGAACAGAGTTTAATGTTTAGAGTGGAAAGTGGTCGGCTATGAACTAAATTTAACACATTTTAAATTAATTATTGAAATTACTTTTTGAATTTTTCTTTAAAAAAATTAAAACCATCTCAATATACTTTGTACATTTTAATTTAAAAAATTAAACATATCTCAGTCTAAAAAAGTTAAAACTCATCTTAATGAGACTAACAAAATATTACTATTCATAACTCAACTCGATAGATAATGTTAGGGTGACTATCAATTGTACACACCAAATGTGCACACAAATACAAATGAATTTTTTTATTTTTCTTTAATCATTTTTTAAACATCCTTAACCATTAAGAAACAAATAAAAATATATATATAAATTCACTAATAGTCACTTCCTTAACAATTAAGAAAAAATAAAAATATATGAATAGGTACATTTGATAGACATATATTAAATAGTTATTCTATCATTTTTCTAACTCAATTCATCTCAACATTTAAATGCAACCTAATTTAATGGTCTTTCAGCTTCCTCCCCCCTAAAAACATTTTTAAAAAACTGATATTAGTTGCAACACTTCTTATCCTGAAATATCCCAAACTTTTCATCTTTTGGTTTCCTTGTTTTGTATTTTTAAAGATCAATCTGTCCATGAGACAAATCTTATATGCCCTGAATCTTGTCACTTGTGCACTAAGGAACTAAGGATTAAGGGCATTTCATAAGAAAAATTTTACTCATCATTTTTATACCATACATCCCACATAAATTTTTTATTTTTTTAACCAAATATGTGGTATACAGACGATGAATAGATTAACTCAATTAATTTAAGAAAAATAAAATCAAAGAAAATTTTAACAAAACTTAAAAAATATAAAAATAAGTGTAGTATGTACTTTGTATCTATACATCATTGCAATAATAATTTTCATCGTAAATAATCACAATTCTCATGGTACAAAACAATTAATTATGTATAAGTTGCAACATACAATCAAACTTTAGACCACGTACATGTGTATATATATATATATATTTATTTATATCCACCATAACCTATAATACAAGAACAAAAAATAAAATAAAAATTAGAAGTTTTCCTTGTGGAAATCAAACTTGGTGGTTGTTTTCCTGGAAAAGTCTTGAGCTAGCCGTCTTAGCTGCCCATCCAGTCCATGTACCCCACAGTAAAACACCCCTGCCACAATTCAAAAACACTTACAATCAAGCTCACCTATAAACGAATATTAACGTCTGGTTTGGATATAGAGATACTTCAATCTCATTCTATCTCATTTCATTTCATTTCATACTGCTAATATGATAGATTTTGATCCATAAATCTGGAATTTTTTTTTTTATTAATATCGATTCATTTAATTGAGTTGAATATTAAAAATCAAGGCCAGGTGGCTTACCAACGCGTTCATTGTTGTGCTTGAGGGCTACATGCTTGAAAACGTTACGCCAATTTGGCCTGGCAAAATGTGTCTTAACCCTTGTCCCCGACACAATATCCACACCACTCTTAGCATGTTGCAGCGACTGAAGCATGGTGATCAAAGCAGATCGAGCATCTCCTTCTTCATAGACACTTGTGCAGTAGTTGTGAAGTTCTATCACTCCGTCCCTATCATTTTCAGCTACCTCATCCATCACACCCTTGAACCATTCAAACGACCCTTGCTCTCGAGTGACCCAATAAAAGTAGGCTCTTTTTGTGGCGAAATGTCTCCTTTGCTCATTCTTTGCACCACTCTCTCCCATCCCTTCTTCTATCTCCTTCTGTTGCTTGATGTTATTCAGCACATCTTTAATTATGCTGATTATCGGGGTGGCGCCAATGCCAAGCCCGACAAGAAGGAGTACGTCGTAATTTTTATAGTCTTGCGACGGAGCTCCGTAGGGGCCATCAATTAAGAGTCTTGGCATCCTGGTAAGTACATGTTCCACAATACAATGCATTAATCAAACAAAAAGTAAACCTTTAAAACTCAGTATTCTAAGTTTTGTTCTTCAAGGAGACCAGTTGTTCACAAGAATGAGTAATAATAGATGTAGCATTTCCCATAAATCACCTTGGTTGTGCAGTGTCAGCTCTTAGAAGGCCACTTTGGTCACCAGATGGAGGTTGACATACCTATATTAATCACATGTAATATTCCATTAGAGAGATTAAAGAAAGAAAATGCTTATGCTTATAAAACAAAATTTTATTTAACGAAGAGTATTAATGATGTTAATTGGTGCAAGTTATGAAATATCATACCTTAGAGAAAATGACTTTGAGTTTTGATGTCCAGTCACCTAAGGTGCGTATATGGATGCTAAGATAATCGTCCCCAGGAGCAGAAGTAATCGAAAATGGATGCCTGAGATGCAACACATTATCGTTATCAATAAAATAATAATAATAATAATGATCGCAATAATAATAATAGAAATTATTTGTACAGTTCTAGAGTGTATAATTCTCACATACTTTTTTTAAAAAAAGTGGATAAATCTAAAACTAACGTTAATAATGAGCCCAACTATTTTTTAAAAAGAATGCGTGAAACTTGCACGTGAGTTTATATATATATAACTGTATTTAACATTACTCTGTAATGATAATAATAAGAGTTAGTGATATTCATTATTCAAATTTCAAATTACCATTGGAAGGGAGAGACATCCGAGCAGTTTACAAATATATACTGGCCGCTAGTGTATTTGAACCCTTGAGGTTTAGACATCTGAAGAGCCAAAACATTTCCAGGGTACACTGCAACCTGAAAAATTCAACACAAGATTAATTAATTCCTTCAATATTTAGCCATAAATCTTTTTTTTTTTTTAAAAAAAATTTCTTTCTGCTTGTGATTTTGAAGTATACCTTTAATATTCGCACGGTTTTATGGCCGGACCTAAATGCACGAATCAGGCGCTCACATGCATATAGCAAAACTGGAACAGCCAGATACATCCATGTCTGTGACAATGTAGCACAAACAAAAGTTAGGAAAATGATGCTACAGCCTGGGTAACAACTCTGTTCTTGGCTATTCAAAGATCCGAATCAAACGATACTGAACTCGAAGATTTGGGATCGTTTGATTCTTGGGTTAATTGGTCACCTAATATAAATTTATTAAACTTTTAAAATAAGTGGTGATTTACAGTAATGCAAGTTACTTGTTTTTTTAACAGAGTTGCAACCCTGCCTAGATCAAACACAAAAAATTAATGTTGCCTACTTCCAAATAGAAACAAGATTTTGAGGTGCTTACCGTCTTTTTGTACCAATCCTTGGAGAGGTAGAGGAAGTATCCATGAATTATGAACAGAACATAGACAATAACGAATAAGTGGTGGGAATACCAAAAGGCATTGAACCCTGTGAACTTCTTAAGGGTTTTAGGAAGGTTGAGCAGACTCCGGCGGAACCATGGTTGGGCTAATGTGTATGCTATGGCCATTAGCACCACCATGACCACGCCGGTCCAACCCTCGGTTCCTTTCACGAACCACCCGTAATTATCCGGCCGCTCCTTGCCAAAATATGGCTCCATTGGCTCGTATTCATCATCCGTCGCATGTAACAGCCTAGGGAAGTCACATGTTAGATGTGCACCAGCATGTAGCCCCACTCCGATCGCAATTCCAAAAGCAATTACCTAAAGAATTTGATTCAACAATGAACAAAAATCACAACTCAGCATGCATAAACTACAGTACTTTTGATTCACATTAAGTTGAGCAACAAAATTTTCAGTAAGTACGCACCTTATGGAAATTAATATTGTCATCAAAAGGAACAGCCACTCCCAACTTGGTCTTGGTCCTGAGCCAAGTAATGGTATTTCTGCACACCGGTAGAAGAATTAGGGCCATGTTGAACTTAAGGGTCTCGGCTGCACCCTTAGCAGTTGTGACACAATAGCCCATGACATCAAACACAGCCCTATGTTTATACTGTATGAATTTCCAAGTGAAAAGGCCTGCACAGATCGAAAGCCACAGCGCCATGACCCAAACCCGCTTCCAATTATCCTCGACAAAGTACCGGAGCCCCCGGTAGCACCGCTTGACGGGGTTGTACTCTTTGGTCGGGACTAGCTTTTGACTCAGTAGCCGGCTTAGAACCCGGCTATTGCCTGCTAGGTTGGTTGATTTGTTTGGTGCTTGGAGAAGTAGCATTTCCAAGTTGAACACCTGCAAGATGCAAAACTTTGATTAGTTTTGGCATGGCCCATGGGATACTAAGATGTAAATTGGGCCATTTAAGAACGTGAGCTAAGTCCATCTGGTTGAAATTTGAGTAGGCAACTAAGGCCCATATATTTCCAAATTGGTGGGCTATTTTTGAGCCGGCAGATAATAGACAAATGTGGGCCGAACAGATCATTCCGGCCTGCCCAACCTGTATCCCTAATTAAATTGGAGTAAAAAAAAAATTAATTGCATAAGAAAAATTATTTACAAGCTCGTTTATTAATATATTAAACATATTATTTTATTTATGTAGAATTAAAAAAAATTTATACCTTGATAATTTTTATTATAACCGTAATTAGTTCTATAAAAAGTAGTGTATTAACGTGTTAATTATTTGTAAGTAGCTGAATTTATATGCATAAAAATAAAAAAAATAAAGAAGTTGAAAAAATATAAACCTCAACGTGTCCGAGGTTGTCTGGATCCAGCTCTTCCATGATCATAGCAGCATACTCTTGTGCACGTTCTTGGATTTTTGACAACTTATTTGCTGAAGCACTCAAGGCAATAATCTGAAACATTTAAAGTAAATTAACGAAGTACTCTATTTAATTAAACCATGAATTTTCACTTAATTTCCATTTATAAATTATACAAGTAATGTTATATATATTTTTTAAGTGCGTAAGTATCGTACAGTCGTTTTGAAAAAGATTGAGATTTATTATTAAAAAAAAATTCTTATAAATCTTATATTTATTCACTTTTTTCAAAATAATTACACATCATTTAATTACACACTTCCAACTAAAACTATGATTTTTCAAATTTTACCTCTTGCACCTCTTCTTGGGTAATCCTCCCATCTGCATCTTTGTCCACCCTGCAATATTAATGGGAATTTGTTTTACACAGAAATTATGATAAAAATGTAATTTAATTTTTTTTAAAAAGAGGGTCCCTCATTCAGATCTGAATGATTACTCGTCACATGTTTTTGTCCGATTGCTAATTATTTTGTACAAATAAATCAAAGCCAACCTCAACTTGAACTTTTCCTTTTAGGCTTTCAGCACCAACCCTAGCTACCCTTGTCCAAATTTCCAGCGGAAAACAACATTATTAAACTATGACTAATTGCCAAAGCATAGTTTAAATAAAGAGTAATAATACGTATAGTTATACATTTAGTAAATATCGTGTAATTATTTAAAAAAAAATATTTATTATTAAAAAATTAATTTTTTTAATATAAATCTCGTACTTATTCATTTTTTTTAAATGATTATACGACACTTGCATACTCACGATTGTAAATATCATTTCTTTTAAATAAATAATAAACTTTCCAATATTTTTGTCACTTTCACTTAAAACTCCATAATATATTATTTAAATTGTCATGTAGTCAAATGGATAATGTTATCCCCATTAGGTCACGCATGCAATGGTGGAAATGATCATTATTTCAAGACACACACACTACATATATACCTTTTATTAATGGTTTGACAAATTTCATGGGGCTTGAAAAGTTGGGCACGAAAATTAAAGAAGTACTTGTGCTGGTCACGTGCAAATTAAGCTGCATGCATGATCGATGGTGAAAGAATGAGATATTGCATAAAAATCTTACATGTCAAAGAAGGTTTGTAGCCTCGAATCAAAGCTCTGATCAGTAATTTGTTCCCAGAATCCATGCAACTCATCCACAGTTATGGAAGATGATGTTTTTCCTCTCCGACGAGCTAATGCATCAAATAATTCGCCTGCAAACTCGCTTGTCTCCTTCATCCCTAATCATACGTAAGCTGTCTATATTAGATATATAAAAAATAATAATACTATTTATCATTCTTTTAACTATTATTCTTTTTTCATCATAATTATCATGATGTATCATGTGATGATGTCAAATAATTAATAGATAAGTAAAATATAATAACTATATAAAAAATACTACAGTCACAACGAAATTTTACAAAAGTAAATTTATAGATTAATATTGTTTTATATGATATGTTATATTTATTTCATAATAAAAATAATTTTATAATTTAATATATCACATTAAATCATATCAATATAAAGATAAATTTTTTAAAACCTAAAGAATTTCTTTAAACTAAAGCATTTTTTCCACTATATTTTCACATTCTAAATGAGTTGTAAGTCTGTCCTGTTAGAGTTGCGCTCATTTTCAAAAGTTTTATTTATTTTTAAACCAAAAAGAAGACACTTCAAAAGTTGCTCTAGTTTTTCCCCAAGTTACTAAAAAGTAGCTACGCGTCTACCCTTGCCTCTTACTGTCTTGCATCAAAGTTCAGACAGCAACCAAAATTACTGCATACCTATACATTGGCCAAACTGAGATTTGGGAAGCATCCCATTAATAGCCAATTCATTAAAGCGAGCTTCAACCTCGGACCAGCCTTCACTTCCCACATTCTTTGTCATAAACTTGAGGCCTTTGAGGGCACGAGCTGCCCCGGATTTAGTTCTGTCAAACTTATCAAACCTCTTGGAAGATGTCATCCGCTTTAGCTCCTGAGAGACTTGCTTTAGTTTGAAGGAGAGCTGGGAACCAAACGAATGTCTTTTCTCAAGCTGGCTGGCTAAATATGCAGTCTCCGAGTCCCCTCCCCTGATGTTCTGTACTGAAACCGAGTCATCACGTACGTCCAGTGTGATTTCTACGTAGCATTCGTCCTCGTCTTTGAATCTTGCACTCTTCTTGCTGCTGTTTCTTTTGCCGGCGATTAGCGGACCACTTAAGGGACCGCTATAGCCAACTCGAGTAGTAGTACTGCCGCCGCTTTCCGACTCAGAAAATGAATCTTTCTGCTTTTCTTGAATCTCCATTTTTGTTGTGAATTCTATGCTCTCTTGGGTTGCCTTCGTGAAGGTGGCCTTGAACTGTTGATGATCTGAGAAGAAAATTAGTTAGAGACTAGGAAGGCAAATCGTATGGATAGTGATACCAGGTGAAGAATTTTCTGAAAAGAGAAATATTGAAAACTTTAGAGAGTTAGACAGATATTGATGAACTAGAATAAATCATAAACGCACAGAATTTCAAAACGTTTTCCCGAAAAGCTGGATGGGCCAAAGACTTGATCGTTACCAGGTAAATGTTTTAGAGACTTTGATCTAATGGCTGGAATATGATTGTCTGGTTTGCAACTTTGGAAGAAAATTGAGAAGGATGGGTAAGAAATTGTGGATGGATGGGAAAGATTTTATATTGGTGAGGAGGAGGAGAAGGTCAAAAAGATGAGAGAAACCAAGGGGCGCATTTGGGTTGTGCGAGTGTTAGTTGAATGGGAGTGGTTAGGGTAGAAACCACTTCAAAGTTCCAATGTTCAAAACAGAACAACAACCCATGATATTCATGTTTGAGATCTATAATTGCCAGTACTAACCTTCGAGATGTCTTGTCTACCATTGGTATTATTGCTTTAATAACTATTTGAAACCTGTTGCTACTTTTACAGTGGAAGTAAGACTATTCATTAATTGTTGAAAAAAAAAAATTTGGAAAATGATAAAGCTGCCGAGGATGTGTATTGAGATCAGTTTCTACCGAATTTTGTTTTGTTTTGTTTTGTTTTGTTTTTTAATTTTTTTTAGTTAACAGTTAAGAAAGTATTTTTTATTGAATTTGTGATTTTTTTTAAATGTTTAGAGAAATTGAAGAAATGATCGAAAAAATAGTAAAAAATACAAAAAAACAAAGTGCAAAACTGCACTATCGTAGAAAGGCTCGATCTTTCTCATTTGATGTATTTGAAGAATGTAAGAGACCTACAACGTCAATCAATGAATTATAGTATTAAATGATTAAAAATTATTTATTATATTTTTATCCTTTAATCATTTGATGTCATATTAAAAAGTAACAAATCAATGATAAATAACATTTCTTTTATTAAAAAACCATAACAATAATATAGAAGTTGGGTGGAGGTAAGAACTTAATTTCTAATATGACGGCTGGATATAATTTGGGATTCATGCACCACTTATTCAAATGGTAATAATGGAACAAATATTGTTCATCTTCACAAAATTTTTTCATCACATCTCAACTCGTCTGATTTAATAGTTATAATTTTTTGAAATTTTTATACAAAATAAAATAAAATATTCAACTTTTTCAAATCTCATGATAAAAATAATATTAAAATAATATATTTTAATAATATTTTATTTAATTTTTAATTTTAATCTCATTTCATCTTTAAAAACAAACGAATTAATTATGATTGTTATATACATATTTTGAAGATATTTCAATTTGCATATCTGCCAAAGGGCCCCGATCCGATATTGTCCCACTGATATGAGAAAATTAAATATTTCAAGATCAAATCATTGCCTCGTCTTGTGCATTACATCAAGATCAACATTATATGATGGTATATTGGTTTTTTGTTTTTATTGGGATCGGGTGTCTAGAAACAATATCGCAACTAATTTTGAAGGTGCATAGGCCCTTGGCAAGGAATTTCTAATAAGTACAGTTCGAGTAATTCAAGAAAAAAATTCTTCAATCCGATAATATTTCAAAATTATTTATACCCAAATGAATTTGAACCTTGAACCTGAAGGAGCATACTCCAAGTTCAAGGCCTTTACAAACTACAATACCATGTATATAATAATCACCAAGATATGGTGGAAACGATCATGTCATATTTTCAAGTCTAATATAAACATGACTGAAAAAATGTGCACTCCTTTAAGCTTAATGTTGAAGTTAATTATAATTAATCAACCATTAACAAACTCCGGCCATCATGATGATGTTGAGCAATAAGATGAGTAAATTTAGCTAGTGCGCTCATGTTCATCCCATTTCAAGAATATTAATCATGTATATACCTCGACTTTGGATAGTGCAGAATAATTAGGAATTTCAAAATATAAAGTCAAAGAAAAAGATGGGCCAACGACTTTCGTATATATGCATCGATCTAAAATCTCTGTGGTCAATGATCAAGGTACGTACGTAATTCGACATTAATCTTCATTGATTTACGTACGTACCCATCAAGTGGCATTAATGGACATTATCCCTTTATTAATTTCAATGTGGTTGTAATTGAAAAATGTAGGAGACCTTTGAATTATGGACCAATTTTAAGTAGTTTGGTCAATTGTACGTGCTTGCATGTGAGCATTCTAATTATACTAATTAATTAAGCCCCAATTATTTTTCCATATGTAAGTCGGAATTATATATTCTCAAATTTATCTTTTTTTTTAAAGAGTTCTGCTCCTCATCATCTTCACAGACCACATTTTTTTTAAGATCTTTTTAAAAAAAATTTATTCTTTTTAAATTAATTAAATTCTTCTACTCATTATTCATAAACCAAATATTTGGTAAAAAAAAAATATGGCGTGTAATGTATGAGAATGATGAATAGATCGAATTTTTATTTTTTAAATGGAGTATATGCGATAGAGTTGTACAGTACTTTAAAACGGTACAAATCATTTTCCAACTAATATATGTTTTTTAAAGACTTATGCATTCAAGAGGAATTCTTGGCCCAAAGATCTGACTTTTATGTTAGAAATCAAGAAGATGAAGACAATAATATAAGCCAAGGAGATGTAATGGAAGCTACGGTTTTGGATTCCATATGATCTAAAGTTAAAAGACCCACCAACTAATTAATTAATTAAATATCAAATGTTTGACCAAAATCCGCCGATCGGACTGCCTCTTGGTTTCACTAAAAAACCAGTCAAGATTATGAGGCAGTGGCAGGCACTGTTTGCTGAAACAATATTGATCATTTCCCAATTAATTAAAGACTGAAGATCGATCAGGCGTCAGAAGAACATGTCAAAATTAACAAATTAATAAAAGCAACCTTAGCTGATGATCTGCATCATCATGTGTTTTATTAATTTCTTCAAGAAAATGTCAAGAAAAGTGAATGGTGATGATCATGTGTATGGTTGGTTTTCAAACGTACATGTTGTCGTGGACAATCAGAATTGCTTATGTATGGGTTGTCAAATTCGGGTCGTTGGTTGTTTCCACTTTATACTAACCCAACGCCGACCTTCATATAGAGTCATAGACAATTCTAAATTGGATAGCATGATTCTCATTGACTGATGTGGATGTGGTGCATGCATGGATATTTTGGGTAACGATGACTCAAAAGAGCGCGCGTTATGAATAGTAGGATGACGCACTACGCTAGCTGCGAACATAAAATATCAATTGGTCAAGTCAAGCCATTGGCATCGACAGTTTAAGGCGTATGACAGCCATACGCAGTTCGAGGAATGGATAAGTTTTTGCAAGAATGTATGGGCTGGATTATTTAGAGCACTCACATGAGTAGATGTTGTAAAATACAATTGTCTTTAAAATTTAAAGAAATTTGTACAAAAGTGATGTCCAATAGATCTTTTATTTCATCTTTACTTTACATTTTGCTACAGTAATTTCTTTATATTTTGATAAAACTGTTCATGACTTTAAAGATTTTATATTAATTTCTCTCTCTTCAGTTGCTATTTTCACCATTTTTTCTAAATTTTTCTATTTTCATTTCACGTTCCCATACTTTCCTGAATGTTTCTTGCTACGTGGGTTGCTCCAATCAGTCTACATATATAAAAGCAGGCATATTTTTGTAGACGTGCAAGAACCCATTTGTATATTTTCAGAATATTTTTATTAAATAATCTCTTCCTTTTACTTTTTTAAATTAAGTTATATTTTGATTTAGCTTATAAATTTAGATTAATTTAAAATAGAACATAATTATATAATATTGTATATGGAGAGATATTGTAAATATTAAAATATATAAAAATATCATTAATAATTAGAGAATATATTTGAAATGAATAAAAAGTATTAAAAAGTATAATATTTAAATAATATAAAAAATAAACAAATAAGCTGATAGACAATATATTATAAAAATTAAGATATAAAATATCAAAAAATAAATTTTAATAATGTATTTTAAAAGATATGGCGAAGAATTCGCTAAGAGTGCTCTTATTGGTCTACCATGCATGGTTTCCAAAGATGATGGTTGGAAGCCATGACGTCACTCCCAACACCCATCATTAATGTTGTCCAAAGGTGCTTGTAGACAGCATTCTTCTCGTGCTGGACACTGATATAGGATTTGGCCAAGCCGTTCGATCTCCAACGATGGAGGCGGTGGTTAGTGGAGTTGGGAGAGGGTTAAAATAAAATAAGAAAAATGAGAGAGGAAAAAAATGAGAAAAAAATGAAAGTAGTCAAAACTTAAAGGAGAGAGAGGAAGGATGGGGTAGGAGCGGTTGGTGAAACAAGAGCTCCGTCGGTCGCCAAGGCTTCTTTTGTGTTTTTTTAATTTTAACTTTTATTTTATACATTAGGGGATTAGGGGAGGTGGTCGAACACATGATCTCTATTTTAGAGATGCGGATTTTGTGCCATTAGGCCACGTGTCCTTGACTCTTTTGTTTTTTTGTTGATTTGCTAGAAAGTAGGATTTAAGGGTAGAAAACAAAAAACAAAAAAACAAAAAACATTCTTCAGAGGTTTCATGGAGGAGAGACATTTTGTTTTCCCTTTTGTCAATTTTAGGACAATCGTTCAATATGTAAAGGTAAATTGAAACCACTCATGTTGTGAGCTAAAACGATTCCATGGAATGTAGATTACATGACAAAAATTTAATTGATTCCAGAGGACACCAATTAAGTAAAGTAGGGATAAAGGTGCACAACTTGGTCCTTGTTCATTTCCCATCGGGAAAAAAAAAAAAAAAGCCTAAAAAGTAGGTCTCAACTATATAATATCCATCTTTTCGAAGAATATATGTGCGTGGAAAACTCTAATAGCTGAGTCGAGGTAGATGTTTCTTAGTATGTGTGTATGATTCTCAATGGATTAATAAAACATGTGTGGTCCAGTCAGTCAGTGTTGCAGAAAAACCAAACTCCAATATCATTTGGTTCTTCACCAAATAATGTAATTTTCTTTCGATTCCAAGTTAGAAAAGGAGGCACGTACAACAGTGGGCCTAGTTCTAAGTGGAGACGATAATAGTCATATGGGAAAGAGATTTGCACTATCTTAGTAACTTCCCATGAATATTCAACCATCAACATCGATCGATCTTGCTTTTATATTGGATATGCTGCATGCGTTTATCCATCTAGATGTGATGCTTTATTAACTATGGTTTACACTAGAAGAATTTATGAAGGTATATATATATATAAGTTGGTTAGGATTTTTTCAAAAATTACTTAAAAAAGGAAAAAAGAACAAGAAGAAGATAAACATCTCCCATGTGAACACGTAATCTAGAGGAGGTAAACACGTTATTTATTATGAGACTCTTTACAGTTAACCTTACGAAAAATGTTAAAATACAAATCTTTTAATATTTTAAATGATTGAGTATATCAATAAGAAATAGAGGTGTAACGGGTCTAGTTTAGTCCGGTTTTAGATGCAATTTGGGATCGAATAGGTATGAACCGGTTTTGCATTTTCAATAACCGATTCTGCACCGGTTACTCCCTAAACCGGTTCTTCCAATTTTACCCGTTTTGTTCCAGTTTTCTAGTTTAAATATACTATAATATATAATATAGCATATTATAGTATATAATATTATAGTGATATAATATTAGTATAATTATTAATATGCACTATATAATATTAGTATAACTATTAATATAATAAACTATAGCGATATCAAATTTTAAAATTTTTTTAATTATTAATTTATCATATAATACAAAACTATTTTATATATAATTATATATTATATATAAAAATTATATGCAATATAAAAAATTAATACATATATGAACCAATCTGGTTTTAGAATAAGAAAAACTAGAACCAAATATTTTTGACCTGTATTAAAAAAAAAGGGTACCGGATCAAACCAAATTTGGTACTAGTCCTAACCCACCAGTTCAGTCCAGTTCAGTCTGCTTTATTGATTTACCGATTTTTTTACACCTCTAATAAGCTGGTTTGCAAATGTGTTTTTTTATACCTTGATTGTTGCCTAACCTAAAATTAGAAGAATATGAACTCAAAAAGGCTTTCCATTACAAGGACTGATATGTTCAAAAGAAAAATTTAGTTGCAAGCATAATTGCGCACTAGTATGTACATCAATCTATTGTGATTGGTAAAAAAAATAAATTTTATTGAAAATCGTGCTAATTTAAATTTTGAATATAAAAAAATCAATATTAATATGTAAATTAATAAGTGATTTTATTTATATATAGTAAAACTCATTCTCAAAATCACCTTCTTAAAAATATAATTGGAGTAGTCATTAATGGATTCGTGAATTCCGTAGTTGGTGTCTAGTGTCTATCTTTTTAACACAGTTGACAAAATCTGCGGCCCAATAGTTGGCCCCCAACTGGTCAAATCGAAGAGAGTTGAATTTGATAGACTCTCTTTTCTCATTTTGGATCCAGATCTAGTTCAGATTATAGGACCTAGAATTACTATCCAAATATTCTTGGGCTTATAACGGAGGAGATATTTCATGTATTTAATAATGATATATATAAGAGTACTCTCGTCTCATTCTTTATAATTTTTTTAAAATTTTAGTTATAATTTTTTTCTTAAATTTTATCCATCTTTTAAAAATCTCATACCTCTCATTCTATATCTCTTTTCTATTCTATTAAAATAATATTTTTTTATTTTTTCTACATCTTTAATTACTTCTTATAAAATATATATAAAGTAATTTAGGGGATCTCCAAATATAGAGTCTCACTATTTACATTCTAAACCCGTTTCTTAAAATAAAGAACCGGATTGAGAGGTAGTTTTCTCAAAAAGTTTAAATTTATTTTTTAAAATTTAGAGATTTTGAGAATTTAGGGAGTCGGATGAGAATGCCTTAAGGGCTAATTTGGATTTATAGATAATATGAGATGATTTTAGATAAAAGATAAAAGTTAAATAAAGTATTTTTAGAATATTATTTTTTTAATATTATTCTTGTTTTAAAATTTGAAAAAATTGAATTGAAATTTAAAAAAGTTGAATTATTTATTATATTTTATATAAAAATTTTAAAAAAATATATAATAATAAAATAAGATAAGGTACATTCCTGATAAAAACGAGGGTAAATCTCAAAGGTATAAATTTTGCGTATAATGTTTATAAAAAATAAAATACATCTAATGAAAAAATGACTCTCTAATTTTTTATATATATAATTAACTATAATTTTTATATAAAAATCGCAGCTAAGCTTGTCCACCTAACAATCACCCGATATCCTGTCCGATCTATCCATGGAAGAATCTTCCACCTCCCAGCTCCCATTTCTCTCTTTAGAAATTGGCTGCCGCGGCGACGAATACGAAGTCGAAAACGAATTCGAAAACGAATTCCTCCCACACCTCAACCACCCTCCAATCCCAAACCCAACCCGCAGCGATCCCAGCAGCGTTAAATTGTCAACGCCAGCAATCTCACCGATGAACTCTAGTTTCTCGGCCCTCACGTGCCGTGACACCCTCCGAATCATCCTCCAGAAGCTCTCCGTCCCCGACCTCGCCCGTGCGAGCTGCGTCTGCCGGCTCTGGTACTCGGTCGCTTCCGACCACGAAATAGTCGCCGCAGCCTTCAAGGCGCCGTGGAAATTGAAGGACGTGATAGGAAAGCCCGTTTCGGGAAGCTTCTGGAGGGACAATGGGATCGGGAAGTTTGCGATATCTCATCGGCTTGTCAGGGGAGACACCCTTGCCAGACTGGCTATAAGGTATTCAGTTCAGGTATGGATACTTGAACCCTTTGGTCACTGAGAAAGTGTAAGAAACGACGAGAAAATACAATTTCTTTTAATTTTTTTACCGGAAAATATGTAGCAAGGATAGTTCATTTTTAATTTCTTTTGTTTGCGTGGGTGGTCAAGACTCAAATATGTCTACTTATTAGGGCCTGTCTATTAATATTTATTTGATTGTGCTTGAAAATTGTCTCTCACAATGTCTTTGTCTGGTTTCTCAAAAACTTAAGGCAATGAAAAGAAAATTGATTATTATCTTTGGTCTTTCTGCTTTCTATCATGGTTATAAACTTATAGAGGGAGAGAGAATCAAGTAAGCGAAATTATCTGATAGAGAGTGAATGTTTTGTTTTAAAAGCCCCAAAATTTGTCTAGTAATTCTCGAAGCTCACGTTTTATATTACGAAATACCATTTTTTATCATGGCATAATTGGCATTGCTGTATTATGAATACAAGTTACTTTTTTATGAGCAAATACAAGTTTGATATGGTAGAGTGTGAATTTTGATTGTTATGAATGCAACTCAAGCTCCAAAATGGTCCGAGGCAATGTTCTCTAAGTTCATATACAAGTTCTAAATTTCTTTCCTCATTGCTTAACATCGAATCATTCCTGTTGTGATATCAGTGTTGCCCGTTAGACAATGCCCTAAAATGTGTTTCAATATGTTGCTGCTGATTATCAAGATAGTTAAGGTGTGCAAAATTGACTCATCTACTGAAGGATTGTGCCCGTGTCTCAATTTTTTATTTTTTGAATTATTATTATGGAAGCTTGCTTGTTAAGTAGCTTTTGGTGCATCATGCCTCTTAAGGAGATTTTTGGTTTGAATGCAATCTACCATATATAGAGGTTTCTTTTCTGTGCACACCTATGCTTTCACCGTGATCTCAAGGAAGAAGGTTGGCAGGGGGGGAGTCGGGGGACCATTCACCAGTTGTTTGATGAAAATGTGATGAGATCGAATTAAAAGACAATGAAACCAAACCAAAGACATTTTCTGTGTGAAACCATTCTTCAAAAATAAGAATTGTAGAATCTATTCATGATCATCTATTCATTTTGCCCAATCCTTTCCCCGCCCCTTTGCGGGGAGTTGTTTGTCTCAATGTTTTGAATATCGTACCGGATGCCGTACCGATCAAGGCACTGGAACGAAATATTTCGATACGGGTACACGAAACCGTTTCGGAATAATCGATATATGAATAAATTATATATATAAATATATATTAATTATGTTCCAAAATAATAGTCTATATATGAATAAATTATACATAAATACATATATATAAATTATAAATAAGCTGGTCTGAATTGGGGATAAAAAAACGAACTTGTAGTTTGAAAAAAAAAAAAAAAGTAAAGGCCGAAATACCAGCCGGTACGCGACCGGTACCGGCCGGTATTTGGACCGGTACGAAACATGTAAAATTTCTGTGCCGGACCAATGACAAGTACGGCATGTACTGGCCGGTACAGTACGAAATTTAAAACACTGGTTTGTCTGGTGATTCACTTTTTGTAAGTTGGTTTGTCACTTCAAAGGCATTGACATTCTTAATTTTGATTTTTTTTGGTGTTAGCAGGTCATGGACATAAAACGTGTGAACAACATGATGAGCGACCACGGCATATACTCAAGGGAGAGGTTGTTAATCCCTATAAGCAATCCTGACATTCTCATAAATGGGACATGCTACATCGAGCTAGATACCGATGCCAGAAGGGAAGTGGCAGTGTTATATCTTGAAGGTGATACTAATAGAAATTCCAGCCTGAATGGAATGACTACTGAACAAGGGAAGAGGAGGATTCTTGACTCGTTGAAGAGAAGCATGCAAGTTGATGATGGGACTGCTCAATATTACCTTTCTATCTCCAACGGTGATCCCCGGGCTGCGCTCTCAGAGTTCTCCGAGGACCTTAAGTGGGAGAGGAAAGTGGGCCTGACCTAGTTGCTGATATATAATGTGGAGCACAGCTACTTGGAACACAGAACCATATAACAAATGGTGAAGAAAGGCCGAGACAATATCTCTTTGCACCGTCCTGCCAAATGTGTTTGAAATTTAAATTCTTCAGCTTCTTCGAAAATTCTAGACTTGGAATCCATCCCTACAATTCTTCGCCTCTTTAAGGCATGGGGGAACTTTCTTCATATTATCACGGGTACCCTTTTAATAAATCAATTACAGTTGCAAAAGTGTGCGGCTCAATTGTGAGAAGGTTGTTACTCCTGTAAATTAAACATATAACAATATTACCTCTTCATCTTGGAGTTCATATCAATCATTTGAATGGAATGCTCGAAGTTATGTTCTCTTCTCTTATGTTTAGTAAATGGTCTGCCTTTGCTCTTTTTATTAGCATTGGTTTTCTGTAAATGCTCACGACATGCCATAGAAGCCGACGAGAGCAGCTCAAAATCTTTTCCTTCTCTTAGGCAAGGGTCATAACTAGAGTGGAGGCGGTGACTTTATTTTTTATCACTATGTAGAAGAAAGAGAAATTATATTTACAGTCGTAAAATGCACAAGTGCTATACAATTTTTTTTTAAAATTTGAATAAATATGATATTTATATAAAAAATAAATTTTTTATTAATATATTTTACTTTTTTTTCAAAACGATTGCGTGACGTTTGTATATTTCACAATTGTATGTTAGAAGAACATATCTATGCTACACTGTCGTTTTAGGCTTTACTTTTTTTTTCCCTCGACAATTTATAGGTTTGCCATTCTCTATCCTAAAAGGGAATCCAGAAAAGACATTGGCAACAATTGAACGGTACCGAAGACAACTTCCCAAAGCAACCCCATATGCTTAGCCCCTCCACAAAAGGAAAGAATCTTAAGACACAGTCTTTGTCCTTTTACATTGTCCCATATCGTTTTCAGCAAAAATTAAAAATAAAAAATCAATATTTCCATGGGTTTTGACAGCATCGTTTTTGCCATAATCGGCTTCTCCGCTTCCTTCTTCTTCTGCGTGTCCAACTTGAAGAGATGGCAGAAGCAACAAATCACAGCAGAGAAACTAGGACACATCAGCAGGGCCTTGGAACATGCAGAAGAAAGAGTGTTGAGGTTCCAGGAAAGACACGACCGAATTCTAAGCCAAGTATGCTCTTTTTACTTAGCCAATAAGGAACTTGTGGAGGCATTGGAAGGTGCTCGAGCTGCCATGAATGAGGCAATGGAGTTTGCTGCTAATCTCAGAAGAATGCAAACGAATATCATTATCAATTATCCTGATGAAGTTGATGCTATTATGTTGTATCGGTCGAATGAGGACTCAGGCCGGCGGCCTGCTTCTCAAGGCCCGACTTGAGCTGGTTAGTGCACGTCAAGATGACTATTTTAGCAAAAAAATTAAGATGACTATTTTTGTTTTTATTAAAATGAAATGTTCCAATACTATTATAACTTTTTTATGTTTTATAAATAAAAGTGTAAATGTGAGAGTTATAAAGAAAGTTTAGGAAAAGAAAAAATGATAAAACAACATTTGCATGGATGAATAATGCATGTTAAATGTAGAGAAGCACTTGAACTCATGTATTTTACATAATCCCGTGAAAGTTTTACGTTGTTTGGATAGTGAGATAAAATAAAATAATTTTAGATTAAAATTGAAATTGAATAAAATATTGTTAAAATATTATTTTTTTAATATTAGTATTATTTTGGGATTTAAAAAATTGAATTGTTTATTATATTTTCTATTATAATTTGAAAAAGTTGTAATGATGATATGAGATGAGATAAGATTAGTTGTGAGTATTTCTCTATACAAACAGTCTCTTTTTGACATATTGTTTTAAAAATTGCAAAATAGAGAAGGCATTAAGAATGCTATAAGAGTAGAGCCATTCGCCCATGGAAATTAATTATATAATATATATAGTTTATTAAGAGTGCTATATGTGTTTGGTGGGGGTTGCAATTTGTAACTTCATCTATATATATCCCATGGTAATAAAAATTTTCACAGTATATATGGAGTTCTATCCTAAGCCTCTCCACTTTCCAATTTTGCTCTTTGATATGCAATATATATAAAGAGATATATATTTTATTCACAAAGAAATCTCAAAAGTAAATTTATAAATTGGTATGTTCTGATATATGACATAAGATTATAAAATTATTTTTATTATAAAATAAATATAATATTGGAAGGGCCTTAATCCTTTCTTCCCCTCTCGGTTTGTTGGGCTACGTCATAGGCCCAGACCATAACTTGGCCCATGAACCTTGAACTTCGATATATTGATCCACATGGAGGATTGCCACCCAATAAACCTCTAGAGAGAAGTTACCAGCTTGTTATCCTCAGCAAGCAATGTTCGAATATCTCATTATTTGAATTTCAAATGAAGGATCAGGCAGTTATTACATCAAACATAATATCTAAGTAAATAACAACTTTATATTAATGTAAGCATCAGAAACGTTCTTACGGACCATCGAGACCTGTCTCTTTGGTTGTAGTTGATCGTGTGGAAAGAGTTAAAAACACGTCCACAACAAATATATTAAAATTATATCAATTTGTAAATTTACTTTAATATACTTTGTAAATCTAACGCATCTCATATGTTATTTGCGGTTAGTTCATATATCTTGACAAATAGAACATTTCATTCAGTCCATTATGTACAGTTTTTCTCCTACGATTCAACACAATATTGTAAAATGGTTGTTATAAATACTCCAAATTGCCTGTCAAAAGCCTATTGTCATTAATATGAATAAGAGTTACTTCAGAGTTTAAAACATTCTTAAGAGTTAAGTCGTATAAAATTGTTGTAATTTCTTACTCACTCTATTCCTGGTTTTGATTGGAGTTAAAATTTATCATAATCGAAAGAATTATAGCCACTTGGGAATTGGGACGAGACTTTAGGATGAGCACATTCATCATTCAGGGATAGTTTGGATTCTCATTACAATCTATCTTATATAATCATTATAATTTTTATAAATTTATACATAAAATATAATAAACAATTCAACATTTTCAAATCTCAAAACAAAACTAATATTTTCTTACTTTAAATTAAAGTATCGTTTGAATGGTAAAAATGTTTTATCTTATGTCATTTATCTTATTATTACAACTTTTACAAATTCTCACAGAAAATATAATAAACAATTTATTTTTTTTAAATTTCAAAATAATAATAATATTAAAAGATAATATTCTTATAATATTTTATTCAATTTTTAACTTTCATCTCATATTTACTCAACTGTCAAATCAGCACATAAGTCAAAAGATAATGCATCACCTACGTGTCCAATCTCATACTGTTAGAGCAATAGCATTGACTTCATCAAAAGTCAATGCATTTTTAAATTTTGATGAACTTATTTAAAATGAACCTGAATTGAATTCATCAGATGGGTATTTAAGAAGTTTTGAGTTACAGTATTTGTTGCTCTTCCTTAAAATTTGAAGATCTATTATTCCACCTTTAAACTAATATTTTATTCTAATTTTAATAGGCAATGGTTTTATTTTATTTTATTCTAAATCAGTAGGGAATCAATTATTTAAGTACTAAATTAAACTATTAATGTCCATATGGTTAGTATAATTACAAAATATGAAAAAAAAATTAAAAATATTATTATTAAAAAAATAATATTATATTATTATTTTGATGAATCTAATGACTAATTTAATGTAGAATTATAGATATGAAGATTTTGAATTTATGGTACATTTGTACTTTTTATCAAATTTTAAAAATGAATTTGATGAATCCAATGCTAGTGCTCTAAGAGCATTCACATTGGTTTCATCAAAGTCATCTTCAAAATTTGATGAAAAGTACATATTTTTCATAAATTCATAACATTTCTATCCATAACTCCACATTGGATTAGCCATTGGATTCATTAAAATAATAATATAATATTATTTTTAATAATAATATTTTAAAAAATATAATTTTTTTTTCATATTTTACAATTATACTAATCATATGTACATTAATAATTTAATTTGATATTTAAATTATTGTTTTGTAACTAATTTTTTCCAACCCTTATTCTACAAGTAATTATATATACAATTAATGAAATAAACATATACATCTACAAGTAATAATATAATAGGATAGATGGTAAACAGTGAGTCTCTAAAGATGAAGGTGAAACTAAATTTATTGTAGCTCAAAGTTTGAGTTTTAGTTTTTGCCGAATCCAATGCTAACGTTTTAACTTCCAAACCATTCAAATTTTGAAATTTCCTTCATTTTATCAAGACTAATGCCAGTGCTCTAAGATCTCTATCCATTTAAGGGTAAGTGATAGGGTTACTATTTTATTACTATCTAACTAGGGTTGCTACTTTATTACTATCCAACTACTATTCAAGTGCATTTCAAGATTTTTTTTTTAATTTTCTTTGAAGTATTTATTTAACATTCTTAACTATTAAGAAAAAATTAAAAAAAATATAATTTTATTAATACTCACTTATTAAATTATTAAGTAAAATTAAAAATTAAAAGAATTAAATAAAAAAAAATAGTAGATAAATAGTAATTGAGTGTAACCAATCATGTTTCCCCTGCCCATCCGTAATCTGAGGACCATCCCGTCCTTGCGACGGGCGCATATTTTTATTACCACAGCTGTAACAACGTAATTGGTTACAACAAAAACCCACGGATCGCCAACGTGGAGGACGCCTTGCCCGCCAGATCCCACTTAGAGGACCGTTTAGTCAATTTACATCCACAACTCGAAGTACTTAGAGGAAGAACCCCATTGGCCGAAACCAAAACACCCGGATAGCCAGCGTGGTAAGCTCCAAAGCCGTCCAATCTAAACATCATAAACCCGGATCTCCAACCTCACGCCCCTTATAAATTAAATGCCGCCCTCTCCATTCCACACCACTCCAAAATTCAAAACTAGCGCTTCGAAAGTTTCACTCTCCAAGGCATTTCGTTTTGTTCAGTTCAAAGAACATTTCGATTCCCTTTCCGATGGACGCGGCGAAGACGACGAGGGGAGCGGGAGGAAGAAGAGGTGGAGACAGAAAGAAGTCGGTCTCGAAGTCTATCAAGGCTGGGCTCCAATTCCCCGTGGGTCGGATTGCTCGGTATTTGAAGAAGGGTCGCTACGCTCAGAGGACAGGCTCTGGTGCTCCGATCTACCTCGCTGCGGTTCTTGAATATCTCGCTGCTGAGGTACTTTTGGATCCTCGATATGCCTTTTGATCTTTCTGCCAATGCTATCTCGCTCTTAAGTTTATCTTGGCGAACTCCTTTCGTATGTCGCTAAATGTAGAATAATGAGCGGAAGCTGGGATATAAAATACAGATTCTCGGAATCATTCTGTCATTTTTGGATTCATTTTCTGTGATGTATAACTTTTGAGTCCTAATCTTTTTGTCCCGCGATTTCAGACGCTAATTTTTTGTGATTGGTGAAATGTAGGTGCTGGAGCTGGCAGGGAACGCAGCACGTGACAACAAGAAGAACAGGATAAACCCTAGGCATGTCCTTTTGGCTGTGAGGAACGACGAGGAACTGGGAAAGTTGCTACAGGGGGTAACCATTGCTAGCGGCGGAGTTCTACCGAACATCAACCCCATCTTGCTGCCCAAGAAAACAACTACTGAATCCGACAAAGCCCCTAAGTCGCCGAAGAAGACCCCCAAAAAGGCCTAGTCTAGCAAAAATATTTTAAGGGAAAAAAAGAAGAAGAAAAGAAAACCCTCTTTTGTATAATGATCTCTCTGTATGAGATTGTTTTGTTTATTATTAGATCTTAATCCTAATTAATTATCCTTGTTGCTAGTAAGCATCTGGTGCATATTGTAGTTGCTAAATTTAAACTAGTCAATGAAAAGCTATCGGTTTTCTCAATGTTCTTTTTGTCTTTACGCTTTGCGTTGTTCAACTTTGATTTATAATGTGATCCACTGTTTTTACTCGGAGAAACAATACGGTGTCCCAAACAGTGCCTTGCGTTTAAGTCGGGAACACGAATGGGAGAGGATTTGAGTCTCTTCAACGATTTAGCGTGAATCTTAAGTGGCTGTTACATTGATAACGGTTTGGATTAATAAATATTTTTAATATATTTTATTTTATTTTATTATTATATTAAATTTAGTACAAAATTAATAAATATTTAAATTCTTATTTATAGTTCTAAATTTTATTAATTTTTAACTTTAATTTAAAATTATCTCACATTTGTCTCAATGTTCAAACAATCTTAGACTAATTTTCATTTTCATGATTTTAATTATCGACGTGGACGAGATTCTTGTTGGTAATTCGTATTGATTAAGGATTTTCTTTGATATTTTCCGTAATTTTTCTAGATATACTTATTCCGTGCCTTATACAATGTTAAGTATGGATGGTTGCGATTTTGCGGGTTAAAAGTTTTGGGATTTATAATTTTGGCAAGTTTCTTCTTGGTTTTATCGAATTAAAAAAATTATTATGTTAAGTCAATTATTAATGTGATATAATTCAATTTGTAATAATTTTTTTTAAAATTTAAATTTTATAAATTAAATCATGCTACTTTCATTTCTCGAAAGGTGAGATTTCATGCCGAAAGAATGACTTGTTAATTAAACTTCTAGTATGTTTAAACATTGTTTGGGTTATGCCGTTTTGGGCCTCAGTTTCTAGAAAGTAACAGAGAACGTCCGAACCCTTTCGCCGACTAGAAGGAAGAGTTGAGGAAGAACTTCAGTTCCACTTCGATTTTCATGGTACCATTCGTCGTAATCTTCTATTATCCTATTTTCAGTTCCTAACAACATCACGGAAATCTCTCTCTCTCTCTTTTTTAAAATAAATAAATAAATTTATTGCATTCGTTTGGCGTAATGTTTTCATGAACCATTTTGTGGCAGAGGAATATTTCAGTTTGTAACAGACGATATCTCCTCCGGCTCGTAGCTGTCGCTGCTGCCGGGTCGGGACTGTTGTATTCAAAGAGGGACTCAAATGCCAGTGAGCATAATTTTTTTGTTCCGTTTATTTTGTTTTTCTCTGGTTTAGAATTCTTCTACCTTCGCTTTGATGGGTATGAACATGGAAGAAACATATATTTGAAAGTGAAAGTTAAAAACAATTGGGATTTCTATTCCTAACTATGATCAAGTTGAGTCTGTTTCAAGTTTTTCTTTATTTTACATTCGACCTAAGATACCACAACTCCAATTATGCTTTTGTTATTCTCAATGTTAGGAGCAACTGTATCTTTGAAAGTTCTGGTGACACAGCGGGAATCATTATGGTTGCCAAGGCAAATTACACAAGACGCATTTCCTCGCCCTTCATTTCTTTCATCAGATCCCTGGCAACTTGGTCTGTTCTTTATTAGTAACAATTTTTTGTTCTTTGAAATGGTTTGTTTCAGTTAAATATATTTTTATGCTGGGTTCAATTCAACCTTTAAATTGTAGGACTGCTTCCGTTATTTTCTTCTAGAATTGGTTCGGTTCCATCATCAGATTCGGATATAAAGAAAGAAGCCTCTGAGGCAGTTAGAGATGACCCCAAACCATGTTGCAATTGTTTGGGTAGAGATACTATTGCAAATGCAGCTGCTAGAACCGGCCCTGCCGTGGTCAATCTCTCAGTTCCACAGGGTATTATATTTCTGGTGTTTTATGTGTTTGCAATTAAGTTTTGTTTTTGAGAAAGTGGACCTCAGAGTTGTTCGTAACCTTTGTGTTTGGTAGGTTTCTATGGGCTTTCTACTGGAAAAAGTATAGGGTCGGGAACTATAATTGATAAGGATGGTACAATTTTAACTTGTGCTCATGTTGTCGTTGATTTTCAAGGAATGCGGAGTTTATCCAAGGGGAAGGTCAGTGGTTTTGGGGTTTTGTAAATTTATCTTTCATTATTTCATTATAATAGTGATTTAATTCCACCTTGACTCCCCTCTACCAGAGAATATTCCATGAATATCGGGCACCTGCAAATGTCAGCCAACTCGATCTTGAAAGTCTTCCATCTAACTGATCTCTCTTGACCCATCATTTCTTTCCTTCCAACCTTATTAGCGTTAGTAGGTAGGACATACTGGTTAAACACCCCAACACCACACCACAAACTGCCCCCCCGCCTAGGCGCTGTGGTTGTTGAATTTCTTTATTAGTTTCAATCCAGCGTTCAGGATACAAATAGGAGAGTTGAAATATGGTGGATATGTGGATATTGAAAACATCTTTAAAATGTTACAAACTTGAAATCATATGTAATGATTATGTTATGCCAAAGGATGACATACATTGGTGAACATATTACACCACAATACATTCATTATATTAGGCTTTAGTTTAGCCTTTTAGGTGTGCCTGGGGTGGGGCTTAGTTATCTTCTAGATTAAGGCTAGTTTGGACACGGGGCTATTTTCAGATATTTTCTTTCCAAACATCAATCAAGTACAAAATATTTTCAATTTCAAATATTCAACTTTTTCATCTAATCATAACCCGATCATTATCCAAACACAAAACCCAATGCAACTTTTCCAAATTTCCAAACAAAACACAAAAAACAATACAATTTTATCAAATTTCAAAACAAAAATAATATTAGAAAATAACATTCAAGCAATTTTTTAATTTTATGATATTTTTAGTCTACTTTTTCTCTCTCCTTTCCTAAAATCCAATAAAACATCATAACTCAAATCATTTCACTACTATTGATAGATATTCTAAAATATTCTAAGTATCAAAACAAGCCTTTAATCTCTCCTAGCAAACAAGATAGTAAAATTGAAAAACGAATCTTTTAGGATCTTTTAGGATTTATTACCTTTTTCTGTGTTAGGTTTGTACCGTTCCCCAAGTGCAAGAACGCATGTTCTTCTATAATTTATTAGTATAGCAAAACATACAAAGTTTAAAATACACTTTACTCTCTCCAACTGGTTTTCACACTCTGTGCCTGAAACTACCAAAGTTGATACATCTCACCTCTCATGTACCAAATTTTAAAAATAGCACCCGTGTACAAATTTGGTAGTTTTGTTGGATGTAAATAGGTGACGTGGTGCAGTCTCGACGGTTGGATCTTGAGGGTGCAATGTGTCAGTTTTGATAGTTGGTATGCAAAATGTAAAATGTCGAGTGTTGGAGGCTGCAAAATGTAGTTTTCCACAAAAAAAAAAAAAAGGACAGAGCTTTATAGTTATGGTACACCACATGCCATTATGCATACTCTTGTGATATCAGTTTCTTTATGAATGTAGATATGAAACAGTCTTTACATTCTTAGTTGTCTGTCCAGGGATTATTTAAAAACAATTAATTCTTCCGAGTAATGTGTTATAGAGTCGCCTGCAGTCTCTCTTTGTCGTTATTTTGCCATATGTGAATCTATATGTGGTGGATGCATGGGTTGTTTGTTAATTTAACTTGTTTAGACTCTTTAAGACATCATTAAATGGCGTTAGAGCTTTTGTATGTGTCAACATCCATTTATAATAGCTTATTTATCTCTTTGTACCTTTAAAAAAACATCCATTTATAATAGCAACTGTTTCTTGCAGATTGATGTGACTTTGCAAGATGGTAGGACATTTGAGGGTACTGTTGTGAATGCTGATTTACCTTCCGATATTGCAATTGTGAAGATTCATTCTAAAACCCCACTCCCAACTGCAAAACTTGGCTCTTCAAGGGAGCTCCGTCCTGGGGATTGGGTTGTTGCCATGGGCTGTCCGCTTTCCCTTCAGAATACCGTCACAGCTGGTATTGTAAGGTATTCAGTGTGAAATTAAAGCAATCAAGATTTTTTTGACCAAATATTGTCGCATGTCTAGGGAGCACTCAGTTGCCACTTATATATATATATATATGTATGTATGTATATATGTGTGTGTGTGTGTGTTTGTGTGTAACTTATAAAATATATTTATATATACATTTATTAAGAGGATTGATCTGTCAAATAGTTGCCACTTATATCATGCACTGGATCATGGTAGAATTTGATGGAGCTCATAGTAGTGTTTGGATGAATGTAAAAGAAAACTGAACCTTCCCTCATATTGTTTCACCCTCTGGGTGTAGTTGTGTTGATCGCAAAAGCAGTGACTTGGGCCTTGGTGGAATGCAGAGAGAGTATTTACAAACAGACTGCGCAATTAATGGAGTAAATCTCTCTCTCTCTCTCTCTCTCTCTCTGTGGTGTTTGTGCACATGAACGCATGTCTTAAGATTGTTTAAAGTTGAAGAGATGGTTGAAGTGGTTCTCATGTGGTTGCAGTTTGAGTACTGTCTTCGATATAGACTTGATACTGGTTCTTTTTTTATTTTTTTCTTGGTGTAGGGAAATTCTGGAGGGCCCCTTGTCAATGTTGATGGAGAAGTAGTTGGTGTAAATATTATGAAAGTGCTTGCTGCTGATGGATTGGGTTTTGCTGTACCAATCGATTCAGTCTCTAAAATTATTGAGCATTTCAAGAAAAGTGGGTATGTTCTTATATTTTTGTAGGAGGCTGCTTATCTTAATATTTGAATCACATCATTCTTTAGGAATTTAATATGTATAGTTTGCAACTGGAATGTTTCAGTTATTGTCCAAGTTGAAACCTTGAAAGGTATCTGTATCAATTCACTCTAATTATTCAATTCTGAAGAAATCGTATATGTATATATCCTTGTGTCTTCTGTCAAAGTTGTGTTGACGAAATAAAATCTGCACTTGTGTCAAATCCTTATTTCACATTATGTTAAAATGTTGCACTTTAATGCTTGGATTATGTTGTGCTAGTGCATGAACTTATGAAGCTTTAAAAGGGTGGTTGTGTATAAAGTTGTGCATTGTAAGTACTCAGTACATACCTGTAGCTCCCTAGGACTGAATAAATAACAAACCTTGCTGCTGTCCTCTCAATACGCGTTTAAGCTGAGCTTAAGTTTTGTACTACTTTACTATCAGTCCCTACTAATTTACAGAGGATTCCACATTTTCCATGCTACTCAAGAATTCTATCTCAACCTTCTTCTATGACCCCAAGAGAAATTAAATATTCATTTGAAAACATTCTTATTATCAGGAATTTTAATATATGGTAATCTTCCGCAGAAGGGTTGTTCGGCCTTGGCTTGGATTGAAAATGGTTGATCTTAACGATATGATTATTAGTCAGCTTAAACAAAGAGACGCCACATTCCCAAATGTTAATAAGGGAATTCTTGTACCTATGGTATGTATTCTAATTATTGTTTCCTTTGATCTTATATGCATGGATTGAGGTCCTTTGGATTTCCTAGGGTAAATTACTAGGTGGATTTCTTTAAATTCCAAGTTCCCAACCGTTGCTTTCAAATTCAATGGTAAGATTTTAACCACATGAATGCTTTACCACTTCAAATAAAAATTCAATTTGCTAAATATGAGAAATACTAAATGATATATTTGAGTTTTAAAGTGATAAATGCTGCATTAAATGTTGCATAAAAACCCCTCGCTTTAAATTTTGGAAGAGTGGTTGGGTTTAGAGAAATTCATCCCATAGATTACTTTATGAAGTCTAGAGGATCCTCATATTATATATTGCTCTTGCCAGGATGAAATTTCCTTATTTTTTATTTCTGTGATGTTGCATGTCTTATTAATTTCATTGCAAACTTGCAGAATTTTCTGATTCGTATACCAATTGATTTGTGCTGGCTACTTTTAGTGATTTCAGTTTTTGTTATAATCTATTCATTTGATTGTAAGTGAACAATAGACTTTCTACAATCACTGGTTCCTAGAAACTAGGATTGTGTCTGCTTATAGTCATAGTAAACTGCTATCTTTTTTGGGTACACAACTTTTATTGATCATAAGAATAGGCAAGAGTCCCAGTATATGGGACATATACAAAAGCATCACCAATGCAAGCTAGTTTAGTGATACAAGGAATTCATGAAAAGTCATGCCTTAAATCAATTACAATTGACCAATGGAGTAAAGTATTGAAAAAGAAATTTCTAAGCTCGTTCATTGACTGCTTTCGATCGTTAAAGTTTTTTGCATTCCTCGACCTCCAAATACACCAACATAAACATATTGGAACTTACTATATTCTTGCAATTGGAGAGTTGCCCTGAATGCTTTTCCAAGAAGCTAGGAGGTCAATCACCCTTCTTGGCATCACCCAAGCTAATCCCATCCGAGCAAAGAATTCGTTCCTTAAGGTCATGGCAATCTTATGATCAAGTAATAGATGGTCGATAGACTCTTTGTTCTTTTTGTACATACAACACCACTCCATGACTATGATTTAGTGTTTCCTTAAGTTTTCTAGCGTGAGAATCTTCCCCAAGTATGCCGCCCACAAAAAAAATGTCTTTAAGTGGTGCCTTTGTCTTCCAAATACTCTTCCATGGGAATGGATTTGTATTATGCGTGGTCATGGCTTGGTAGAAAGAGTGGGCTGTGAACTTCCCTTTTTTAGAGGGGCATTTTAAAATCTTGTCTTAAACTCCCCTGTCATACAGGTAGAGTATACTATATCATAGAATTCCGAAAAAGCGTCAACTTCCCAATTTTGTGCGTGTCTGAAATTGTGGCTTCTTTCATTCTTGCTATACCATAGTATTCGGGATTATCGCCACACCATACATTGTGCCAAAATTTGATTTTACCCACCTCAACACGGTTTTTTCTTGAATATGTATCCCATTTTCTTCGAATGTGATTCCATAGCCCCACCACATTTGGCCCACTCACCTCATCCTTCCTTTTGTGTCCTGTTCTCAATAACAATCTTGTCTTCTAAGTAGAAACCGGAATTTGAGATTTAGATCTGTCTGGTAGAATGTTGATTATGTACTCCATTGGGCATAATTATATAGTTTTAATTGGCTTTGGTTTGCACGGTCAGAAATGTTTGGACGAGTTCATTTCACGCCAATCAAATGCAGATTTGTGTTTGATTGGTGGAGTGAGTGGCTTCCTACCAAAGCTGTTCTGTCAGAAATGATACATTCTTGTTTTCTAGTTGATATAGATTAATATGCAATTGTCTTGACATGGGAATTGATTTTTATATTATTTGGGCATTTTATTCTCTTCTTCCTCTTAAATGATATTTGATTTTTTAACCAACAGGAAGGATTATGCATGAATTTTGCAACTTTGAAAAATTAGAGATGATGCTACCTTTCTTAGAGAAGGCTTGTTTGATGGTTTTCCCATTGATTGACTAGGTTACTCCTGGATCTCCTGCTGATCGAGCTGGGTTCCATCCAGGTGATATCGTTATTGAACTTGATGGGAAGCCCGTTGCAAGCATCAAGGAGGTAGTTGACATGTCTTCATCATTGTCACCGTCATCATCACTTCTTGTGGATGTCATGTTTAAAAATTATGCAGTTAGAAATAAAAACAATTATGGAGCTATATTCCTTCATTGTAGATCATTCTTGCATTATCCTTTGTCATTAAATCACATTTTAGTGATTAATTTATAATTACATTTGAATGACTTTAATTCTCATGGACTGAGATGTAAAATCGAAGGATATAGAAAGAAAATAGAACTTGAGACGAGACATCTGAGGTGCAAAAATGTCCATTGAAAATAAACATAGGGTTCAAAACTTTAGCTTTTTTGTAATTTGGCTCAGTGATATAGTTTGATGCTTACATTTTAATTGATTGTGTTGTTGATGGTCTATATGATTGGTGAATCTGTTGCAGATTATTGACATAATGGGAGACAGAGTTGGAGTACCTTTGAAGGTACTTGTGAAAAGAGGTAATGATAGTTTGGTGACACTGACCGTAATCCCAGAAGATTCCAATCCTGATATGTGAAATATATTTCTTTCCAGAACATTGTCTTTTGGTCATATATAATATAGATATATAGTTTTTTGTACTGTGATATTGAAAGTTGTAAAACAGCCAGTGAATTCCATTGTTCAATTTCAAGTCTTTTGTTTTCCTCACAGCCAGTGAGTTTCATCCTAAGTGTACATGGAAATCACATGGCCCATTTAAAATTTAGAGAAAAATATAAGAAAACTTTTCATTTCTAGTTCAGACTATGACAGAGATCAACGTATTTATCAGTAGGAATCGATTAACACAAGCAACACTTAGAAAATAGCCACCAAGTTTTCAGGCACCTACACTAGGTATGTTCTCTATTCTCTATGTATATAATTTCTCCATACCTCTCCTCTAGGCATGGAACTCCAAGCCTTCAATTCAACATTTGGGGAAAACTTACCATGTTGCAACCCTATTTGTATTCAACAGACTTTTTCACCCCATCAACCCCTTCATCACTGCTGGCCTATTGCTTGGGAAAATTTTCCTGCATAGCTTGAATTGGGATAGTTTCTTCTTTCTTATAGTCTATGCATGTAGAACAACTATGCCCATGAATATTTTTATGTCATTTAAATCCCAAAAAGAAAATGTTCTACAAATGTTATTGGAAGGGCATTAAATCCCAATAAAAACCAAATATTGAGACGAACAATGGGTAATTGGAACACAATCGTAAATGTTATTAACAATAAAACAGATTATTAATGTTCATGATATAAACAAAGGCAAGCTTTAGCAAAGTTGTTTGAAAATATTCCAAGCAGATAGGATTAGGATCCACTAGAATTCTTTGAGAAGACAAATATATAGATTTCTTCATGAATGTGATGTGCCACCATTGCTAATTTGCTACACCATCAACATTTTTTACTACTACATTGATGTTCTCCCCAAACTTGAATTGAAAAGTACACAGAACCTCTTCCTAATAGTTTTTCTAGGACAGGGTTAAATCTGAGTATGAGGTCATCTCTCAACAGTCTTACTAGGTGGAGTTTCTTCAAGTACTTCAATTTCTTAGTCAGATTATTTGCTTTAGATAGTTTTAGGATAATGATTAATGGATTGTAGATTGGGTCCCAACCTTCTTCGGATTCAATATGGAATTGTCTATAATCAGCTATTGTGTCAAATAGTAAGGTTGCTTGTGATATTAGGATGGTAAGCATGGTCCAGGGAAAAGCAACTTGCTTTTAAGTTGCACTTACGGAATGTGTCTCTCTACAAATGGACGAAGATTGCATTGCACGCATTCTTCTTTGGTATTTAGAGAAGAACGAGCATGGCACACATGCCTCTGTTTATGTCATTTAAATATTATTTTTGTTTTGAAATTTAAAGAAGTAGTATTATTTTTTGTGATTTGTTTGAGAGTTTGAAAAAATTATAATGTTTAGATAAAAATTGAAAATTTTAAAATTTAAAAATATTGTGATTGGATAATATTTAAGGAGTAATATTTGCCACGTGGATAGAAAATATTTGAGAATAAAAAAATTCTATGTCCAATCAATTTTTTTTTACTTTTTAAGCATTCTACTAATGTGGTTGATTGCATTATATTTTTTCAATATAAAATAAATATTTTGACCAATTTTATCAGCTTAAAGAATAAAATTTTTTTATGTCTGGTTATTTTTTCTTAGTCTTTAAGCATTTTATTAATACAATTGATTTTATCACTTTTTTTTTTTATATAAAATAAATATTTTGACTAATCCTTAAAAGGATACGTAGTTCGTATCGCAATTCAATTGGGAATGCTTCCACGTTTGATATATGGAGTCAAGATGTAGAGTATTATTAAATTGAAATTTAAAAATGAAAAAAAAAAATACAGATGTAATAATAGGTAGCATCCACGGTAGAGTGGAGGGAATTTTTTCTTGGAGGTCGACAGCATACGCATGAATGGAATATTCTCCACCAAATAGTATGATTCCAATGTTTAAGTCAATCCTTTTTCTTAAACTCTTTGGAGAGATCTCATGAAGGAAAAGAGAACTCACAGATTAGGCCTGTTACACAGTTCAGATGAGAATTCTTGTTGCCAGAAGTCTCAAGAAGACGGATTCGAATTCGAATAGCCTAATTTGCAGAGAGGAAGCTCAGTCCATGTACAACTAATTGTATCAGATATGGAAAATACTACAAATTTATTTAGTATGACAAGAAATTCTCACGCAGTCATACTCATACTTCACAATTTACATATACCCAGAACTCCATTATCTATCTGAAACGAAATTGAAGACCAAAATTTAAATTAAAAAAAAAAAAAAAACAGAAAAGAAAACAACAACTAGAAATCAAAGCCGCCGTCGTCAAAGCCGGCATCGGAAGCATCTGATATCATATCTCCAATAACCAACCCACCCAGCAATCCCGCTCCAGCTCCCAACGCCATCCCCCCAGCCCCACCCATCTTCGACTTCTGTGGCTGCTGCACCGGTGCCCCGTACCCGCCGTACCCGTACCCGGCCTGCTGTGGGTATCCACCCGGCGGTGGGTACTGTGGATACTGCGGGTATCCCCCAGGTGGGTACCCTCCATATCCCGGCCCCACCGGTGGATATGCTCCTGGTTGCGGTGGTGGGTAGCCACCTGCTGGAGGTGGGTAACCACCTGGCGGCGGCGGGTGCGCATACGCAGGAGGAGGGTATGCTCCTGGCGGAGGATATGCTGCGGCCACACTAGATCCCGCCGCATATCCAGCCGGGTACGCAGGCGCCAGCTCCGCCTGCTTGTTCTTATGCTGCTCAGGGGCGGTAAACTTTTCCCCGAACTTGTACGACAAATCCAGTGTGCCCTTCACCTTACCGGACGGAGTGGTGACACTATAACTCACGTGTTTCGCTTCCTTGGCGTCTCTGAAACCGTCCAAGAGTTCCTTGATAGGGACGTTGACTTCACCGATCTCTTTGTCGCCCAAGCTTCGATCGGACTTGATCTTGACGACGAGGGTGAGGCGGTTCTGCTCGGCGGCGGCGTCTTCTACGGTGAACTGGACAGGGAAATTCCATTTCGGGCTTGTCCCACAATCTTTGTCAGTGGGTGTCTTGTGCTTGGAGGATTTGAGGTTGTGGTCACCGTCGATCTTGACGACGGCGTAGACATCCATCTTGGAGAAAAGATTGACATCCTTCAAGTCCTTCGCGGACTTGATTACAAGATCCAAAGACCTACACTCCATGACTGGAACTGGAAGAGGAAGATGAAAGAAAATCCAAAGACTTTTATGTATGGAAATTTGGGTTGGATTTGTAATATATATATAGGGCAGGGCTGGCGATTGTTTGGAGAAAAGAAGGCCGTTGGGTAAGAATCTGCAAAGACGGAGGATTATATAATAATAAATTATAATGGGAGGTGACGACAGTTTAAGAAAAAAAAAAAAAGCTTTAAAACGCGTAAAATCTTTCTAAACGATTCCTTTCTCTGTTCCGTTTCGGAAGATGTTAGCTTCGCACAGAAAAATACTCGAAAAAATATTTACATTTATAAAGAGATTAAACTTATTGCAGCTTGAGATTACGGTAGAAAATATAATTTATAATTTTAAAATTTATAATTTATAATTTAAATAACAAGTTCCACTATTAAATTTATCAAATATATTTTAGTTTTTTTTTTAATTTTTTTAGATGATTAAAACACTTTTTATAAATTTATCAAATATATCATTTTTTCTTTTAAAAAATATTTAAACAATTAAAAGTAATTTTTAAACTTTCAAACCCAATCCCAAACAAACTCTTAATAAATTTAGATAAGGCGTACAAATCATTCTTTTAAAAAAAGAAGGTAAATACGGTAAATTTTAAAAAATAATTTTATATATAATTATGTATTATGTAAATGTCGTGTATTTGTTTTAAAATATATATATTTACACTGCAAATATCATGTGTAACTTTTTTTTTAAATGGTCATTCTTACTTTTTTTCAAAAAGAGCATGCGACATTTATACAATTTATAACTGTATTTAGTATTACTCATTTTAAATTTATTTTAGAAAATTAAAATTTTTAACTATGGATTTCATCATTTTTTAAAAAAGAGTATATGAAATTAGGCCCCGTTTGGATGGTAAAAATGTTTCGTCTCATCTCGTCTCATCAATAATTTTTTTAAATTACTACATAAAATATAATAATCAATTTAATTTTTTCAAATTCTAAAATAATATTCAAACAATATTTTATTCAACTTTCAATTTAACTAAATTCATTTTATCTCAACTTGCCATCCAAATTGCATCGAAAAAAATAGCTAAATAGAGAGAATGAAAAGTAATATTTTTTTTGTCTCATCTAATTATTATATATTTTCTAAATTTTCACACAAAATATAATAAATATTTTAATTTTTTTAAAAATTTAAAATAATAATAATATTAAAAACTAATATTTAAACAATATTTTATTTAAAATTTAATTTTTATATTAATTTATTATCTTTATACCATACATCATATATAATTTTTTACTTTTTATTATTTTGTTATTAAATACGTGGTATATAAATAATGAGTAAAAAAATCAATTAATTTTAAAAAAATAAATTAAAAATATTAAGAGAAATTAAAAAAAATAAAATAAATATGACGCAAGAGAATGAATAAAACTCTGATTAGAAATGTCAAAGATGTTTGGAGATAGGGGAAACATGCTTTATTAGATTTTTATTTATTTTTGAAAGATTTTTTGGTTGCTTGATTTATTAGAAGACGCGTTTTTTGCGCGTAAGGAACGCTTGTATTTTGTCTGTACCAACCACTGAGAGGAATGAAGTGTTCTTTTATCTCCTTATAAGCGTTAAAATATCATAATAGAAATGATATTTGTAGTAGTGTATAAGCGGCCTTCACTTTGAAAAAAATGAATTAATATAAAATTCACATAAAAAATTAACTTTTTAATCATGGACTCCACTCTTTTTCAAAGCAATTACGTAGCGTTTACACATTCCACGACTGTACGTAAGATTGCTCATATCATAAAAAGCTCAACAGTGTGATGTGTTCAAGGTGCTTCTCGTCAGCGAGTGCATGTGGACCTGCAACTTGCATGTACAAATTCTTCTTCTTTCTTTATTTTCTTTGAAATGGCCGAAAATTCTAAAGATTAATTATGTCATCTGAACATATGTGTGTAAACTTTAGTATTAGTGTTACAATTTCTCTTTTAAATATTTATATTTATAATATGTTTTTTAATTTGTAGAAATGCTCTAATTATAAAAGAATTTTATAAAATTAAATCTACAAATTGACTTGTCTTGATGTAATATCTTAATTTGTAAACTAAGGCCCGGTTCATCTGTATCGTATAATAGTTTTTCCTATCCAAACACACTATATTTTTTTAAATTTTAAAAACATCCACTTAAATAAATAGTAATGAACGTTGAAATCTAACGGTGAACAATGTAAAATAGTGCGTGAACAGTTCACAATTTGGCTCTTTATAAAACAGTAGGACCCGCGTATTTTTCAAATTTTAAAAATTAAAAACTATCTCATCTTATCTCATTTCACTATTCAAATATATTTTTTTACAAACTATTTCATCTCTTCTTAACTAAAAAATTACACTACTATTTAAAATATCTCATCGCATCTTATCTCATTTGAACTGTATATCTAATCGAGACCTGAATGTAGAATCTCTTTATATCTGTAATACTTATCTTTAACTTAATATCTTGTTTAATCAAACTTGTTTGAATAACACATTTAAATTAATTTCATGTATCAAACACTTGACATGCATACATAATGTATGTGAATAAAAGAAAAATAGACTTAAAATTTAAAAATAAAAAGACTTTGAGCCACTGAGTATTGACCAAAGCCAATTTCAAAGGACTAATAAATAAAGGGAATTAAAGGAATTTGGGAGGTGATAGTGGATGAATGGATGGAATTTCTCCCACAATCCTTCCAAATTGAAACTGATTGATTGGGAGTGGCATTGCATTTGCCGCACTGCTACGGTGGTGCAACTTGGGAGCGTTATTCTCTTCTCAGCAAGAGTCACAAGGCCCCACCACCCCCAATTTAATTTATTTTTTACTCTGCTTTTGGTTTTTGGTGGGGTTGGTGGGGGACCCAACATTGGAAGTCTCAATTTTTCTTTACCTCTCATGTTTTATATCTTATCCAAAGCAAATAGCAACGTGCCCTCACATCCATTCTTCATCTTTTACTAGTTAAAATAGCAGGGTGGACACCATTCCGTGACGAAAACGATGGGGTGGCTATATTTTCATTTGGTGCGAGTCTTTTCCGGACAATCTAATTAAAGCCGGCCTTTAATGCATGTAATGGTGGGGCCCGGGTTGCCGTTCAAGGGGAAGCCGGCCATGCAAAACGCTTGAGCTAAGAGTTCCACTTGGACTTAAAACAGAGTCTGAAACAGAGTTTCCTTCAGCGGATGGATAGCTTTCATCGTCTTTCATCGCAAATTTTGCTTAAAATTGGCCGCTTATGGAACAGCTCTCAACCCTCTCCCCCAGTGTTTAAGGAAAAAAAAAAAATCTACACCCCAATCGAGTAATCAAACAGGTTCAAATACGAAGCAAGAACGCTACTCTAGCTTAGAAGTCATTGGTGTAAATCTTTGGTGTGTGTGTGTCCTTTTTTCTCTTTTGAGACGAAAATGATTGATTTTATTGGCTTGTGGTCACCTTTAATCTACACGCATTGTACCATCAAATTTCAGAGCGAGTTAGCTTCACGTGCCACCCAAAATGGCACGTAGGGCTCATGCACTGCCTATTGGTAGGCTCCAACCTTCAGACCCTTATGAAACTGTAATCGACTCTTTGTTTCTACTTATCTTATTACTTTCCTTAAGACTTCGAGTTAAAATGCTTCTCCCATCCAAGTCTATGGAGTTAGGAGATGGTTTCCTTCTTCAACCGCAATAATTGATTCAAAACTGGTGTAACTCCAGCTACGGTAGTTTCAGCTGTATTTCCCTCTGCTTTCTCTTCTCAGTTTCCCCGTCTGTCTTCTTCATCTTCTCCTCTACCTCAGTCTCTTACTGTCTCCATCTCCCTGTCTCTCCTAGCGTTTCCGTCGATTTTAATTAGAATGAAATTGGGATTTGAATTGGCCGAAACTGACCCCAATCCAATTTAAGGTTTCAAATTCGAAACACTAATCCAATTAGATTATATAGGTGCTCAATATCTCTCTTGATGTCACTCTTAACAATAATAGAGTGGTAGGAAAGATGACGATTTTAAAAAATAAATAAATAAAAACAGGCAAAGTCTAAGAGCAATTGACCTTAACTTCAAAATTATTTCATAATATATTTGCAACTGTGAATTGTGCAACTGCCGCGTAATTGTTTTTAAAAAAGTAAATAAAATATGAAACTTACATGAAAAAAATTAATTTTTTAATAGTAAATTTCACTATTTTTCAAAATAATTACGCGACGTTTACCCACTTTATAATTATACGTAGAATTACTCAATAGCATATATGTACAGTAAACACTAAAAACTAACAGCAAACAATCCTCCTTTATTTTTCCATCCCATTTCGAATTTTTCTGTCAAAAACAGAAATCGGCGAGACCCACTAAATACATATATCTTACAAGATTTAATTTTTTTATTAATATTTTTTAACTAATAATAAATATTACTTTTTTTAGTATGTTCACAACTATTACCTAAATAATAATAATTAAATGATTTTCAATTATTGATGGGCCGATATTTTTATCAAATCCTAAAAAGTAAAAATTATTTTATCTCATCTTACTATCCAAACATACTTTTTTAACAAACCATCTCATCTAATTTTATCTTAACTCAAAAATCTTATTACTATTCAAAATATGTTATCTCATCTTATCTTAATTGCGTAAGTCTAACCTGTTCCCATCCCCTAAAAAATGACAATAAAATTCATGTATGGAATGATGTGTATGCAGAAGGTGTGCGCATGTGCGTTTGTGAAGGAACATTTACAGAAAGCCTCTGAAAATAAATTTTTCAAGGGGCAACAAAATTATAACAAACAATGGAAATCTCTACTTCACTCAAATAATACATTTTACTTCGAATACAAACTCCAACAAAATTTTGGTTACAAGCAAAATATTACACCAACAGCCCAATTTTAAAAAAAAAAAAAAAACCCTAGATGACCGAATTACAGTAAATGCATTCATGGAACCAAGGCGATTTGCTTCTGACCAACAAAAACCTGATATATTATTTCCGTCACAGGAAAGAAAATGTTATCTTTTCTGGGTGGGGGAAGAAAAAACATAAAAAAAAAAAATGAAAATATGATTATATGAGAAAGAAGTATGGATCAATAGGAATCAAATCTTGCAATCACTAATTGGACTATAGCTTAAACAAATTTTCAGGCATCAGCCTTTTGGCCAGGAGCTCCAGCAAGCCAACCCCACACCCCACCAGAGCCCTGCCTCTGTTTTGCATTCAAGGCAGCTTGTTCGGATGCAGCCTTTTGTCTTTGTAGGAGTTCCAGTTCCTTCTGTAATGCCTCCATTGTTTGGAGCTTCTGCCGTAGTTCTGCAACATCAACCTGTCCGTTCATAGAGTAAATTAGCAGACAATCATATTTCAACATTTTTATTTTTAGCAATGTTATTCTTCATCCTTTGTCATTCTGGTTGATCTGACACATTTGAACCTAGGAGCCATTTAAAATGTGCCACATTAACCCGTGTGAGTAAGGATGATAAAATAAAGGATGAAGACTGAATCTTTTTATACAAGTGAAACGTATTCCAGCAATTGAACATTTCGTTTATATTCCGAAGCTTTTCATGCTCACCACATACTTCAACAATTGTCACACTTACAATGATCTATTCCACTTAATGATCGGATGTTCAAGCTAGAGGCTGTCAACTGGTTAGAACTTTAAAAAACATGAAGTGACATCTCGACTTCCAGTCTTCACACATCCATAAGGTGTCCATTATGACATCCGGTCATAAAGATTGGGCTTTCTCCTTTCCTCAGAATGAAGGTATTCATTCATTCGAACAGTGGAAGTGAAGTAATAGAGGTGTCTTCCAATTTAATTAACCAAGTTTAACAGCATGAGATAGAATCATAGATACCTCAAGTTTGAAACATCTTGATTGCTCAGCAGCAAGCTGACCACGAACAGATTGGAGCTCCTACAAGAAAAAATGCAAGAAATTAAGGACATATATAGGGAAAAGGGCATAAATATGCAACATTTTACTGAAGATGGGAAATTGAATGGGAAATGCTCAGTCCACAAAGAATTGAGCGCGTCAGTTTGCAAGTTCTTTTTGTAATCTTCTTTGTAAACTTAACACTTCTCAATTCGAATTATCAAAGCAAATCTAAGAAATGCAAGCTTTTACTCCTTTTTTTCCTCATGGTTAAACACAGCACGCACATATGGGATGGAATTAGTGACATTAACTCAATCCCTTATTTTATCAATATTATTTTTCACTTAAAAAAAAACTATGGGATTCCTTGTGTCCCGCCAGAGCCTTGGTTACCTTAATGAGAAAATAAAGTTAAGAATTATGTCCAACATCAAACCGAATGCCATGACAAAACTGTAATGTTTTACAGTTTTTCTCTAGCATTTTCCAACATAATGAGGAAGAGATGTCTGGAAGCAAACATCTGCCTAAAATCTTTAATGCTTTCAAAACAATAATTCCCATTCATAATTTCATATGAAAGAATTTCCAACACAGCAGTAGCACAGCTTTTTGTAAAATCCAGCATAGCATGTCAAATCAGGCATCATCAAAGTGGTAATTTATTTAGTTGAAGCAACTTCTCCACCATCTTATCTCTAATAAGAGCAAAACCATCAAAAATTAACTCAGCTTATATCATTTTCCATATTCCCGAGGGACTATATTTTCCTGTCATAACATCCTCAAGCTGTAAGCTACAAGGAAAAATGTACCCCTCTTTTCTTCTCCCCTTAACTTATTCAGAGTCCCATTTCCCTTTTTTTTTCCAATACTCATGTCCACAACCAAAAGTTCAAAACAATTGTTTTCTTTGAAATGGCATTTAAAAGATAATAAAAAGCGTTCTTCACACTCCATTAAATAGATCTCCTAACAGATTCTGCTTCTGTCAAAGAATAAAAATAAACACACAAAGTAATCTATATTTTTTTTATACATTCAACTTCTTACCTTGTACAGTTCAGTGTTACGAATCTCGCCTTCTGATAACTCTTGCTTTAACTGCAGAGAGTGAATCTTCTCTTCGCTCAATGATGACTCTAATTCTTCTTTCTCTGCCTTGAGGGTTGCCAAAAGATGAATATTGCTTGGCTCACCTTTAGACTTCTGCATGAAGCACAGAAATTGGTTGTGCCAAAAGTGGTAACATGAAAGCATTGCAAGCCATACAAAGTTCAGAAGTGCGCCCCCCCCCCCCCCCCCCGCGCGCGCGCGAGACACAGAGTGAGAGTAAGCACAAGTTACATGAATGCACATAACGAAACAAAGGTTAAATGGATATTGGGAACAATTTAGGAGTGGCATATGTGTCCTATGCTGAATTAGAACAAGAAATGAAGAGCTGGTGCTCTTGAAAAAATGTATCTTCTGCAAAATAATAAAATTTCGAGAGTAGATTTGCAATTTTCGTAAGAAATTTTACATGGGCTCTTGACTATTCTTATGTCAATAAAACTTGTTTATAGATCAAGAAAAGAAAATTTCAGAAGAAAATTAAATAATTAATGTATGAAATTATCCGGCATATAACAATCAGGTCATTTAACTGTGGCTCAAAATTGATTTACCATACCTAAGAGAGACAAAAACTGAGTTTAGTCAAGAAGCACTCTCTCACAAAATGCAACACAAATATATTCAGTGGAAGCGCTTGTAAATTTATGTGTTACTATAGGTGTTTGTAATCCCTAGGGCTGTGAAAAATGCTACTCTGACTTCATTCTGCTTTCCGCTCAAACTACACTCTGATCTATAATACCCCTGGATTGAGTATAGGAAGGTAGTGAATGAGATCCCATATTACTTGAGAAGGAGAAGTTTTTGCCCTTTACAGGGATTTCAAGAAGCTCAAATTTAACATTGACTAGTCCTCTTGGAGTGTAGGCACATATGAGTCTTGGGTTTTCCTTGAATCATTATAAATGATATCAAAGCTAAACCTAACCAGAAATGTGAGATTGAGTCATGCCACTTACGATGAATTGACCTGATGACGATGCCAAGGATTTAAGGGTAGGGGGGATTATAAAACTCTTGGGCTGAGTATAGGTGGTGATGAATGGAATCCCAAATTGCTTGAGAATGAGAAGTTATTGCCCTTTTAATGATTTGAAGGGTTCTGATGGTAACATTGACTAGTCCTTTTGGAGTACATGCCCAGATGTGGCTTAAACTTTCCTTGGGTGGTAACAGATCGAAGTCGGAATTTTTAGACTTCGGAATCCGAGTTTGAATTCTAAAAAAGTCAATATTGGAGTTTGCAATCCAACAAAACTCTGCAACTTCAACTTTGACTCCAACTGTTATTTAAGAAAAGAATAAAATTTACTTGTTATGATACAATTGTGTCATTCTAAACCAATGGTAATTGAGCAGCCTAATTGTTAACCACTTCATCTATACCTCCAAATCTAGGGTTCAAATGCCTTGATTGTTCTTTTGCTTGTTATTATCTAAAAAAGATCTTAAAACAACATCATTAACTATCCATTTATTAATCACATTCACATAAACCTAACTTCGTTCTGCAGTTATACTCTCTCTCTCTCTCTCATCCTCACTTCAATAGATCGCTCTAGTCCTCCACTCTGGCATTCGTTCCTATGGCTTTCTCTGTCTTCGTCTTAACAATTTATTCCCATGGCTTTCACTGTGGATGGTTTGGTTAAAGGTCTTTATGATCTTGATGTATATAGTCTTGAAGACCTAGTCATATTTTGAGTCTTTAATCCCTAATTGGTAGTTGTGGTTGTATTTTCTGGACAGATCTCTGAACTTGTAGTTGTATTTGTGGGAAAAATCTGTGATTTTGTAGTTATATTTGCAGGACTCGCTAAGAATTGGTGGGTGTATTTTGGTTTTCTTGGGATTCGTTCTAGGGAGGATTTTCTTTTGTAAAATATTTCCAAACAATAACTCTGAGACCTCTTTGGCACCAAACATGCGGGCAGAGCTATCTCCGAATTGGATTCAAGGTCCAAGAATGGTTCTGACTCCATTTAGATTCAGCCTCGGAGCTCTGAATTCCAACTCCATCAGAGTCAAAGCCCTAAGCCGTCCCTGTATTTGCTAAGTGGGATCTCCATGTCAACAGTAAGATTGCAGATAGCATAGCAGCATATTTCCAGTGAACTAAGGTAAAGGCCAAAAAATGAACAATATTTCAACATTAGCAAGATTTACATACCACAGGCTCTGACTCAGCATTGTCCATAACAATTTCCCTAATTTTCCCTTCTTGGCCTGCGTCAAACTCAGACTCCACATCTCTTGTAGGATTTGTAGCATTGTGCACAGCAGAAACACTGTCTGGGACAGGAGTTTCAACCATCTTTGATTGCAAGGTTGATTTGTGGCTTGGCTTAAGAACATTAACCTAACAGAAAGAAGCAAAATAAAGAGAGAATATGGAGCAAAAGCAGTAGAAGAAAACCACAGCTAAGTCAAAGCGACCATTCACCTCATTGTTGTAACGACCATTATATCCTCCAAAAGATACAAGTATGTCTTCTCCATTGTAGGAGCTTACAACCACACCCAAGCCCTGAATAGAAGAAAATTAGATAGTTACCCACAACTTCAGGAAAAACAATATCAAGCTCCGAAAGAGGCTGGGTTGACTTTGCTCGAAACCAGCGGCGATTTTTGACAAAAAGCCTTCAAATTATTTGATCTACGCCTTGAAATTAATTGAACAATTAAAGATTCCTGCAAAACAAATACCTCACTGGCAACTGGAACTCGTCCTTGAACGGTAGTTACCACTGACCAAACAAGTGTAGACATGTTGAGGACAACAGTTTCCGAGACTCCTGACAGAAGTAAATGAGAAAAAATAAATAGTCAATTGATTGGGAAATATGGAGCACTTCCGCTAAAGTTTTAGCTCATATCCTGTTCAAAAAGAGATACTACGACACCACTACATTTCAGACCCGGTAAAAAAATACAGACAATTATCAGGGAGCTGAAAGATCTAAAGCTTATAAGCTCTTCAAAATGCATTTAATGAAATGATTAAGGCCATTCATTTCAAAATCTTATCCCACAGAGTGAATAAATGTCTGCTTAGAATCTGTTTCAAGAATCTATGTGAACTCAATCAAACTGTGCTCCATGATATTAAATCACATTTTGATCATGATGTATATCCAAGTATTAAATTTGTAGGTTGCATACCACTCTTATTGTCACCACCACCGACAATGAACCAATTCTCCCCAACTGTCACACCTGCATGTCCAGCCCGTGGAGTCGGTATCTCGCCCTGTTGAGTGGGTCTTGACCATTCCATCTACAAAATTGAAATGTGTGAAAGATAACTAACAGTTCCAGTGGGGAGCAAGATAGATTCAGGGGCACTTGGTTATCTTACAGCTTGCAAATCGAGAACATGCAGATCATTGAAGCAAGTAGCATGAGAACCACCACCAAAAATCAGAAGATAACGCTCAGCATGCACTGCAGCAGCATGATCAGATCTCGGAGAAGGAGACACTCCCCTGCAAAATAATAAATATATGATAAGATAAAAAACTTTACCAATGTATATCTACTTTTATATTCTATTCTAGTGGACAGTAGACAGAATGTAACTATGAAACTATTCATAGTATATGCCTAAAAGATAATGTTTCTTCTTGGTCTATTATAAGCCAGCCTTCAAGATAAAGAGTATTCATACGAGTAAAGAACAGACAACAGAAAATTGGATTTAATAAATTTGCAATTTGTCTTTTGTATGGATGCCATTAACAGATTTAACAAATAAAGAGTAACAACCCAACCCCCCCCACAAACACAACAAAAGTGCAAAAAAAAAAAAAAAAAAAAGAAAGAAAGAAAGAAAAGAATAACAAGGCTTGAGATGTCTTACACAGCATCTATTTCATCCCAGGTCATAGTTTCTAAGTCGAGAACATGCAGATCATTTAGGAGTGTTCTCTTTGCATCTTCTCCGCCAAAAATCACTAAGCTTGTCCCAAAAAGGGTCACCGACTGACCTCCACGTGATGCCTGTAAAGCATGAGTACAAGGCAAGGTACATTTACGACACATATTTTAGCTTAAAAGTACCAGTGAGCTCCAAAAATAATGCCAAACTGAGAAAACTGAGAATTAGATATATGCTTTTTCTAGACACTTTATAGACAATTAATTCCGAAATGGACACAACAATAAATGTCCACCCATCTCAGGAACATCCAAAAACCGTAGGCACACTTCAGATTCAAGATTTTGAACATGGCAAGGATTCATATATTTGTTGATTGTCAGAGATTTAAAAAGATAAGAAAAAACCAGATACCTACCGGTGCTTTACCATACGTCTTTAATGTTGACCAAGTGCTAGATTGCAGATCGAATGCCTTCACTGTCATGATAGAGAGAAATAGTTTGAAATACTAAAATGAGGGTAACTGCAGTGCAAGCCAACCATACAATTTCTTTTTCATTTTTGACTAGGATAAAATAATTAATCAAAAATCATAAAACCTACCATACCATTTCACTGTCAATAATCCTGAGAAGATATATCTCTTTCTACAAGTGAATGGTGTGTAACCAAAAATTTGGATAAGACAAGGGGAAGATTCCATTTTATTGCAAGCCTTTTTCTCTTCTCACACTAAACAATACTCCAACTTAAAACTTTCCACAATTTTTCCACTTTTATCGATGTGAAATTTTCTACAGGTGGCAAACTCTGAATATATCAAAGAAGTAAATAGCAGTGATATTTACCCTGTATAGTTTCGGTTGGATCCTTTGTATGTCCAGCAATTGAAAGAAGCTTATTTTCCCATGGTATCTAAAGACAAAAACGATATTTTTACCACTAATTAAAATTGTCATCAATGGAAAACATTTTTTTTATCACTGTTATCAATGGAAAACGTCTGCAGAAGAAAATAGATGTTATGTAAAAGTTCATAAATCCTCATGAAAAGTCTACATACTAACCAAGGAATGACCAGCACAAGGAGAAAATGTCACTGGCGATGATGACTCAAGTGCCTCAGCCCCAGTCTTTGCCTCAATCTTTGACCAAGCCCAACTTCTCAAATCCAGGACCTGCATTGCTCCTCAAATTAGGGAAGAAAAATTTGTAATCATATCAATGTAAAAGTGAAAAATAATAAATTTTGAATGTAAAACAGGGACTTCATCTATAAGAAGAAGAAAAAAATTAAGAAAAAAAGTTAAGAATTGCAAAAGCACAGAATTATATACAGTGATAGCTCCTTTTACTTTTCTTTTGGAAGGAGCAACAATTATTGAATAATTTTTTTGATTGGCACTAGGTGTCCAGGAACAACGTCCCGTCTAATCCTAGGGGTGCACAAGCCCTCGGCAAGGAGTTTCCTGCAAGTGCATCTGTAACATCCCAATCCAAAAAGTGTAATTATTATTATTATTATTATTATTATTATTATTATTATTAATATTATTATTATTATAAATTTGAGATATGTTTTGAAATAGATTTTAAGATGGTATTTGTTGTTGATTGAGTTTCATCCCCTATCCCGAACTTTTATCCCGTTAGTTTTCTTTTCAGTCTGAATACGACCCCTGAATCGAAACAAACTCCTAACTCCAAACTTTATCCAATTTATCCTCAAGACTCATGGCATCTCCCTCTCCCTCATCTATAAAAATCCCACGGGACCTTCAGTTTTAAACACAAGAAAATCCAGTTGATAAATAGAGAAACTTACTCGCGCAGGCCTTCAACCAAACAGCCGCCTCTTCACCTGAATTCACCGCAGAGCCCGCCGACGGTGAGTTTCCTCCCACCTCGACGTACGTCCTCACCATTTAAGCCTTTCTCATCAACCAAAACCACTGGGTGTTGTGGCCAGCCACCGTCGACCACACTGGGGAGGTCGGAGCACTATCCCAATTGCCTAGAAACTGCTGATCAGGCACGCCGCACCATTTTTAGTGAATTCCCCGATAGGATCTCTCTCTCTCTCTCTCTCTCTCTGATTTTCAGTTCTCAATTTCTCTCTAACCCTCTCATTCTCTCTTGCGTCGCACCATTGCCCAGAGGACCCAATTGCGTCGCCGGTCACTCCCAACCACCCTTGTGTCGCCGTCGAACCAGCCACCAGATCCACCATCGCAGTTGGTCCTCTTTTTATTTGGTGAGTATCGCACGACTTCCTTCTCCCAAGTCCAGTTCCTTATTCATCTATTTTGACGTTTTTATTGTTATGTTTCAGACTTGCCATAAAGCCCCTTCAATGTTTCCATAATCACATTTATGGCCTTTGACCCTTAGCCTCTATTCTCCCTGACCAAATTCTTTAAATTATATTGGCCCTTGGGCTTTAAGCCCATTCAACCAAGTGCTTTCTTTTTAAGGGTGTTGGGCCTAGCTTTTAAATGAACCTATTAGACTTAGTTTTTAATTGGACTTGTTTAATTTGGGTGGCCTTGTTTTACTATTTTTTTTCAGAAAATATTTATTATTTTAAGTAGGTTGATTTTATAAATTAGCATACTGTTTAATGCGAGTTGTGGTTCACCATATGTTAAGTGAAACACAGACCTAAGCGTATTTCACTTCAAGTTATGTTAAGGATGACATGAACCTAAACGTGTTCATCACAAGTTATGTTAAATATGACACGGACCTAAGCAGGTTCATTACAAGTTATGTTAAGGTTGATACGGATCTAAGTGTGTTCATCACAAGATATGTTAAGGATGACACGGACCTAAGTGTGTTCATATCAAGTTATGTTAAGGGTGACAAGGACTTAAGCGTGTTCACCACAAGTTATGTTATGCGGTGCCATGGACTCAAGCGTGGTTCACCTTATGTTAAGTGAAACATAAGGTACCACGGACTCAAGCGTGTTTCACTCCATGTTATAACAAGGTATGGGGTGCCATGGACTCAAGCGTGGTTCACCATATAATAAGTGAAAGACAAGATAAACAAGTAATTTATGCATTCATGTTTATATGTTTGCCATGATTATGTATGTTTCCGCTCATGTTGATGGATAGACATGCTATGAGAATCTGTGAATGATATATGTTTGTTTGAAGAGTCTTTCAAAAATTAAGTCTTGTTAAGTTATGTTTTACGGTATGATGTACTATTTACTGAGTATTTGACTCATTTTTGTTTGTTTGTTCTTTGTTCTCTTCTACGTTTAATTGTCACAGATGATGATTGTAAGGACGTAAAGCTGGAGGACCAGGAGTAAATCTAGGGCAGATAAAAAGTCACACGAAGAGTTAGTTTATGTTTTTATTTTTACATTTTCAATTTTATGTTTTCAAAAATAGTTATGTTCAGTTTAATTAATGTATTCAATAAATGAGGTATTTCAGGATATGAATCTCTTTACCGGGCATTATATTATGTACGTGGAGAGTAAGCCAAATATGAATGATGTACAGGAGATAATGAATGAAAATGCAGCACCTTGGCAATAGCTCAAGATAAAAAGATAAAATGGAAGAAGCTATTCTAGATAGTTTGAGCTCAACTATGTATGTCTATGTACAGATAATTTACTTACATGAATATCATTGAGGTAACGACCGTTGTGATTTCCTCCATATATGTACATCTTGTCTTGCACGACTGCAGCACCATGCTGAAAATATGTGCTTTGTTCAGACAAAAGAAGAACAAGAAGAAAATGCCTCGAACCAGTTTATATTACAGAGAAGACATTTATATACCTCATATCGTGCTTTTGGGCGTTGACCAGATATTGGGGGGGCAACCCATTGATCATAGACAGTAACTGAACCAAGGCCTTCCAAGACAACATCTTTATCCTGAGTTTCCGTCAGGCTCCCATTCTCAGTTGGGATAGTCTTTGTCTCAAAAGAATTCCCATTCACAGCCACTGGCTCAACTGTTGAATTATGCTATAACAATTTGTGAAAATTATACAAGAAAAACATATAGTTAGTACGAACACAATCAAGGGAGCGATTTATAGCCCCTCATGCAAAATTAAGTATTATGTTAGTTACGGAACTCATCAACATGCAATTCAATTTCCCAGTTATTCCTCTTTCCCCATCACAATACTAAAAACAGATATTGGTGAACATCCAAACACTAGGGAGTGAGAACATAAATGAATATACTTACAAAAACAAGAAGATTTTCTTTTTCATTTTGTATGGACCTTATCAAAAGTAAATGAAACACGAATGTATATACATGCCCAACCAACAATCAAGATCTACACATTCACATTTAAAGAAAACATCAGAGACAAACTCAGCGGATTAAAATGGATCACCCAGGAGAAGCATGTCTAACTTGTCAATAAACAAAATAAAGCCAGTTGATTAAAAATGGAGGATAGAGTGATGTTGATTATGTACTAAAATAACTGAGTAGTGGTGTTGGCAGTGGCGATGGAAGAAGGGTTGCAATTAGGCAATGACAAGTGTGAAAGCAGTGAAGTTAAGGGTGATGGTGTGGAGTAGGAAGTGGCAGTGGTATGGTAATGGAGGTCTAAGTGAGACATTGTTAATGTGGTACAATGCTTTTTGTAATTTGGTGTGTCTTTGTGGTAGCATCAGTACAAAGGATAATGGATGTTTGCCAAAATATAGTGCCAGCAACAGCAGTTGTAACAGCCCGCTAGAAATTCAATGGTGGAATTTCTATAGACATTAGAAATCTCGTGAAAACCCCATAAGTTTTTACGAATCGGCTAATCGCATAAGTTCTAGTATGTCAACATAATTAGTTTTATCACTCACTATGGTGCCAGAAATGTGATTTTATTTGTTTGAGGTAGTTAGAAGTGTCAGATTACGTTATAGTTTACGCCACTAGACTCAGTTGAATATTTAGGATTTTTCAGTACTAAGTTTATTATGCACTTTTTCGGAGTGAATAGTAACCTCGATAAGCGTACTAAGTGCAGTGGTTTCAAAATCACAGTGTGAAATGTCCAAATTAGGTTAGAGAAGTTTTATTTGGACACTTGGCAAGATCTTAACCACACATAATGAATAGTATTAGATACTTGGCACAAAGAGAAACCATTAGATGGATTTGTGAAGGAAATCAATGTGTGAGATCATGCCACCTAAGCAAAAC
>QGSO01000411.1:608322-626973 GCA_011037825.1 Carya cathayensis
AGAACCTCTGTTTTGTTGAACAGAAACAGAGGATCTAGAGCCAACAATCTCACGCGATTTCTTCACAAAATTAGACCAGCCGTAACCATTTCTCCCTTCAGGGATTACAATAATACCATTCCCCTTACCTTTTCCCACATCTAGCAACTTAATGAACCTTCCAAAAGAATTACGAGACAGTTGGATAACAAATACTCTACTTCCCTCCCTTCTGGCTTGATAAAAGGCTCCATTACCTGAGAAACCCAAACAATCTTCTATCACCTTCGCAATCCACACCACCACATCTCCACTAAGGTTAAGAACCTTAATGAATTTCCTGCACTTTTCCACAATACTAAATAGATTTCCCCCCTTCCTTCTAAACTCAAAAAATTTAGCTTCAACCCCAAAACTACACTCCAACGACATCGCCGCCAAACACCCAACCAAAGCCAAAGAAAGACAGAAGCTAAATAAAAAACGAAATCAGAAACGAAGAGAAATTACCAAAAATTTCCGGCGAGAAGCGCCGGAAATATGCTCAGAGAAGACATGAGCAACAAAATACATTGAATGCCGAAGAATATTTCCTCAAGTATGCCACTCATAACACAACCAAACAACATATATCAGTGACCACCTGAGCACATGCTTTTGGTGTTGCTTAGCATTTCTAAGGAGATAAACAACCCCATAGCCAATTTTTGAAGGTAGAAAAAGAAGAAACCACAAATATATACAAGTTCTGCATACTCACATTCATTTGGACATCCATTACAGGTTCCGCAACAAAGTTAGATGCTCTTGAATACCAACTTGGATCTTCTTCCTACCCAAAAAAGAAAACAAAACAAAACAATCAGCTATGCTTTTGCATGAAATTACAGTGGCATGGCCCAGAAAATCTAATTTGCATGGACCTCCAATATTTTCACAAAGAGACGCATTGCTTCAGTGGAAGACATGTTTCCAAGCCCACTCCAGCTGCATAAATAATAAAATCCTTATGAGAATGAAATAAAAAGGAGCAAAACAGATAAATGAAACTATATAAATCAAGTAAAAAGGCAAGGAAGCCAAGCATCAGATGGCCTAAAATTGCACAAGGATAACATTCTGCATCATACATTATATGCACAGCAGTTACCTTTTTCCACATCCCAGTCAACTCCAACCCAACTCTCCACAAGAATTAAACACTGGTGTGATTATTTATTTCATAGACTTCTTACTTCTAACGAGCATTTTTCTATTTTATATTAACATTTCAAACTTCTCCCTCGAGCCATTTTCGGCTTTTCCAACTCTAAGACTGCAAACTAATTAGTCCCATATATCATGTGTTGTAGTATAAGAAGCCTGAAACGAATAGGAATTACAAAATACTTTTCAGCATCTAATCTTCAAATTAAGAACAGCTAACGAAGAATTTACCTAAGAACAGTGCAAAACCTAGGCTCTCCTAGCATTATGGTAATCCTTTCATTTCCACATCTAGGAAACTTCATTTGAAAGAAAAATAAAAGATTTTACACTACAAGAGTGAATATAGAGTGTTTGCTAGAATTAAAAACAATAATATGATAATTTAAATAATAATAATAATCTGACAGAGGAGTTTGAGATTAAGGACACGAACCTCTTCCATTTTGTATGCTCAACAACTTTCCAAGAATTAGGCTCCTGTATGTCACAAGGTCCTACTCTCGCCTACAAATTGAAATGAAACGAGAAAATTAAGTATTCAGTGACGAGCACACCAAATCAAAGAAACAATTCTTTCTCAAAAACTCTGAAACATTCACCGATTAAATACTCCACACTAACATTAAACTACTCAATCACCGACACTTAAATTGCCATACAGATTAATCCCAATTCTCATTCACCGAGTTTAAATTTTCCCCTACCCTCTCCCCACTCATTCCGCAGTAGCCAATCACAAGATTTACAACCACAGATCAGCCATTAACAAGGAGCCGATATCAACCCTAACATCCAGATCTACCTAAAAACTACATTCAAACAACGAAACGCAGGCCTTTCAATTACCAATATAGATCACGCACAACAGAGACTCAAGCTGCGTATGGCTACAAAAAACTAACAATCCTAAAAAACCAAATCAAGCGCAGCGTTGCACCAAATACAGCACGCAAATCAAATCAACGCCAAATTGACACGCAATGCACCCAGCAACAATGACATTTTCCATTGATCTGAGCAGAAATCAGAACAGAAAAATCAAAGCGGCGTGCGGTTTAATCGAAACGCACCGGATCGGTGACAAACGGAATAGAGAAAACGAGAATTAGCTTATGGTGGTGGTACCTGTTGATACAAGCCATAAAGGATGGCAGCGGATTCTTTGGAGAACTTGGAGGTGAGTGCCTTGAAGGTGGAGTTGGCGTCGCCATCGAAGCCGGCGTAGGAGGCCGCCGCGTAGAAGCGCTCCGGGTATTGGAGCCCAGAGGTCGCCCGCGCCATCGCCATTGGTCTCCCTGTGGTCTGCGCTCAGATCGACGGGTATTTAATAATTGGAAAAATATTGCAGCTGGAAAATGCTAAAGAAATTCAGGAACGTGTTTTGGGGTGGATGCCTCGTCTTTGGATTAGATCTCACTCTTTTGTCTCCCCGTTGAGTTTTCGAGCGGAAGACGGAAAACAATGAAAAGGATTCCTCCCAGTTAACCAAAGAAAAAACAAACAGGAATTGAATGAGAAGTTTGGTACGAATCAAAAAATAAAGAATTAAACACCAAAACCAGTAAAATATTTAAATAACATTATTAATGTGATGGACATATATTTGAGGTTTCGATTTTTAAATTTTTAATCTTTTATAATTAATATTTATTTGCCAATATTTCCATAATAGCGATCTTAGGTGAATATTATATTTCAACTAGAATTATTTCTATTTAAAAAAAAATGCTACAAACATATAAAAATTATATAAACTAAACCCACAAACTGATGTACCTTCATGGAATTCGTTAGATCTGTTTTGCAATAAAAGTAATTTTACAATCTGACGTACCATATCAAGTCACATTAATTTGTGGATTTACTTGTGTATAATCCTTTTGTGGGTAAAGTATTTTACTTTTTAAAATTCTTAGGATTATAAATTATAGTATTGATAGTGTGTTTGGTCCTCTTAGGATCTGTTTGGTTTTAGAGATGAGATTAAATTTCCACTCGTACGAAGAGTTACTCTTTCATTCAAAAATTTATTTTAAAATCACTTTATAATCTAATATCATTTCATTTTATCTCACTTTTTAATCTAAACCTATAATTTTAAAAAATCATTTAATCTCATATGAACAATCTCACTACAATTTACAAATCATCTCGTCTCATTTTCCTTTTTAATTTAAAAACACAAAATTTTCAAAAATCATTTTATTTTATCTCAATTCAACAATCTCACTATTATTCACAAATCATCTCAATTCATTTCAACTCATTTCACTATCCAAACCAACTCTTGGAAATATAATTTAATTGTATCGCCACATTCCGCGTGATAAGACTCATGTAATTTCAAATTTTTTCATAATTTTCAATTTTAACCCTATTATTAACACACGTTACAAAAGTTAACAATGACACAGCACGTTATGCTTTTTGGGTCAAGGATGTACATTTATTTTATTTCGATTTTGTCTTGAAAAATATTATACTCACAAAAAGATTTCATATAAATTTACATGATTTAATATAATTTATAAATTAACATGATTTTATGTTAATTTTACTTTATAATAAAATAAATTTACATATCAACATAACACATAAGATTATGCCAATGTACAAGTTACTTTTAAAAATCAATCTATAGCTCAGTCATTATTCTTTTACTTGCCAACTTGGTACACTGTGGTTTACTACTTGTTAGAAATGCTTTTTGCTGTAAAATAAATTTCATAATATATTTTAAAATCAGTTGTAGACTATTATATGGGCTTTTAGATATAAATAAATTATTATGAAAAATAATATGTGTAATTTTAGGGGTATATAAGTTTCACACAAATTTATTAAAAAATAGATAAATTTGAGATTTACATAAAAAATTACTTTTTTTAATGGTAGATTTCACTTTTTTCAAATAAAGTATGCAAGACTTATATATATTACAACTAGATTGTATATAATATTATTCAAATTTGATTGAAGTTTTTATAATAGAGTTATTTTATTCTCAAGTCGGTATGTAGAACACATTATTTATATAACTTAAATGATAAGATTTAATTTATAAAATTAAAAATTTATCTTTTTTTTTTATACAAAAGGATGATGGGGTTTCGAATCAAGATTTTCAATTTAAAGAATCGAGTCATATGCCATCATATTATTATGTTTTTTATTATTATTTTTTTATATATATAGGAAGTTGGGATTTCGAATCCAAATTTTCTATTTGAAAAAGGTTATATGTCATCAATTTTCTATTATCTTTTTATCTTTTATCTTTTTTATAAAGGTTTTGGTTATCTTTTAAATCATATAATGCGAGGTAAATTTTATAACAGCAGTACCCTTTATAATATATTTTCCGATAGATAAAGACATAAACCAAACCCCATTCGTGCGCATTGTCGGTAGAGTTAGGAGCGGACATGGAACACATCGTAATTCCCAAGCAGTTGGCTTTTACCGCTCTCTGATTTGTATTTTTTTTTCACGATACGAAAAATAAACAGTTTGCTCGTAAATTTGTAATTTGTTTTGGTAATTTTGCTGATACCTACCTAGTGCGCTGTCTGGGAAGCCCAGAGGAAGAGTGACCGTGAAAGACGGGCATAAGAAGAAGCCGAAAGAAGAACGGAGTTTTGAACCGTTGGGACTGAGCGAAATTGGGTGAAGAGAGTTCTGGAATTCCCAGATTTCTTTATTACACTTTTCTTAAGACATAACTTGTGGGTATCTCCGCTCCACTGGGTAGTTTTCGTATATTTTTGTTGTCGAGTTTCTTTCTCATTGTTCAACCCTATTTCAAACCCTAGTTCCAGGTACATCTCTCTCGTATTATCTTTATTGCTTTTCTTTTAATTAATATATATACATGTGTGTGCGTGCATGCCTGTTCTTGAACTTTATGCCTTTGAAAATTCTTGCCTATTCAAGATTTAAGATTGATTTTTTTTTCCGGGTATTGTAATTATTTATTTGGAGACAAATGCTGTTTGTTTTACTCTGGGTTGCTGAAGTTCTGTTTCCTACTAAACCCATGTGATCTTCTTTTGAATTATTTTTTCAAGTATGTGCGTTGCTTTATGGGTTGCTTGATTAATTTGTTTCGTGCATTATATTTTGAGGGTTTTTTTGTGGGGGGGGGGGGGGGGGGGGTTATACCCCTATTATCTACTAGTTCCTCCTTCAAAGTACCTCTGTTGTGTGTATGACAATTGTTATGAAGGATGAAGACTTGGATGATACGTGATTAGCAGTTTATGTGATTGAATGCCAGGAAAAATAAGCAACATCTAATGATAATTTCTTTTCTCGGGAGAACGACGGCTGGACAGTTTGTTCATCAATTTTACATCAGACTTATATGTTCGAATTTCCCATCCCGCATGTATCATATTTTTTTGTATGAGATCTACCCCATAACATATAGTCCTAACCTGGGATCACCCCTGCCTCCAGATCGTGGGGGATTCTGTCTTAGGGGACCTCATGGCGTGAGTTCATAGAGTTATATGTGTTCCTTGCACTAATTCTAGTTTTAAGTCTACTCATAGAACCATCTTGCAGCATATAGCACTTTTATTGAATCTCATGCCATTTATGGCTGGTTTTGGATGCCTTCTTTCTTCTCCCGTGCATAGGGTTGCTTCTTGGCAGTTGTTCATTGCCAGCTGGTTCCCAGTGTTTGGTTTCTTTTGCATGTACAGCATCATTTGATGGTTTTTTACTAATTTAGTATTTGTGGTAAGTGTTAAAGGATTATCTGCAGGTTGCTCTTGTTAGTCTAGTGCTCTGCATGTTGTTTACCTTTGGAATTTACCATAACGTGAGTTGATGGATAATCCCCGAACAACATCTGGGAATGCTGAGGATAATGTTGGAATTCCAGATGATTTGCGGTGCAAGAGGTCGGATGGGAAACAGTGGAGGTGCACTGCAATGTCCATGCCTGATAAAACAGTATGTGAGAAGCACTACATCCAGGCAAAGAAGAGGGCAGCTAATTCTGCAATGAGAGCTAATCTAAAGAAAGCCAAGAGGAAGTCAATAGGCGAGAGTGATATTTACTTGGAGAGTAAGAGTGATGATTTTGATGAACCACCTATGAACACAAAAGTTGAGGATCATCCTCATGTCCCTGGGAAAAAGCTGTTTGAGAAGGTATCAAAAAATCAGTTTCGCTATTCACCTGATACACCACCCATGAGGAGTTTGCCTGGACGTAATTCTTCGAAGGCAAATGAAAATTTACAAAGAGATGCTGGACAGTTTGAAGAAAACTGGAGGTCTTATAAGACACCGCCTGCTTCTGCCATGGAATCATCCAAGCAGAGATCACAAAGGAGCTTTGATGCTACAACGGTGAGTTGAGTTGCAAAACATTTGGCTTAATCTCTTGAGGACAAGCATATATTCTATTTTTTTTGTGTAAATAGAAACCCTTAACTCATATCCATATAGAAACAATTAACTTACATTAACCCCTAGGGGTTGGCTCAAGTGGTAAAGACCTTGGTCTTATTGGTATGCTCCCTCCAAGGTCCAAGGTTCGAATCCAACTAGGTGCAAACAATCTCTAGGGGCCATTGGACTAAAGGGTTTTCCCCTTGAATTACCCGAGGTGCAATTGCGGGAAACTTCTTGTTGAGGGCTTGCTTGTGTGTGCACCCCCAGGATTAGTCGGGACGTTGTTCCTGGACACCTGGTGCCAATAAAAAAACAATTAACTTTGTACTTAAGTTGTTCTTCTTTTTCTAATAAATTTATTACATATCAAAACAAAAGAAAAAAGAAAAGGAAAGCATGGAAGGATCCTAGAGTGAATGCCCTGTAGGAAGAGTGCCCAAGAAAGTCTTTTATACTTTAAGATACATTGTTCAAAGGAGGGTAACACCACTGTAGATAAACTATATATCAACTCTCTGTGATGAATGGTATGTCTTGCTCTTAGCTTCCTTGTAAGTATGAGAAAAAGAAGCTGATATCTGGGATAAAATTGAACATCTTTTTAATGGCATGAGTGGTATCCTTGGACCTTTTTAAAATATTTGTTTATTTAATATTTTCATTTTTTACACTCTTAAACTCGATGATTTCTCCTCCATAATGACAATACAGCTGTTAATGTCCAAATAACGACAGCTTTGGCTCCAGCTCTTTTACTGTCTTTCAAGCCAGATGATCCCATGAAAGAAAGGACAGCCTCATGATTATCCTTTCTTCAAACCTTTTGACACCTTGGTTCTCAAGTGAGCTTCAAAGTTAGAGTAGAGAAAATCATGAGGAAATTATTATTGTTGTTATGATCTCTCTGCAACTTATTAATATAGAGCGACTGAAGGCTGAAAGTTACAATTTAAGCCACACAATGTTCAGGATACATGATACATAATATGTCCCTTTATTATTGTCATCAAGAGTCTATATCTCTAAGAGTCTATACCTATCAAAAAAAAATCTCTAAGAATCATGAGGTCAAAATTCAATACTGATAATTGATTTTTCCTAGGAGATTCCATGCTTCGTGAGCAAGTGCTGGTTGGGGGTTTCCATAACTCAGTATTATAATCCTCTGATTATTAGTTAGTTACCACTGCTTTACATTTTTTTATTTTTATAATCTGACACTGAGGTTTACAAGCTTTTTTCAGGAATACTCGGATGGGAGCATGGATTCCTCTGAAAATGCTGGGGGGCAAACGTGCCACCAGTGCCGAAGGAATGATAGGGACATAGTTATTTGGTGCCTCAGATGTGATAAGAGAGGATATTGCCATAGCTGTATCTCCACATGGTTAGGGTTTCATGATTTAGATACAAGTTAATATTCTTGTTTCAACTTTTTCTACTTGGTATTTATGCATCAATATCTCAGGTACTCGGATATCCCATTGGAAGAAATCCAGAGAAGTTGTCCTGCATGTCGTGGTACATGTAATTGCAAAGTGTGCTTGCGCTCTGATAATTCAATAAAGGTATTTCATATATTGATTGAAAGCTTTTTTTAACATCATTAAATGTAACGACTCGGAAGATGCAAGCCATATCGAGGCTCATACTCCATAAAGATTGGTCTAGGTTGCAATTGGAGTGCCTTGGAATCATTATAAGGGGCTTCAACTTTGCCCTCCCAAGGAATGTGGAATCCATTTAGATACCTAATCACAGAATTTTTGTATTACAATCTTCCCCCCTTACATTCCATAGGTTGGGTTTGGCTCATAGCTCGCACGACTCAAGTCCCACAAGTTGGGTTAGGGTTTGATATCATTGTTAACGAGTCACAACCCAAGGAAGGCTCAAGCCACATTTAGGCCATACACCAAAAGATTACTCAATATTTTTTTTGATAAGTCAAAAGATTAGGGAACCCCTTAGAATAATAATGAAGGGCTTTAACTTCTCCATCCCAAGCAATGTGGGTCCCATTCACCATCTTCGGTCCTTCTCATAACACAATCACACAATTTGGGATATCATATTAAGTTTCAATAATCTCACAAGCCATGCATACCTAGTTTTGTTGGGCATGATTCTATGATCTTATTACTCTGATGAATGAGTTTCAGGTAAGGATTCGTGAGATACGTGTTCTACACAAGTTGAAATATCTCCACTGCCTGTTATCTTCGGTGCTTCCAGTGGTTAAGCAAATTCATCATGAGCAGGCGTTTGAAGTAGAACTAGAAAAAAAGTTGCAAGGTAAGATTCCTATGATGCTCTAATTGAAATTTATTTATTTATTTTTTATTTCGGTATATATCTTTTATATTTAAATTGACAAAATTTGTGTTCCTATATGTCTTCAGGAAGTTCGTATCTTGCCAGGACAAAGTTGAATGCAGATGAGCAGATGTGCTGGTACCTTACGAGCACTTATGAATTTTGCATGAATATTGATTAAGACATCAAAGGCCTCAAAAAGTATTTATGGGAAAGTGTTCAACTTGATGCTATTGCATCTGATTTTAGTTATTTGTCTTCAACAGGGAAGGAAAAGATTTTAATTTTTAGTTCATCTCTTGTATACTTCTTGTTTACTTGAGCTATGCCTATTTACTTGTCAATAAAAATTTCTTATGACTTATATAAAAAAAAAATCATTTTGAGTTCTTGTTTTAGAAGACTGCAGTTCACCTGATGTTCTTCGTGCAGCAATTTCTGCAGGATACCCATAATAGATTATCATCGGCATTGTACAAACTGCTCATATGATCTGTGCCTTAGTTGCTGTCAAGATCTTCGGGAAGCATCTCCAACTGGTGTTAACGGTGAATTTGTTGATAGTAAGATGAGTGGGAATAGTCAAGAGAAAGAAACTGGATTAGAACAAGTGAAAGTATCCAAACTAAGACTAATTTTACCAGATAAGTTTCCGGGTTGGCAAGCCAACAATGATGGCAGTATTCCATGTCCTTCGAAGGAGTATGGTGGCTGCGGTTATTCGTCATTAAATTTAAGCCGCATTTTTAAGATGAACTGGGTTGCAAAACTGGTAAAAAATGTGGACGAGCTTGTTAGTGGCTGCATGATCAACGATACTGGAAGCCCACAAAAGATTGGGTTGGATGATCTCAGACTCTGCCAATATGCTCATAGGGAGGACAGTGATGATAATTTCCTGTACTGCCCAACATCTCAAGATATTAAATCTGAGGGGATTGGAAATTTTAGAAAGCACTGGGCCAGGGGTGAACCTCTCATTGTCAAACAGGTGTTTGATCGCTCATCCACCTCGAGCTGGGATCCAGTGGTTATATGGAGAGGAGTACGGGAGACAGCAGATGAGAAAATGAAAGATGAGAACAGAATGGTGAAGGCCACAGATTGCTTAGACTGGTCTGAGGTAGCTTTAACAGCTATTTCTTTATATTCTTTGTTAGGCTTTTGTGTTTTCGCTCATGTCTCTGTTGATTGTAGTCAAAGAACTTTATATTGGATAGAATGGTAATTGGTTGATAATATCTACTAATTTGCCTTATATTTTGTTTCCGTGGCTTGACATGATGCCAGGTTGACATCGAACTTGGTCAGTTCATCAAAGGCTACTCCGAGGGACGAACTCATGAAAATGGTTGGCCCGAAATGTTGAAGCTGAAGGATTGGCCTTCCCCCAGTGCATCTGAAGAGTTCTTATTGTACCAGAGACCTGAATTTATTAGTAAACTTCCCTTGCTTGAGTATATTCACTCGAAGTGGGGTCTTCTAAATGTTGCTGCAAAGTTGCCCCACTACTCCTTGCAGAATGACGTGGGACCTAAAATTTTTATTTCTTATGGCACTTATGAAGAACTTGATAGAGGTGATTCAGTGACCAATCTCCATTTCAATATGCGTGACATGGTAAGTTATTACTTCTCCCTGTTCTCACTGCCCTATTGTTTATTATATGGACTGTTTAGTGCCTACTTTTTTGTATCCTACCACTGCACTTGATAGCTGTTTTTTTTTTTTTTTTTACTTGTTTTGTTAAAATATATTTTTTTGATAGGTACTTGTTTTGTTAAAATATTAAGAATATGAAAGGAAAAATGCTAAGATATTTCTTCCCTTAACTCTTAATCATGCATGCATCTCAAGTTCTAATCTCTTGTTTGATGGTTTTCTTTTATATTTAATTACAACGAACCTATTATAAATTAATTTTGAATTTATATTTTATAAGCTCTTTGGGGATCAAACTCTTATATTTGAAATGAAATCATTATTGAATATTTTGTATTTTATAAATGATAACCAAATAACACCAGAACAAACTGTTTTTTATTTTATTTTATTTATTTTTTATTGGCACCGGGTGTCCAGAAATAGCGTTCTGACTAATCCCAGGGTGCATAAGCCCTCGGCAATGAGTTTCCCACATATGCACCTTGGGTAATTCAAGGGGAAAATCCCCCATTCCGGTGGCTCCTAGAGATTGTTCGCAATCAAGGGGATTTGAACCTTAGACCTGGGGGGAGCATACCTTCAAGCCCAAGGCCTTTACCACTTAAGCCAACCCCTAAGGGTTAACACCAGGACAGACTGTTGTGATGATTTGAATTAAGTTGGCCTCAATTCGTTAAAAATGCAGCATATCTAATCTATAAAGTTTTTTATTGAAACCCCTAAACCATGTGTACGTTGAGTTTTACATCTTGAGATTTATGTTATTCTTATCCTCTGTTGTGTCATCTGATGTAGCCAACAAAATGATCTCTCAAAACTTATTGACATCCTCTGAGCTATGGTCAGGTATACCTATTGGTGCATACATGTGATGTGAAGCTAAAAGGTTGGCAGAGGGGACAGACAGAAAAATCACAGAAATCCTCCGAGGCATCTGAGGCTAATGATTCATTGCAGGATCCACAAGTAGGTTTGGACAATAGGTCACCTGATATGTCATTTGATGGTCAATATCTGCAGAATACATGTGGGACAAAATTGGATGCCCATGAAAATGAGTCAGTGGTGGATGGAAGTATTGAAACCAATGATGTTGAAGAGAATAATGTTTATGAGCAATCAAACATAGATGGTGGAGAAGTTTCAGAAAAGACTCATCCTGGAGTCCTCTGGGATGTGTTTCGCCGGCAGGATGTTCCAAAGGTGACTGAATATTTGAGAATTCACTGGAAGGAATTTGGGAAGACTGATATTGTGTCAAATGAATTTGTAAGTTCTGTTCTCACAATCTCATAAAGAAATTGCTCCTTTTTTTGGATTGAATGAACATATTTGATTGTATTTGGCTTGTTTTGTTATATGTTTCTTACCAAACTTTTTAAATCTCAGGTGAAAATGCTTCTTTATGATGAAACATTGTTCATGAATGCGCATCATAAAAGAAAGTTGAAGGAAGAATTTGGTAAGGACAAGTAGCAATTGATTTTTCTAATTATTAATCAAGCTTTTGAGGAGGTTGTAATATGACCCTTTGACTTGGGCATTATTTTTGAGACATGTATAGTATAACGACCTGGACTAAGTTATGATCCTTTTTAACTTTGTTCAAGCTTTGGAGGTACTAATATGACCTTTTTTAAGGCTACCATTTGCTGTATTAATGGCCTGGACAAAGTTATGTGGAGCCAACATTTTAAAATAAATTTTGTTCAACTTATTCAAAACAACATCACTGCTGGAAGACATGGTGTGTGGATGGAAAATTTGCTGAACCCTGCTTTGGCATTTAAAACCTAGTTGGTTCTCACTTGGACACTTTTCTCAGGTCATGCAATGCTCAGATTCACTCACTAGTGGAGAGTTAATTTTAAGTTGGCTTACTAATTTCTTTTAATTCTTATTCCCTGTGATGTGCGTTGATGATATTGAATCATAAGTATATTTTTAGATTTTTCTGAATGCCTGTTTGTTTCTCTTCCTCAGGAGTTGAGCCGTGGTCTTTTGAACAGCATTTGGGGCAAGCTGTATTTGTTCCTGCTGGATGCCCCTTCCAAGTGAGAAACCTTCAGGTGAGTTCTCTATGGTTACTGAGTTTGAATGAAATGATGTTGCATCTCTTGACTCACGATTGAAATATTGATTTTGAATTCTTGATTAAAGACAGGGGTCTATGATGTTTCATACATTAGAGCATGTGTCTAGAGTAATGTATAAGTTATGCTTTATTAGAGCTTTAGACTGCTGTTTTTGTTTTTGGACTGATGTAGAAATTATGTTTTATCAGAAGCTTATACAGTACCACTTTTGTTTTTGTTTTTTAGTTTTATTTTTTATTTTTTTGAGAAGGGGGAGGGGTGTGTTAATTCTTGCAGTTAGGTTGCTTTTTATCTCGGTTACTGCTTTCAACATGAAAACAGTGGTCCCATTGGGTGCTTCAAGACTCCACTCTCAACATTCGATGTTTTCATATAAAAACACATTACCAATACAAACTAATTCAAATGTGTATTCTTTTGACCGGTTTTTCAATAGTTGACTCAGATATTTAATGAGAAAAGCCATATCAGTATTTGCTAACAGGAGAAATGAATTTCTGAAAAGTGTGGACTGCCCACTAATTGAAAGGAAAACAAAGTTTATTTCAGACCTCAAAAGTGCTGTCCTCAAATGCTTATATTATATTATGCCCTTCTGTGCAAGGTGCTTATGATGTAACACGTCCCTGGGTGAAAATTTCAGCAGACACGCTATTCCTTTATGGAACTTCTATAACCACTAGATGGGTTCAATTGAAAAGAGTGTCCCTGAATTTATATGTTGTACTTTTTAGAAAAGCTATTCCAGATGTATTTTTTAGTGAGGCTGCTCCAGATGTCCAGTGAAATTGGATTTTTTTTTTTTTTTTTCTAATCCCAGTGAAATTGGATTTGTTTGTAACATTATATTGACGTTTTTCCCTCTTAAAATTTGCAGTCCACTGTTCATTTGGGCCTCGATTTCTTATCCCCTGAAAGTCTGGGAGAGGCTGTGAGGTTGGCTGAGGAAATCCGCTGTCTTCCAAATGACCATGAGGCAAAACTACAGGTGTTGGAGGTCAGAAAAAGGAAATTTTCCCTAGAAGTATTCAGTTCCTTTTTCATCTCAGTCTTTATATTTTAGTTTTATACCTTGATACTGTTCATATGTTTTGTTTTTTTCCCATTTTCTATTGAGCTATTCTTGTTCTGTTTATTTTTAGTAAACGTTCTCATTTTTGTGTTGGCTTCTGAGACAGGTAGGAAAAATATCACTTTATGCCGCAAGTTCAGCTATTAAAGAAGTTCAGAAATTGGTACTGGATCCGAAGTAAGCAAATCTCTTCTTAATTTTCTTATCTTGTTGATCAGTTACCCCCTCCTACTCCATCCCATCTACCTGGCTATCTTTTCTGTCCATCTTTTTTATAAATGCTGAAAGGCGTATTCTTTTCTCTGTCAATGGCAGACTTGCTGCAGAGCTTGGATTTGAAGATCCTAATTTGACTGCAATGGTTTCAGAGAACTTGGAAAAGATGGTTAAGGGAAGACAGATAACTTGTGCTTGAATTTCTGTACAGTAATTAGGCATAAGAATTCTAGTGTTTTAATAGGGAGTCGCAGCTCTAAATGCGTTGTTAATATGTAATTTTTGACTCGCGCTTACAATGGTGCTTTTTTATTATTGACAATGCTGCATGCCTCCTTTAATGAAAACCATTGCAGTATATATTAATAAATGCATGCTAACTATCTTGTTAAATCAGTGTTTTGGGAGTCACATGCCCAAACTGTTTGTTTCCAAGTTTGTTTCGACCCTCTCCGATTTTAGTTAGATGCAGTATTAAAATCTTATATAGGATTAACTTTATCTGAAATTCTGTGATGTCTGTCACTTTCTAGAATTGTATCATCCAAATTGGTTATACAATTGAAGAGGATCTCTGTAATCAAACAATCTCCCTGCTCGCCTTAAAAACTGGAAATGAAAAGATGGCAATGGAAAGGTATAGGGAATGAAGACAGTATAAAAGGTATAGCCTTGTTAGGGAAAATTGCAGTGCAACTTTGTCTGCGTGTCTGGTCAGTTAAACTCTGCAACAGGTGCAGTTTCAGTAATACTAAATGAATGAGCCATTGTGTGGAAGTCTGATTCCACCCTTGACCATGCAGATTCTGGTGCCTGAGCATTTAGTGTGAATAGCCTACCACCACGAGAGCAACAAACTGCAAGATTATGCCGCTGAAATGAGGGGCTCTCAACTCTGAATTCCAGCTCGTAATATTTGACATTCTTTACAGGATCCTCTCTCAAAGTTGATTCTATCAATATCCCCTTAACATCAGGGCGTCTGCCTGACCCTGTAATGGTCCGAACCACTGCTTCTCCCACTTCTTTTGGTCCTCCAAAAGCTTCAATTCTACAAAGAAATGTTCAAAAATAATCATGGGTCACTATAGAACCTTTAATTAGGGCTTAATTAGTAACTACTAAGTACTTGTCAAACAACTAGATTTTGATTTGAAAATGTTTAGCAAGTTGCACTAAAAAGAAGTAGGAAATCATGGTCATCTATATGTGGACATGTATAGGAGTACTCACGAGAAGTCTTGAGGAACTGGTGACACAATGACACTAACATTGAGCTCACCGGTTGTACCAGGCGGACCAAATGCAACTACCGGTTCACTAACACTCCGCCGCCGATTATTGGACTTGGCAGTGTTGACGGTCGTGGGCGTGTCAAGTTCTCTTTCCAATCTCTCCAATGCTCGATATAACAGTGTCTTATCCCCAACCCATTTTGCTGGGTACATGAATTCTGTTTATTTTGCAACAACAAATACAAAATTAGAGAAGCATCAGTACTTGATCTATAAGATCACTTAAACGACTCACATTGGCTGCATGTATAGTTCAACATATTTTAGACTGATTTTAATCTCTGTATATATATGCACATATACACATACACTTATTTCATAGATAAACCCCCACAACTGTGGTCAAGGTTTTGAACTCTCATCCTTCCCCTAATAATCAGGAATCTCTAATAATACCATTTAGATCGATCAAAGACCAGGAATTGTCCACTCGTATTAATGTCATATTGATAAGCCATTTTTAGGGAGTGGACATTCATGATCCGAGTGCCATTTTCTTTTCCTGTTTATCGTCCTCTTTTTATTTTATTTTATTTTTAAGAAAAATTATGGAAAAGTTTGTTTTCATTTTTGGCTTCAAGGGAACAAAAGAAAGACCCAAAAGAAGATTCTTGACAACATTAATTGTAAGAGTAGAATTCACTAACCGAATCCTTCATTTGTCTGAATGTAACGATTGTACCCTCCAATAGGATAAACCACATCTAGTTTCAGATCTCTCCCAATTTCCGGCGATAATCCGAGAAGAAAACTTGTTACCCCACCAAAATTTGCACCAAGAGCAACCAGGGAGGCTGACCCAACGCCGACTACCAGCCGCCGACCAAACGTCGTTGCTAGCGGTGCAAATTGTTCTGCTGGAGACCTTCCACCAGCCCGGGTTTTCACCTCTTGAACACTCTCTTTCTGGTCACCGGAGGAGTGTGTCATAAAAACCCGGTGAAAATGCACCTTTTTGAATGCATGGTAGCAGTAGTTTTGCAGTGCCATATCTTGCTTGTCTTGTTTGTTTGCGACCGGAATAGCTCATTATATGTACATGGCATGTGTTTTTCCTCGATCGTTGTCGTGTACAAAACACAAACAATGGATTTATGTGGTTGAATATCACAAAAACCTGGAGTACGAGCAGTGTGGCATGATGCACGATTTGATTTGTTTAGTCATTCTGTCGGAAATTGAGAGTAGTTTATAAATTAGGCCAAGAATTTCAAAAGAAAATAAATTTGTGAAGTGGCTGAATTTTTCCGATGGTGCAAAATACTTTTAGAGATGTATAGATAATGCCTTTGCATGCTTTTTTCACTCCAAGATAAAGCTTATCTAGTTTTGGTGGTCGTCATTGTTTTGGTTCAGAGTTCTGGCTAGGAGTACTTAGCGGGTCCTCTCAAACAAACCCCATTTTTCTTTTTTTACCTATTTTCTTTAAAATTATGTTTTTACTCTCACTACAACGTCAAAATTTATGTTTTCTAGACCAAGTTCTAGTCCTAAGAAATTAGTTATTTCGTCGCAAAATATTTCCGATCTTAACCTACAATCAATTGGATTTTTATCATGCTACATCTTAAACTAAAAAAAAATTAGTGTGCATTCTAAATTATCAATATATAACATCTTAAATTTCTAAAAGCAGCGGTAGCATTGTAACACTCGGGTCCAGCACCAGACCTGCTTTCTAAATATTTTTGGATTTATAGGTATGAAAAGCCTATTTGGGATTGTGAGTAAAATTTTTGGAAGAGAGTACAAGCCTAAGATATTTTTGGCAGAATATAATTTTTCAATAAGTTTGATAATTAGGTTTAAAATCTTTTAATAGACCAAATGGATCTTCACTCAAAAAAAATTTATGGTAGAGTATAATTGTTTTTAGGTTGAGTCAAGGTCCAAAACTGGGGCAAAAAAAAAAACCCATGCATTAACCCCATACAAGATCCGAGACGTGGGCTCAGGTTATAGAGCCCTAGCTCGTGAAAATAAGTTCAGACTCCATGTTCTGCACGTTTACGTCCGTTATTCACTTCATGCACGGCTCCATCACTTCCGTTCCCACTACATGCACACCTCTTTCTCTCATCTCTAGGGTTTTGTTTTCAATTCTCTCTCTCTCTCTCTCTCTCTCTCTCTCTCTCTCTATATATATATATATATATATATATAGTTACGTTTATCCCTCCTATATGAAAAGAAAACTCCAAGCCACAAACCTCCTTTGAAGCCTTCCCTTCCATACTCACTGCTCCCCTCTTCAAGCACCACTCCAAGCCGTAATGCCTCAGTGAAGCACCTCCTCCATGTAGCTGCCCATCCCCACTGCCCATTCCCACGTGAAATCTGACAATCACCTTGCCCCTTTCATCAACCGTGTTGCCCAGATGACTAACACAAGAGGGGGGGTGAATTGAGTTGTATTAAAAAAAATAACAATTATAAATCAAATATACAATATAAAATATAAACAAAATATGAAACAACAATAAATATAAAGAGTAAGGGTAAGAGAGAAGCAAACTCAGTATGTTAATGAGGTTCGGCCCCACTACCTACGTTCTCGCCTCAAGCTATCCCTTGAGGATCCCCGAATTCACTATTCAATCTCATTCAGGTGGAGATAGAAACCTATTACACCTTTGAACAACACCGCTACAAAGGATCCGTGTAGAATACCTTCTACACTTGCAATCACCTTACACGTGGTGATTCAACGATTCCCTATGTAGAACACTTTTTACACGCACAAGGGTTGTACACACCCTTTTACTGGTACAATAATTGATAGTGGGTAGGATATCAGAAAACACTCATCAATGAGTGAAATAAGAACAATACAAGCACAAACTATATCTCTCAAAATGAACAAGGGTTAAGACTCAATGTTTAGAGAAGAGAGAATGAAAGGTTTGAACGAGAGTTGTATGCTCTTGGTGTTGTGAATGTGAAGCTCTCAAATGATCTATTTATAGGCATATGAGACTTCATATTCAAATTTAAAAAGATTCACATGTCAAAAACATCATCATTCATTTTTCAAAAATTTCAAACCTAATCTTTTTACTTTTTGCATATGACAAAAGGAGCACACTTTGCTTTTCAAAAATTTCATACCTAATTTTTTACTTTTTGCATATGACAAAAGGAGCACACTTTACTTTTCAAAATATTCAAACAAAGGCATATTCCTTTTACATAAGTCAAGAAAAGCATCAATCACTTTTGAAAATATTCAAATAAAACATGCACATGTGAAAGATGACAATCAATCATCTTTAATATTTTCAAAGTTCAAACCTTTAATCATGGCATGCACATGTGAAAGATGACAATCAATTATCTTTCAAAATTTTCAAATTTAATTTTCAAAATATTCATGCACATGTGGAAAATGTATTTTAAT